>JAVLUX010000003.1:44588333-44948333 GCA_032164185.1 Moxostoma hubbsi
TCCCCTCTGGTCCCTGAACTTTTAATATTAATAGGGATTTTTTGCCTATTGTATGGCTGAAAATCATACTTCTATTCTCCCACAAGTTGGACCATTTGAGGTATAATTCATACCTGTAGTGAACAAATTGTGCAGGTCATGCTCCAAAGTTAAGATTAGGGGTTTTGAAAAACGCTTATCCCAAGGTTTGAGTGATAGTAATAGTAATGCTTGCCTCATCATCTTAACGTGTTCTTCTGGTTTTCGTTGCTCTTCACTGTCTAAACACAGATGATCACTCAGATGCCCTCTCTATGGGTGCATGTCCCTATTTGGGGAATGGTTCCTTTTGTTTATTGTAGGGTGTCTAGACAGTATACCTGAAGCATACAACTGTTTATGTAATGTACTGCTTATAAAATATAGTTGAAGGAGAGAGAGGGTGGTGGCACTGTTTACACCTTTGCAATTCACTGATATATAGTGGGTCTGTTCCAAAATAAATTGAGCTGCCTCACTGTCTCCTGCCTAAATAGGCAACTGTCTTCTATTGCAACATCCAAACTGAAATGGAGCCTTATTAGAGATTTGATTTGTATTGCTTTACAGAGGTGTCAAATCTACTCATCATTCATGTAATGTTCCTCACACTAAGCACACGGGAGACTTGGCTCACAACTGATTTAGATACAAATGACTTGAAAGGAACGACTCGAAACACTAATGAGCATATATACTCTAATCACACACACATTTTTGGTCAAATAGTATTTTTTTTTTTATCATATTAAACAAATATACATCAATACTTTTCAGTATTCAATTAATTATAAGTATATTTATAATCAACGTTTATCTTGCTTGGTCCGCATCTTGGATTTATTTTTCCACCTAGCTCATCACAGTGCATTCTGGGACCCCCCCCCCCTACTTGGGAAAGGATACATAAAAAGATACCTTAGAATTTGGCCAAAACTAGATATCTTAAAGGTGCATTTTGTAATTTTTTGAATATGTGGTCTTGGGCTTACACTGACACCTAGGGGCATGGATAGAGCATTATTCAATCACATTACTTTTCATTTACAGATTTTATTGTAGAAATTCACTCTTCACTGGCATCATAATTATTTTAATCCATGAGTGACAGTGTCTAATTACAGGCCAAAACTGAGATTGAGTGAGTAGTCTTTGGCGGGTCATGTGATCATTACATGGCTGCCCCCATGAGGGGACCCACTCCATGTAGAATAAAACAGCTTTTATAAGGTTACTGATATGGCTGGGGACTTTATCTGATATGAGTGCTCATAATTTTATACATATGTGTCAAAATTACTATTTATATCTTTAGGAGTTTTAACTGTTTTAACGAGTAAAAAAATCAATGAGTGCACCTTTAAGAGGCAGCATAATTAAGATTCCTACCTTTTGGAACAGCCTTCACGTCTGGAAAGTGCTTATGATGTCTTAATGTGCTGCCTCTGGAGGTTTTTATAACAATGTCTATGGCTCTTAGGTTCCTTTTCTGGACACATTTGTTTCCTAGACTAAAGGCTGTAATCACAGATCAGTCTAAGATCTTCTTGGATACTATCTTTTCAAGTGTATTCATTAATAATTTAAAGAAACAGAGAGCCCAAAGCTCCAATTTGTGTAACTGGTTTGACATTAGAGTTTAGAGTAAAATATGCACACAACAAATGCAGTTTTTGCCAAAGGATTTAGACACTCTTTTGGCCTTGACATTGAACACCTTGATAGCAGGTGTACAGTAATACAGTACAATACACTCACTGAGCACTTTATTAGGAAGTCCTGTTCACCTACTTATTCATGAGATTATCTAATCAACCAACTGTTTGGCAGCAGTGATGCATATGAATAAAATCATGCAGATATGGGTCAGGATCTTCAGTTAATGTTCACATCAGCCATCAGAATGGGGAAAAATGTGATCTCAGTGAGTTCGACTGGCATGATTGTTGTTAGCAGATGGGCTGGTTTGAGTATTTCTGTAACTGCCGATCTCCTGGGATTTTCACACACAGCAGTCTCTAGAGTTTACTCAGAATGGTACCAAAAGCAAAAAAGATCCAGTTAGCATCAGTTCTGTGGATGGAAAAACCTTGTTGATGAGAGAGGTCAACTGCCAGACTTGTTCGAGCTGTCAGAAAGGCTACAGTAACTCAGTAAATACAGTAAATAGTACAGATAACCACTCTGTACTATTTTAGTAAAAAATAGCATCTCAGAATGCACAACACATGGAATCTTAAGGTGGATGGGCTACAACAATAGAAGGCCATGTTGGGCACTTTATTAGGACTAAAATGTTCCTAATAAAGGGCTCAGTGAGTGTATAAGTCAGCAAATTACTTGCTGAATGTTTAAACAAACCAGGTTGCAGTGGCTGAAATGTTCTTCTTGAATATGTTCAAATTAAACCGATACTTGCCCACAAAGTAATATGGTTAGTGATGAGTGCTAAGGCAAGGATGGCTATTAATATTGTTCATACTTAGGGATTCAAAACAAACCCCCTAACACTAAGTATTAAACTTTGGTCCATAACTTGTCTCATTCTGCATCATTTGAGCAACAGACATGAAGTATACCTGAAATAGAGGTGTTCTATTTCTAAGAGATTGGAATTGCCAATGCTCTAAATCATGGTGAGGACTCTTGCACAGGCAGGCTTCTCTCACATTTTCTTCAGAAAATGTAAAAATGCAGTCTGTGTTTGGTTCTACTATTTATTTGGAATTCATCAAACTTTTGATAAACACATAAATCCTCCACACAGATGACGACAGCAGCAGCCAGGGTAAACCAGAAAACATTGCTGAGAGCTTTGGACGGAGTCTTCATCCAGAGCTAATGAAGGTACTTGACACAAAACATTTGTCAAATCTGCTTGCTGGAGTGGTTTGAACCTTGTGATCCATCACTTATACAGAACAAATTGAGTCCCCTGTGAGGCTGTTGCTCTTGCTCTTACTTATAAGCACTTACTGTAGGCTGCGTTTTGAATGGAATATTAGGGTAGTGCCTTCTCTGTTATGTATACTGTATACTGCTCACTACTTCTATAATACTAGTATGTGAAACAGAATGCAATAGGCAACAATACACATTTCAAACCGTAGTATGCTACGTTGTTGTCACACGATATCATCACATTGCATAAATAAATATCATTTGTTTTGCATTTTTATCTAATTTTGTGTAAAATTGCCTTAACTTTTGGTAGTTCAATCAAAAAAATCGTCAAAAAAAGAGATAATCAAAATTATGCTTGAATTTGCCTCTGGTTCTTTCATACCACTGGAAATGGAAGGTCAATTTAGGCGCATTGCATGGGGATAGAGTAGACTTTACCCCACAGTGCCCTTATCTGTATATGGCACTTTCTGGAAAATGTAATTCTGTACTTACTACATACTGGAGAAATAGTAGTAGTAAAATGATATAATGCAGAGTAATAAGATATTATTCTATTTCGAACATGGCCTTACTCACTGAAGGTTTTATTTAAAGGTGCTGAAAGAGATTTCATTTGTTCTACTAACACCAGACTGAGATGTTGGATTAGCCACGCTCTCTCTTTCCAAATCTCTGAACTGATCAAAATGAGCTTTATTGAGAGCAGAAACTGTGGTTAAAAACAACAGCTGCAAAACAGCACCCTCAACTGACAACTGTTGTGAACAACATGGCATAAAAATGGCATTATGCCTCAGTAATTCGCTGAGGCATAATGCCTCACAAAATGATTAACAGGCAGAAAGCATCATTGTCTGCGGACCGCGTACACATTTTTTTAGCTGTTTACAGAGTCTACAGCTGTCACAGAGACTGGTGAGATATCTCAGGACACTTATTTCATTAATATCTTTCAGGGAGTGGGAATATTTTTTTGCATTCCTTGCCATGAAAAAAAATTATTATAGCCTCTTTAAGGAAATTACTGTACATCATTTAACATAATAAACAAAGTGTTTGTTCTCTCAAATCCAGTATGCTAGAGAGACCGATCAGCTGAATAAAATGAGCAGGAATGAGGGTCGGCTGAAGATATTCACCCTTGATCCTGAGACTCAGGTTAGTCCATTAAGTCCAATGTAAAGCTATTATAGACAGACAGGATTTTCTTTGCCTGTCTAAAGATAAAAATTATTAAAGGACACCTCCTTTTTCCTCTTCAGAGATTAGATTTCTCAGGCATTGAGCCTGACGTGAAGCCATTTGAGGAGCGCTTTGGACGAAGAATCATGGTCAGTTGTCACGATTTGACCTTCAGCTTGCAAGGATGTGTCAGTGAGAAGAATGATGGAGCTCTAACCAATGTGAGTGACCTCTGATCTAGAATTTGTGCATTTTTTAAAGTGTCAAACTTTTGTTGTGGCAGTGAATGATGGCAAATATGAATGCTAAAATTCAACCAGTTGCATGAGGATTTTTTGCAAATGAAATATTATTGTCGGTTTTAGCAAATACAATTAGTCTTGCAGTCGTTTCCCTAAGCAAAGACACAGGTCATCTTTTTGACTTAAAGAAATGAACGCCATGAAATTGGCCCATAAACTATGAGTATTTTTTCACTCAGCATGCACTCAAAAAATTAAAATGTTAATTGAATTTAAAATTAAGGAAAACTTTTCCACGCAATTTGATTACATCTATTCATCCAAAACACATTTATTTGAATTGATTTGATCAAGTCTTATTGTACAAACTTAAATTAATTTTGTCACATCTATATAGATAAACATTTAAAGTTATTATTTTATTTATATTGAGGTGACTTAATTTACACAATTTTTTTTTTTAAACATTTGTTGTTGGAAATGTAACGACCAGTGAGCTTGTGTTTTAAATCAAGCTTACCAATTAGACATGCGGGGTGCTTAAAATCCATCACACAAACAACAATGACGGTTACACTCATCAATCATGTTTTTGGAAGAAGATGCACTTGTTTGACAAAAAACCCACAGGGATAACAAACAAAGCGTTAGTAGTGCAACTACTGCAACAAAAAGTGAATATTAAGACATTAATTCATAAATTTTTACTCATGCCGCAGTGCATGCTGGGAACCTGATATCACATTTATGTCTGATTATGGCCAACGGAAATTATTTATGTTGTCCCAACGCAAATGGATTAGGTGAACTTCCATTGAAATTGCACACAATGAAATTAAATTGTCGCAAAATTCAAGAATTGTTACATTAGCTCATTTTAAGTAACTAGATTCAACAAGTAGCAAAAATTCAGTGTCTTGGGCATCTTAGTTGGCTAGGCATTCATAAACATCTCTACACCACAAACCGTCTAATCATTGACAGCATAAAACACAGTCCAGATTAGAGACATTGCTTTACATCAAATATGTTTAAATCAAGGTTGCCAGATGTCAAGTAAGATGTAATTCATTCCATCATTCATTCCAATCTGTGTCTCTGATCAGGTTGAGCCATTCTTCATCAGCCTGGCTTTGTTTGATCTGACCAAAGGCTGCAAGATCTCTGCAGACTTCCACGTTGACCTGAACCCATCTTGTGTAAGGGAAATGCTTCTAGAAGGCTCTCCTCAGACACCGACAGAACCACAAACAGGAGACTGCAACGAAACACTCCGGGTCAATGGAAACAGCCTGCCGGTTCTCCAGAGGGTTGCCGCGTCTCTCTTGCACTTCCCCACTCAGGTAAGAGCCTTTCAAAGAGGCCTTTCAAAGTATGACTGAGTCCGCTTTCTGGAGATGCCGTCCCACTGCTAGCATTGTTCATCGCTACCAAGGAGAATGCTTATTCTCTGCTTCTGATAGGGAAGTCAATATGTTTTCAAAATTTGGCACATCCTTGCGGTTTGCTGGGGGCTGCAGGTGGCTGAAAATAGTTGTCATTTTGGCAGATTTGCATTATTTCTGCTTATTGTTGTACAGTCATTCAATTGGACTTTCATACCACATTAGCAATACGTTTTGTGTATACAACAGAGGATCACAATTGTGAAAAATGAAACCTTTTAAAAAAATGAAAATAAAATTCACCTTTTTATAGCAGGTATAGAGAATTTACAGTTATAAGCCATGGATAGTAGTACTTCTATATACGGATCTGATCAGGGATAGTTCTCCCAAAAAGGAAAGGATTTTGTCATATGCTCACCCTCATGTTGTTCCAAACCCATATATTTCCTCTGTGGAACACAAAAGGAGATATTTACATAAAAGTTCAGGCAGCTCTTTTCCATTTAACAAAAGAGATTGGCGACCCCATCTCTATCAATGTATGATTTGGGCATTTAATTCAAAGTTTTTTAAAGCAATACAGAAGTTTTGTATGAGGAATAATCAGAAATTTTAGACTGAAGATATTATTCACTGAAAATCGTCCATACATTCAATAATGATACAACTGGATATTTTTTTTTCAATGGACTATGCCATCAACTTTATGGTTGTGTACATTTGTTTGAACTTGCTTTGCTGTAGGTGGGTTGTGGCCAGAGCAGTGGTCTCACCCATTAACAGCACTGTTTCACAGCATCAATGCTGCACAATAAATCATAGCGACCGCCATGACTGCGAAATGTAATATAGCTTCCTGGAACTGACACAGAGCAGGGCCTAGTCCAACACAGGGCAGGAGAGCTTGCACAGAGAATGGACGTCTGAACTGTCAGGATATGTTATTATTAGAGGAAAAAGAGATCAAGAGAGAGTAGGAGAGGCACAGGTAGAAAGACAGATGCTGAAGAGTATGACAAATGACAGAGATGCCAAAACAGATATGATCTGATGAAGAATTATAAATCAACAAAGTACCAGGGGTGTTTTTCCAATGAGTGTTCTCATGTGTTCTTACGTTCTCGTGGACAACATCATCATCATCATCCACTGTTGAAGTTCAACTCCAGTACTTAAGAACGCAAGTACAGAGAATGCATCTGGATGTGTTATTGATCAGGCCGAATGTTTGTTTGGTTGGGCATCATTTTAATAAAGTAATAAACACAAAGAGAAAAAAATGAGTGTTAACAGACTTTATTCTTTCAACGTCTCACTAGTCCTGATAAACCTCACTGGTGCGATGATGATGCCAGTAGTTATCATACTGGTTAGTGGCTTCAAATGTGATAAGACATTAAGCAATTTAACAACAGGAAGATTGCAGCACATCTCAAAGTTTGCAATGGATGCTTTCTGCATTCTGTGTCCTCCTGTCCTTCCGAGTTCGCTCTTCCAAGGTACCTAGGCAAGACTGGTCTTCATAAGAACACAAGTCTGTTCTCCTCATTTTTTGCATAGAAAAACAACCTATGACTCAGCAAAGTCCCCATGTTGGTTCATAGCATTAGACATTAAGGCAGAATGGAATAGTGCATTAGAGTTTATTTATATAAGAGTACAAAATGCATTAATACTTCACTTAGACAGGCCTAAAAGTTAAGGATCTAAGTGTACATTGATAAGTTGGACCCTCAGCTTTACATTTGTCATTCAGAGTCAAATTCTATAGTAGTTAAGGCATTGCCTGCATCTGTATTCTGCTGTTAAAGGAATAGTTCACCCAAAAATTAAAATTCTCTCATCATTTACTCACCCTCATGCCCTCCCAGATGTTTATGACTGTCTGTGGCTAAACATGAATGAAGATTTTTAGAAGAATATTTCAGCTCTGTAGGTCCATATAATTCAGGTCAACAGGGTCCAAAACTTTGAAGCTCAAAAAAGCATATGTAAAAGTAATCCATATGACTACAGTGGCTAAATACACATCTTCAGAAGAGATATAATAAGTGTGGGTGAGAAACAGATCAATATTTAAGTCAGGAATGATAATTTTTAGGAAAAAAGGACTGTAGATGATGAGCTATGTTCGGACATACTACTTGTACCATTTTTGCAGTATGTATACTCTGTCTACAGTATGCAATTTTTATCTTTTGCATACTGTATGTACAAAGTATTGTCAAAATATGTCATATACAGCACACTTCTTGACCTTTCATTTCTAGTGTGATTATGTACAGCAATTTTTTTTAATTTTTTTTTATTATTATTATTTATTTATTTATTTATTTATTTTATTTGAGTGCCAAAAGTTTGGATTGGATTTCACATGCTAATTAAACAGGCACAGTAGGGAGATCATTTGACAAGTGTAGCATATTATTGGGAGCAAACTAGTAATGTTTAAATTACCAGCCCATATTAACCACTTGGTTGCCACTTCCCCATTTTTTGCATATATGCATACGTTACTGCTTTGAGTAGTGTGTCTGTGAACAACAATTAAATAAACAGAATTTCTGCAACCGTCAAGACTATTATGAATTTTTAACTATTAATCATTTTTGAATAACTATCACTGTTACATATTTTGTAATTGTTATTTATACATTATTCTTTCACTGTGTACCAGTGCTCAGAAATGCTTAGAGCCACAGCATGTACTTTTGTTTTGTCCAGGGGATTTTCTCAGTTACAAACCCGCACACCAACATCTTCCTGGTGGCTCGGGTGGAGAAGGTTTTACAGAACGGCATCACACACTGCGCTGAACCCTACATTAAGACATCTGACATCAGCAAGGTCTGCGTTTGCCTCTGGAGCTGAATACGAGTGGTGTAAATGGCACTTAGACTTGACATATGTCTACGAGAATAGAGCCTTTTTCCTAACATCAACTGGCTATTTAGAACACGTTTTAACAATACATCATTTTAGATAATGATTATATAATAATTCATAATTGTAAATATTATAATATTGCAAATAAAAAAATTTACTCTATATTGGACTCTTTTATAAAGATGTGTGGTAATTATACACATTTCAGAAAGTTATTTTGGTATATTAAAAATGCTTTTCATTCTGTTAACTACTATCACTATATCACTATATTATCAGATGTATTGACCTAAACTGCATTCCTAACTATGAGTGAATATGGATTGAAATGCTTCCACAATATTCTGTGGAATATTGCCATGTTTTTTTCTCAGACAGTACAGAAAGTCCTGAAGTCTGCCAAACAGACCTGCCAGCGGCTGGGCCAATACCGGATGCCCTTCGCCTGGACTGCCAAGTAAGCTTCAGAAACTCACCCATACAAGTTTAGTGCACTAAAAAAATGGAGTCACATGGTCTATGTTTTAAGTTGTATCTGAACTACTTGCCATTTCAAACTGGAATGTAAAGGTATACTCAGTCAGCACTCTATGGAAAATGTTTAAGGCAGCCTGTAAATGTTTAGTTAGTTAAAGCTGTGAATCTCAGGTTGCTATGTTTGATCTGTGGCTTCAGACAGGTTTTTAAAGATTCTCAAGGCAGTTTAGACATGGATGGGAAGTTCTCTCCACTCTACCGCCAGGACAGTAGCAAGATATCCACAGAAGACCTCATCAAACTACTGACAGATCTCAAGAAGTGAGTGACAATTTATATACCTGATCATGACACTTAGTGCTCTTAGGGTGAAATTATGAAACCTGTGCCGAACATTTTATTTAATATTGCTTAGAATTGTATTTATAGGTAATTATAGCAAATTTTGTGTATATATATATATATATATATATATATATATATATATATATATATATATATATATATATATATACAGTGCATCCAGAAAGTATTCACAGCACTTCACTTTTTCCACATTTTGTTATGTTACATCCTTATTCCAAAATTGATTAAATTCATTATTTTCCTCAAAACCCTACAAACAATACCCCATAATGACAACGTGAAAGAAGTTTGTTTGAAATCTTTGCAAATTTATTACAAATAAAAAAATCCCATGTACATAAGTATTCACAGCCTTTGCTCATTACTTTGTTGAAGCACCTTTGGCACCAATTACAGCCTCAAGTCTTTTTGTGTATGATGCTACAAGCTTGGCACACCTATTTTTGGGCAGTTTCTCCCATTCTTCTTTGCAGGACCTCTCAAGCTCCATCAGATTTTATGGGGCATGTCGGTGCACAACCATTTTTAGATCTCTGGTTGGGCCACTCAAGGACATTCACAGAGTTGTCCCGTAGCCACTCCTTTGTTATCTTGGCTGTGTGCTTAGGGTCATTGTCCTGTTGGAAGATGAACCTTCGCCCCTGTCTGAAGTCCAGAGTGCTCTGGATCAGGTTTTTATCAAGGATGTCTCTGTACATTGCTGCATTCATCTTTCCCTCGATCCTGACTAGTCTCCCAGTTCCTGCCGCTGAAAAACATCCCCACAGCATGATGCTGCCACCACCATGCTTCACTTTAGGGATGGTATTGGCAAACTCCAGGCGGGCTGTCATGTGCCTTTTACTGAGGAGTGGCTTCCGTCTGGCCACTCTACCATTCAGGCTTGATTGTTGTAGTGCTGCAGAGATGGTTGTTCTTCTGGAAAGTTCTCCCCTCTCCACAGAGAAACGCTGGAGCTCTGTCAGAGTGACCATCAGGTTCTTGGTCACCTCCCTGACCAAGGCCCTTCTCCCCCGATCGCTCAGTTTGTCCGGGCGGCCAGCTCTAGGACGAGTCCTGGTGGTTCCAAACTTCTTCCATTTACGGATGATGGAGGCCACTGTGCTCATTGGGACCTTCAATGCTGTAGAAATTTTTCTGTACCATAAAAAGTTTCACATATTAAAAGTTATTTTGGATAATAGAAACTGTTTTACCTTTACCTTTACTTGAATACAAAATCATGCGTGTCTCCTTGCGAATGAATATCTCGGTCACTTTGCTGTAAAAGTCGCCCGCTTGTTGTAGTTTAGCACTGCTTACCTTGCTTATATGGACTGCACCTCCTTGCCCTATGACATACTATTTTTGGTGAGATTCTAAAGTGTGAATCTTCTAGACACCGTACTATTCCATAATGCCATGGGAGCTGATAAGGCATCACGTTAAAAATGCTTAAAAAAAAAAATGTAAACTGTAAATGCTTTATACCATTAATGTTGTTCATTGTGGTTAAATGGTGCTCGTTTAACAGAACCAGAGTAAATTATTTTACAACATTTTTGTTACTACGTTATATATTGTGGTCAATGGTCAATACCCATGTTCCCAAATGAAGTATGTCTGGAATGTATTCATACTACTCAACTGCATACCTAAAGAACATACTTTTTACTGACCAAAAACTGCATTCTTCATCAAATGCAGCACATACACGGATGCAGCATTTTGTATGTTTTGATTTTGGGGTGAAATATGACCTGGAATGTTTTCATTCATAAGTACTTGTATTTTGAATGACTTTGCTGCCTCGTACGCATGTATAAGTGTTGCCTTTGTTAACTTCTGTAGTAAAAAGTAGAACATTTTTATTACTGTTAAATATAATGTTTTGAAAAAACATATTTCTTCTTAGACCAGAGAAGAACAAGCTGCAGATAATCCCTGGACAAATTAATATCACTGTCGAGTGTGTACCTCCAGACTTGTCAAGTAAGTTTGGTAGTCTGTTTGATATTTGATAACATGAATCTAACATCTCATGAATCTAATTCATTCACTTGTGTGCAAAGTGTGTAGCATGCCTTAACTCTGATGATCATGATGTTTTATTAGCATTTGATGCATAAATGTTCTATTTGTATCTTCACAGACTCTGTCACATCATCTTATGTTCCGGTGAAGCCGTTTGAGGAGCAAACTTGTGAGAGGGTGTCTGTGGAAGTGGAGGAGTTTGTCCCAGAAGAGGCCAAATACAACTACCCATTCACCATCTACAAGAACCAGCTCTACGTCTGTCCCCAGCAGCTTAAATACGACAATCAGAAGACCTTTGCCAAGGCAATGAGATTCCTCACACTTCACAAAGCACAATCTGTAATTAGTAGAACTGGGAAACTGTGGGTGGTGTACAAACACAACAAGCTCCAGAGAGCAATAACAATGTCGGCCTATGTATTTTCAAACATGAGGCTTTGTTCAAAGACTACATGATTCTATTCAGAATCAATTTACCAAAGATCTTATGTCTGATTACACCATCTTCAGGGTTTATTGCTTCCTCCTACACTGCTGGAGAGCTCACATTTATATTTATAGATTTATATACATATATATATATCTCTCTTCACTCTCTCATATAAGAGACCTTTAAGTGTGGCATTTACCATGGTAATGCCATGTTTTTTGGGATGTAGCATGGAAGTAGTACCTTATTCTTTGCAGTAAATTCCATGGTACCTAAGTATGGTGATCATTCAGTACCACGGTATTGAGAAATATGGTCTGATATTGATGTGCTTATGTGTCCCTCCAGGCCCGAAACATTGCAGTGTGTGTTCAGTTCAAGGATTCTGACGAGGAGGGGGCGGGCCCATTAAACGTGAGTGTGTTCTTGATTTGTGCCACCAACATTATTTCACCAGTGCTTTAATATAAAATATTTCAGTATTTGTGTTTATTTGATTAACCCCTCTCTGCATTTAGTGCATCTACGGCAAGCCAGGGGAGCCACTTTTCATCACCAGCACTTTTGCTGCAGTTCTGCATCACAATCATTGTCCAGAGTTTTATAATGAGGTAGGATCATGTATTATTACTGAAGCCACAACATCATCTTAGCTTCTTTTATTTATTTATTTAGCCCAGCTATATAGTAACACAATCTTCCACTTAAAAGATCCAATAAAATGGTTTGAGAAGCAAAGTTTTCTTACCTGTGTGATGTATTTCATGTTAAAACAAGAAGTTGGGACGGGACATTTTGAAAAGGTTTGCGTTTCAATAAAAGGCATGACCCTTGACTTGCTCGTCGGAAACAAAATTGTCAGAAACAAGCTTGTCGGACATAAATGTGTTTGTATCATTATGGCAAGATGAATCATCAGTATTTTTACATTTTAAATGCTTATGTCTGCTAAATGTCCATTTAGACTGCATTAGGTGAACATTAGCATATAGATGACAGACATGAACTACAGTGTTTCCCCTAGGTTTACAGCTTTTAAAGGAATCATGGTGTTCATGTATTTCTTTTAACATTTTCTTTTAGCAGTCAATATAACAACTGAACAATTATTTGAACTGTACATTGAAGTAAACATCGGAACATTTATTTTATGACAATTATCCACAAAGTGTGCAGCTTTTGTCACTGCAGTGTATCTTTCTAGGCTTCTGGAAATCTGTCTATTTATTTATACATGCATGCATGCATGCATGCAAAAAGAGCACTTGGGCTCTTTTCTTTACTTGGACTCGGAGCTACTCTGACTGCTACTCGCAGGAGAGCGAGTGTTGCCATCTTCACCACCCTGAGAGCGTTTAAAAAATGCAGATATTTTTGTCTGCTTTTCAGGTAGTTGACACAACATATTTTCCGATGCATGCTCTCTGTCCGCTGGTGAAAGTGTGTGATGGGGAGTCGACTCCAAAAGAGTCGATTCTTCGACTCTGAATATCCCCAGAGTCAGGGTCGACTCAAGCACAGGAATCGACTCTCGGTGTTGACTCTGTTACTGTGTCTGAAATCACTCACTTGTGAGCGTCTGATCCCTATAAAAATGATATTTTTGCAGTAAACTCCAGCAGATTGTATATTTTTTTTAAATTTTGAAGAAAACCTGGAATCGAACACCCCTATGCGCTCACATGTCTCTGTGTGTGTGTGGAACTCCGCCGTGCGCGATACAGAGAGCAGAGGAGAATTGTAAATGCGTGACCATGTAGAGACATGTAAACAAGATAAATAACATAAGGGCTATTTAGTTTGTTTAATAAAAGAACAAGTTATTGACCTGTTCTATAGCAAAGGTAACCTTAAATGACTTCTGTTGTGATCTGGCACTATATAGAAAATAAAATTTACTTGACCTTCAAGGGGGGGCGGGGGGTGCCGTTGTGGTGGCTCCTCCCTAATATAATGGCAGGGGAAACTAAAAACTCCAATTTATAAGCACCTTTTTTTTTTTTAGAAGTGTGCAACAATAGGTAGGCATACATTGAGCTGTAATGTAACTAAAAGTCAGAATAAGTGTCTGAACATATTAAGTTTAGCCTAATAATCAGTTTTATAATTTACCTGGGAAGTGACTAGTTGACTTCAGACTGCCAGTGTTGACCACATTAGTCTATATTACTAACAACATTAGCTAGTCGAATAAAATGTTCAACCCCTATTTGCCAGACGCTTTTATCCAAAGTGACTTACAGTACAGTGCTTTCAAAATATTATGTTTTTACCAGCATGCACATTCCCTGGAAATCGAACCCATGACATCGGTTTTGTTAGCACCATACTCTACTACTTGAACTTTGCTTGTATTTAGTGTTCTTAATCTGTCGTTTTCACTCTAAAAGTAATAAATTGAAAATTAAACAAGATGTTCACACATTTATGAATGAAAATCATGCTTAACACTTTGAATGGCTAAATGGGATTCAAACTAAATTTATGAAACTGATTAGAACAGAAGAGGTTAAATGTTGCCTGCAGATCTGAGATAATGTTTATTAATGAAATTCTTCCCTTTTAATAGATTAAAATTGAGCTTCCTGTTCATGTCCATGAGAAGCACCACATTCTCTTTACCTTTTATCACATAAGCTGTGAGCTCAGCAACAAAACCACAACCAAGAAGAGAGAGGGAGTAGAAACACTGGGTAAGTGTGTGTGTGAGGATGTGTATACTGTATGTGTTTAAAGAACACATCATTGACTCTTACTCTCTACAGTGGGTTATTCCTGGGCTCCTTTACTGAAGGATGGCAGAATACAGTCTTCAGAACTACAACTTCCTGTGTCGGCTAATCTACCTGCTGGGTATATGTACGACAAAAGCCAAGACTTTAAGAAGGTAAAGACTTCATGATTGATTGGTTTAGGTGAGAGCTTTTTTTAATGATTGACTGATTGATTCTTTCTTTCTTTCTTTCTTTCTTTCTTTCTTTCTTTCTTTCTTTCTTTCTTTCTTTCTTTCTTTCTTTCTTTCTTTCTTTCTTTCTGTGTTTATTTGCAGTCTTCTCCAGACATCAAATGGGTGGAGAATGCCAAACTGTTATTCAAAGTGCGAACATATGTAGCATCAACAATTTACACTCAGGTATGTTATCTGGTTTAGGACTTCTTAGATTTTGCATTTGACAAACTGTAATGAGTTTCTTACATTTTAAATCTTCTATATCAGGGCTATTCAACTTCATCGACGAATGAGCCTGATGGAAAAAATCCACATGGCACGCTGGCCAAGCCAGGATATTTTGTTATCGAAAAGATTCTATCTACAGATATTGTGTTATAGCAGGCCTATAATATTTGATAAATAAAACATCTGTGTTTTATAGCTTTTATTATTGCATTTTTTTTATCATGAGAAATTTTCCACCTTGGAGGAAATTCTGGAGGAAAAAATGCAGGTAACTCAAGACAAAAAAAATACATTAATAAACAAATAAATAAAAATCATATAAAAAGTGCTTTCAAAGTCTGAGTAAATCAGAGTAATACTAAAAACTTTTGACTTTTCAAATTTCTTGACCAAATTAATGAATAGAACTTTCTGTTTCTCCGAACTCACACTTGTCAGTCGTCCATGTCTTTAAGTCTTTAATCTTCCCCTTCTGTCAAAATAACGGATGATCATTATTTGTAGCGCAACCTCTAAAAGTGTCTAAAAACCCTGCGCTCAAGCATAAGACATGGAGACATGGCGAAACGTCTGTTTAGCACAAGTATGCATAGGAAAACAATTGAACAGACAAAAAAAAAATGTTCCATGTAAACAGCTCCTAAGACAACTGACAACCTCAAGTGGGCCACTGAAAATTTCAAATGGGCTGGATTTGGCTCACGGGCTGCCAGTTGAATAGGGCTGTTTTAACGAGCATAGTCCCACACAGAGAATAATGAGAAAATTATAATAATATTAAATGATCAAACATAGTGCTGCTGAAGCAATAAGTCTTGTAACTCCCATCTCTCCAGGATTTGCACCTTCACAATTTCTTCCAACATTGCCAGCTGATGAGGTCAACATCACAGGGCAATCATGCTGAGCTCATCAAGTACCTAAAGGTGAAAAATCTACAGTGTATTTTGACACTTAAAGGTATAGTTCACCCAAATATAAAAATTATCTCATTTACTCACCCTCATGCCTTCCAAGATGTGTGTGACTTACTTTCTTCTGGAGAACATTTTTAGAAGAATATATCAGCTCTCATTTATACAATGCAAATGAATGGTGACCATGCCTTTCAAGCTCCAAATATCACATAAAGGCACCATTAAAGTAATCCACACACACTAATTGTTTAATATATGTCTTCTGAAGCAATGTAGTCACTTTGGATGAGAAACAGATCAATATTTAAAATCGTTTTACTGTAAATCTCCATTTCCACTTTCAGAATGTGAAAGAGGAGATTTATAGTAGTAAAATTACAAAAATATTGATCTATTTCTAACCCACACCTATTATATTGCTTCTGATGACATATACAGGTGAAACTCGAAAAATTAGAATATCGTGCAAAAGTTAATTAATTTCAGTAATTCAACTTAAAAGGTGAAACTAATATATTGTATAGACTCATTACAAGCAAAGTAAGATATTTCAAGCCTTTATTTGATATAATTTTTATGATTATGGCTTACAGCTTATGAAAACCCCAAATTCAGAATCTCAGAAAATTAGAATATTACATGAAATCAATAAAAAAAAGGATTTTAAATACAGAAATGTCGGCCCTCTGAAAAGTATAATCATGCATATGTACTCAGTACTTGGTTTGGGCCCCTTTTGCATTAATTACTGCCTCAGTGCGGCGTGGCATGGATGCTATCAGCCTGTGGCACTGCTGAGGTGTTATGGAAGACCAAGATGCTTCAATAGCGGCCTTCAGCTCTTCTGCATTGTTTGGTCTCATGTCTCTCATCTTTCTCTTGGCAATGCCCCATAGATTCTCTATGGGGTTCAGGTCAGGCGAGTTTGCTGGCCAATCAAGCACAGTAATACCATGGTCATTGAACCAGGTTTTGGTACTTTTGGCAGTGTGGGCAGGTGCCAAGTCCTGCTGGAAAATGAAGTCAGCATCTCCATAAAGCTTGTCTGCTGAAGGAAGCATGAAGTGCTCTAAAATGTCCCGGTAGACGGCTGCGTTGACTCTGGACTTAATAAAGCACAGTGGACCAACACCAGCCGATGACATGGATCCCCAAACCAACACAGACTGTGGAAAATTCACACTGGACTTCAAGCATCTTGGATTGTGTGCCTCTCCATTCTTCCTCCAGATTCTGGGACCTTGGTTTCCAAATGAGATGCAAAATTTGCTCTCAAATTTGGAATTTGAGAGCGCTTGAGACGCTTCTGACGTTGTTTGTTGTTCAGGAGCAGCTTGACAAGAGGAATACGACATTTGAAGCCCATGTCCAGGACCCGTCTGTGTGTGGTGGCTCTTGATGCAGTAACTCCAGCCTCAGTCCACTCCTTGTGAAACTCCCCCACACATTTGAATGGCCTTTTCCTGACAATCCTCTCCAGGCTACGGTCATCCCAGCTGCTGGTGCACCTTTTTCTTCCACACTTTTCCCTTCCACTTAACTTTCTATTAATACATACAGCACTTTGAGAACATCCAACTTCTTTTGCAATTACCTTTTGAGGCTTTCCCTCCTTGTGGAGGGTGTCAATGATGGTTTTCTGCACAACTGTCAGGTCAGCAGTCTTCCCCATGATTGTGAATTCAACTGAACCAGACTGAGAGACCATTTAAAGGCTCAGGAACCCTTTGCAAGTGTTTTGGATTAATTAGCTGATTAGAGTGTGACACTTTGAGCCTACAATACTGAACCTTTTCACAATATTCTAATTTTCTGAGATTCTGAATTTGGGGTTTTCATAAGCTGTAAGCCATAATCATAAAAATTATATCAAATAAAGGCTTGAAATATCTTACTTTGCTTGTAATGAGTCTATATAATATATTAGTTTCACCTTTTAAGTTGAATTACTGAAATTAATTAACTTTTGCACGATATTCTAATTTTTCGAGTTTCACCTGTATTTAACCACTGGAGACATACGGATTACTTCTTTGCTGCCTTTATGTGATTTTTTTTTTAAGCTTGGAAGGTCTAGTTACCATTCTAATGCATTGTATGGACCTACAGAACTGAAATGTTCTTGTAAAAGTTTTCGTTTGTGTTCTACAGGAGAAAGAAAGTCATACTCATCTGGGATGGCATGAGGGTAAGTAAATTATAAGAGAATTTTCCATTTTGGGTGAACTATCCTTTTAAGCAGAGGTGAATTAATTTAAATGCATTGCTAGCACTGTACAATAAATGTTTTGATTTTCTGTCAGACTTACCACACTCCTTGACACATACAGTCATTCAGTTGATTTGCATTTGTCATGAGAATGATTTGCATTGAGAAAATATTGGAATTTACTCACTTTCTCCTCTTTTCAATTCCTGTCTACTATCTCAGTGCCTGCATGCAGTGGAGACTCAGGTCATCATCAAGTTCCTGCCTACGGTGCTCGTGCAGCTCTTTGAAGTGATGACTATGGCAAGCAAAGACGGTCAAGACATTGCTGTCAACTCCACACGGTGATTTACTACCTATTTAGCTTCTCAGGAAGGCACAAGTGATAGAAAGCCACTGCATTCTTAATTTTATGTACAGTAGTCTGTCTTCTGTGGTCCTTCGTAGCATGCATAACTACTGCTATTCTATAGATCAGCTCTGGAAATGCCAGCTCACTTTTTCCTCCAAAATCAGCCCTTTTAATATTTTTAGTTTTTTAAGTTTGATTTAGATTTGATGTGAACTCTTGCTATTGTTAACATGCATGACCCACATGCTTGTGTTTCCACAGTGTAATCATTCACATTGTGTCTCAGTGTCATGAAGAGGGTCTGGAGCACTACTTGCGCTCTTTTCTGAAGGTATGACACTTCAAATATTTTAATCTATTTTGAATTTATTTTCTTCTTGTCTTTTTCCCCTTGTGTGTGGTTTTACAACAACAGCACTTGCAGAATGTCTTGTTGGACCAGTTACTGTCGGCATACAGTGCAGTTTTATTCACAGAGCAGAATGAATACTTGCAAGCAAAAGCTAATGAGCAAAAAATAGGAAAAAAATTAATAAATAAATAATAATTAAAAAAAACGCTGGAAAAAGCTTTTATGGTAAATGGTCTGCACTTATATAGCGCATTTTTCTAACCTCAGAGGTTACCAAAGCGCTTTACACTGTGTCCCAATCACCCATTCACACACCAATGGCGACAGAGCTGCCGTGCAAGGCGCTAGCCTGCCATCAGGAGCAACTTGGGGTTCAGTGTCTTGCCCAAGGACACTTCGGCACGTGGAGTCATATGGGCCGGGATTCGAACCACCAACCCTGCGATTAGTGGCCGACCCGCTCTACCAACTGAGCCACAGCCGCCCACATTTTCTTTTAGTGGTTATTCCAGATAGTAACTGAGTTTGAAACTATAATGGTTTCTTATTCTGATGATTTACCCATTTCTTGAAATGTACAATACATGTCTATAGAACCCATGTTTTCTTTTGCAGTATGTTTTTCACATCAACAACGCAACTTCGGTAAACTCTGTGACGACACATGAAGTGTTAGCTGCAGCCGTGACCATCATCCTCAAACAGATGGCAGACTTTAACACCTGCAACAAACTCCTCAAGGTGAAAAAATGGTTCAAGTATGCTAAATAATGTGATCTGAATGACACTCTGAATGACACTCTTAATTATAAAAGAAAGAAGTAACAAAAAACAGTCCTTTTACGTCCTGTTATCAAGTGATTTTGTAGTTTTGAGTTTTCAAAAGCATTTTTTTGGTTTCAATAACAGATTGCTTTTTCAACAGCTTAGCTAGCAAAACGTATTTATTGCGCCTCAGAAACAGTAAAAGATGCTTTGTTCTTTTCGCACAGCAGATGGCAATGTTGCATTTAATTTATGTCCGTTTAATTTACTGAGAACTGAGTTTAAAAGAATTTTGTTTTATGCAGTTTGAATACCAAGTACTAATTTGACCATGACTGATTTAATTCAATATTGTTTCTGTGTATGATATAAAAGTAAGAACAATTGTCTCAACAATGCAGTTTATTTTCACTTTGATTTGACTATGCATATGCAATGGATTGCATTGTATACGGCTGTAGTTCTTAACTGGTGGGTTGCAAATCTGTTCAGATAGGATCCCGGACAGCAGGGGAAAAATGCAAATAAATGCATAGTTAAGACAGAATTTTATTTCTGACTTTTCAAATTTAAAAGGGAGGAGACAATGCTGTCCATATCTTTAGTTGTTGATATCAAAGGCTGTGTGTCTAATCAAACTGTATGTTATTTTAGACCAAATTCATTTGTCATAAAATTAGGTAGGAAATGTTCACTAACAGTGTTATCATTTGCCTCCCCCCTCTCTGTCTTATATCACAGTATTCCTGGTTCTTCTTTGAGACTATGGCCAAGTCAATGGCACAGTACCTCCAGGACGGTAATAGAATGAAAGTTAGTGTCATTCATTCACATATTTTAGTGGCACAAAGCAGCAACAACAAAGTAATATCACAATGTAACAACTTTTTACAGTATGTTGTAAAATTGTTGTATGACAATAATCCTGGCCTTTTAAAGCAAGATGTAGTTATCAACTTGGAATTTGTACAAATACGTGTTTATCTTCCTCATTCCTCTAATGTTTTCTCAAAAGACGAAGGTGCTTGAAAAGACACGTACCCTTTGGGTGTCTAAAAAAATGTTACAGCTTCATTTTTTTTTCAGCCCATTCCAAACATGTTGAGGCCTGTTTGACTTATCGGTCGATCTTATTTGCATAACTGTAAGCATGAATTTTCACGAAGCTTATGTAATGGTCTGCTATGTAATGTATGTTGTTGAAACATGCCTTTAGCTCATACTCAAACAACTTTTCCATAAATATGTAATTTAATTGGAAATATGTATTTTTTATTATCTGTTGGACTCCTTTGTAGATATACTATATTACTATATACCAGGAGTCTTGTATATAGCCCTTGGTGGATAGTGAGACGGAATCTGGACCCGTTACATATTGTATAAAATTGAGTGTTGTGTTTTATGCCTATAAAAACATGTATGGAATGCCACCACATTTGTATGTACATACTTCATGATGCTTATATTATAAAGCCATTGAAATAATCATTAAATGCAGCTCTGCTGAAAAGATCAGCTAAAACCAGAATAAGCTGGTTGGCTGGTTTTAGCTGGTCGTCCAGCCTGGTTATAGCTGTTCATGTTGGTCAGTCTGGTTTTAGAGGGGTTTTGAACCCTTTTTTTCTGGTCAGGCTGTTCTTAGCTGGTCAAGTTGGTCATGGTGATCTTAGCTGATCAGGATGGTCTTAGCTGTTCAGGCTGATCTTAGCTGGTCTCGTGATTAAGCTGAACACTTGCTATCGCTTGTATGTGAGTGATTATAAATTTCAATGTTGGTTCAAACAATAATTTACCCTGTAGAAGATCCTTGCTATATACTATATAGATAAATGTGTTCAAAACCAGTTTACTAGACTGCCCCAGTCTACTGGACTGCTGGGTTTTCTTTTTTGTTCAAAGGTATTTGATTCTTCCTCCACTGAAACTATGCAGGATTCATAACATTCATATTTGACAGTTAACATACTAAATTACCTACAGATGCCTCGAGCTCAGAGGTTTCCTGATTCATTGCACCAAGTGCTGCAGTCTCTGCTGCTGTCCATCATGCCTCACATCACTATCCGCTACGTGGAGATTCCAGAGGAGGCCCGCTGTGTTAACTTCAGCCTGGCCTGCTTTATTAAGGTAAGGCCTAACACTTGAGTGCTTCAATATGGTCAAGCTTAAAAATGTAGAACATCATTAACGTTAAGCCTTACACTTGAATCAGTTTTTATGGTTAGGCTTAATACTGTAGTACTATTTGAGAGCTTTATCAAGGTCTGGTCTAACACTTGAGTGCTTCATTAAGGTCAAGCCTAACACTTGAGTATGTTATTGTTGTTAGGCTTAAAACTGTAGTACCACTTGAGAGCTTAGTTAAGGTCAGGCCTAAAACTTGTATGCTTGATTAAGATTAGGCCTAACAATTGAGTGCTTCGTTAAGGTCAAGCCTAAAACTTGAGTGCATCATTAAGGTCAAACCTAACACTTGAGTGCTTCATTAAGGCCAGATTTAACACTTGAGTGCTTCATTAAGGCCAGATTTAACACTTGAGTGCTTCATTAAGGTCAAGCCTACCACTTGAGTGCTTCATTAAGGTCAGGTCTAACACTTGAGTGCTTCATTGAGGTCAGGTCTAACACTTGAGTGCTTCATTAAGGTCAGGCCTACCACTTGAGTGCTTCATTAAGGTCAAGCCTGACACTTGAGTGCTTCATTAAGGTCAAGCCTGACACTTGATTGCTTCATTAAGGTCAGGCCTAACACTTGAGTCCTTCATTAAGGTCAGGCCTACCACTTGAGTGCTTCATTAAGGTCAGGTCTAACACTTGAGTGCTTCATTATGGTCAGGCCTAACACTTGAGTCCTTCATTATGGTCAGGCCTAACACTTGAGTCCTTCATTAAGTTTAGGCCTAATACTTGAGTGCTTCATTAAGGTCAGGCCTACCACTTGAGTGCTTCATTAAGGTCAAGCCTGACACTTGAGTGCTTCATTAAGGTCAAGCCTGACACTTGATTGCTTCATTAAGGTCAGGCCTAACACTTGAGTCCTTCATTAAGTTCAGGCCTAACACTTGAGTGCTTCATTAAGGTCAGGCCTAACACTTGAGTCCTTCATTAAGTTTAGGCCTAATACTTGAGTGCTTCATTAAGGTCAGGCCTACCACTTGAGTGCTTCATTAAGGTCAAGCCTGACACTTGATTGCTTCATTAAGGTCAGGCCTAACACTTGAGTCCTTCATTAAGGTCAGGCCTAACACTTGAGTGCTTCATTGAGGTCAGGTCTAACACTTGAGTGCTTCATTATGGTCAAGCCTAACACTTGAGTGCTTCATTGAGGTCAGGTCTAACACTTGAGTGCTTCATTGAGGTTAGGTCTAACACTTGAGTGCTTCATTAAGTTCAGGCCTAACACTTGAGTGCTTCATTAAGTTTAGGCCTAATACTTGAGTGCTTCATTAAGTTCAGGCCTAACACTTGAGTGCTTCATTAAGGTCAAGCCTGACACTTGATTGCTTCATTAAGGTTGAGCCTAACACTTGAGTCCTTCATTAAGGTCAGGCCTAACACTTGAGTGCTTCATTAAGTTCAGGACTAATGCTTGAGTGCTTCATTAAGGTCAGGTCTAATACTTGAGAGCTTCATTGAGGTCAGGTCTAATACTTGAGTGCTTCATTAAGTTCAGGCCTAACACTTGAGTGCTTCATTAAGGTCAAGACTGACACTTGAGTCCTTCATTAAGGTCAAGCCTGACACTTGATTGCTTCATTAAGGTTGAGCCTAACACTTGAGTCCTTCATTAAGGTCAGGCCTAACACTTGAGTGCTTCATTGAGGTCAGGTCTAACACTTGAGTGCTTCATTATGGTCAAGCCTAACACTTGAGTGCTTCATTGAGGTCAGGTCTAACACTTGAGTGCTTCATTAAGTTCAGGCCTAATACTTGAGTGCTTCATTAAGTTCAGGCCTAACACTTGAGTGCTTCATTAAGGTCAAACCTTACACTTGAGTGCATCATTATGGTTAGACTTAAAACTGTAGTACCTCTTGAGAGCTTAATTTAGGTCAAGCCTAGCAATTTAGTACTTAATTAAGTGGTAGGTCAGGCCTACCACTTGAGTGCTTCATTAAGGTCAAGCCTGACACTTGAGTGCTTCATTAAGGTCAAGCCTGACACTTGATTGCTTCATTAAGGTCAGGCCTAACACTTGAGTCCTTCATTAAGGTCAGGCCTACCACTTGAGTGCTTCATTAAGGTCAGGTCTAACACTTGAGTGCTTCATTATGGTCAGGCCTAACACTTGAGTCCTTCATTATGGTCAGGCCTAACACTTGAGTTCTTCATTAAGTTTAGGCCTAATACTTGAGTGCTTCATTAAGGTCAGGCCTACCACTTGAGTTCTTCATTAAGGTCAAGCCTGACACTTGAGTGCTTCATTAAGGTCAAGCCTGACACTTGATTGCTTCATTAAGGTCAGGCCTAACACTTGAGTCCTTCATTAAGTTCAGGCCTAACACTTGAGTGCTTCATTAAGGTCAGGCCTAACACTTGAGTCCTTCATTAAGTTTAGGCCTAATACTTGAGTGCTTCATTAAGGTCAGGCCTACCACTTGAGTGCTTCATTAAGGTCAAGCCTGACACTTGATTGCTTCATTAAGGTCAGGCCTAACACTTGAGTCCTTCATTAAGGTCAGGCCTAACACTTGAGTGCTTCATTGAGGTCAGGTCTAACACTTGAGTGCTTCATTAAGTTCAGGCCTAACACTTGAGTGCTTCATTAAGTTTAGGCCTAATACTTGAGTGCTTCATTAAGTTCAGGCCTAACACTTGAGTGCTTCATTAAGGTCAAGCCTGACACTTGATTGCTTCATTAAGGTTGAGCCTAACACTTGAGTCCTTCATTAAGGTCAGGCCTAACACTTGAGTGCTTCATTAAGTTCAGGACTAATGCTTGAGTGCTTCATTAAGGTCAGGTCTAACACTTGAGAGCTTCATTGAGGTCAGGTCTAATACTTGAGTGCTTCATTAAGTTCAGGCCTAACACTTGAGTGCTTCATTAAGGTCAAGACTGACACTTGAGTCCTTCATTAAGGTCAAGCCTGACACTTGATTGCTTCATTAAGGTTGAGCCTAACACTTGAGTCCTTCATTAAGGTCAGGCCTAACACTTGAGTGCTTCATTGAGGTCAGGTCTAACACTTGAGTGCTTCATTATGGTCAAGCCTAACACTTGAGTGCTTCATTGAGGTCAGGTCTAACACTTGAGTGCTTCATTAAGTTCAGGCCTAATACTTGAGTGCTTCATTAAGTTCAGGCCTAACACTTGAGTGCTTCATTAAGGTCAAACCTTACACTTGAGTGCATCATTATGGTTAGACTTAAAACTGTAGTACCTCTTGAGAGCTTAATTTAGGTCAAGCCTAGCAATTTAGTACTTAATTAAGGTCAGGCTTAACACTTTAGTATTTGGTTGAACAAATACATAGTACCGCCCCATCTCTCTCCATTGGTTGAGCCAGTGTTGCTGTGTCAGGCAGGTCAGGATACTCTGCAAATACTGAGCAATGATTTGGTAGTACCACAGCCACCATGTTTACACCTTTTGGTGAAATCAACCTACTGTACATATGGCTTATCAATGTCTCTGTATATTAAGTAGGGATAGGAGAAAGTATTTTAAAAAAATAAAAATAATTTCACACTTCAGCTTTAAGGCTATTTTCAGGAGTTAAAAGTAGAACTAGTCATCTTTTTCTTAATTGTTCCTGACTAAACAGTCTTACAAACAGAACTAGTGGCTCGTGAAGTCTAATATTTTATACCAGTGTACTCGCATCCAGTCTTTGTATGACATTTATGTTGATTTTCTTTTTATACAGCGCTGCATGACGTTTATGAACAGAGGATTTGCTTTCAGTCTGATTAATGACTACATGTGTGGCTTCAGTCTGAAAGATCCAAAGGTAAGCAAAATAATTCACCTGTTCAAAGAATTAGTAATTTATCATTTATCATTTTGTGATAAATAAATACAGTTGAAATTCAAGAAAGCTAGTTTTCAATAAGTCTTCTTTAATTATCTCAAGAGCAAAAGCATTTTGTCATATGTAGCCTCTGTGTACCAAAATCCATCTACTCGAGGTGGGAAAATGTCAAAGACCATATTGTAATTGTTCTCCTACATGGTACAATAATCAACAAAATGCAGTTTTGTGGAATAGAAATTACATTTTGTGGAATAATAGAAAAAGTCCATGCTATATCAGCAATATCATACTTGTAATTGTGCAGTGTACTGATCAACATGGCTGTAATTTGTAGTAGGCACAAAGCTGCTGGTAATCTCCCTTCGTGAAACCTCATGTTGTGAAGGTGCAACATTTTTTTCTTATGACTTTTTTCCAACTTAATCCAATTGGAATAAAATTCCTTGCCTTTGTTCACATATGGTATCTGAAAACACACACACACACACACACACACACACAATGTTGAGTGCCATCTTTCCATGTACACTCTTTCAAGATCTACTTATCTTATCATATTAAGTTGTGTTTGGGCTTGTTTGAATCGGGATAGTCTGCTGTAAGTTATAATATGTCATTGTCTATGTTATATGTATGTTTTAGGGTTTAATAAGGAAAACGTGACAAAAAGACATTCCTGTATTTATTATATTTATTTGTGTCTGTGGGAATTTCATACACTAAAACTCACTGCAGTATGTCCTCTGAGTGAAACAAACTGAGACCTTTCCAACAGTATTTAACACATAGCTATCTCATATTTTTTATGGTATTACCAACTCTGTGTATAATCGTTGTAATAACAAATTTGCAAATGATGAGAATGAAACAGTTCTTATTTGTCAGCAAATTAAAAAGCATTATTTAAGAATCGGTAGGATCAGCTATATGCATTGAAAAGTCCCAGTTTTCTGCAGGAAGTGCAGGTTTTTCTGTGAAGACATTCACAAATTATGGGTTTGATTCAAACTGGTCATTGTTAGAAAGTTTCTATCAGCTCATCCGCTCTGCTGTCAATTTTATACAGAGTTATCTTAACATCACGCATGTCTTGCTTTGAATAACAAATGCTATGTACCACAGCCTAGATAGTCTAGATAGCTCTGAACACAACACATGTCCTAGCAATATACAAACAGTGCACACACATTGTTAAGACACAATGTACTGTATATATTTACATTAGTATTGAATATTTGATGAAACCTCATTATTCACTGGAAGTTATGATAAACGAGAAGAACCTTTTTATTTTTTTCCTATTCAAATGCGATATTCCAAAATTAATTTCCAGGGAATTAAATATGCATGTTTCAGTTTCAGGACACAATTAAGGTTCTGAGCTTTTTTATTTTATTAAAAGGATGCATGTTACAGTTATTACTGACTTTTAAACATATTATCATATAAAATGTGTTGCCTTTGGTCATTTTTAAACATATGATGATAAATGAAATTAATTCAAATAAAGATCAAATCTGTAAATTGATAGTGCGTGGGAGTTTTGGAAATAAACAAAAATATTTGCCTACTGGAATTGACTTTCAGGGACAGTTTTTACTTTTGTGAGGACACATTGTTTCTAATCATATAAAACACATTGTGTACTCCATTTATGTCAAATACTTCAGTTAAATAATTTAAATGAAATCAATTCTCAATCTGAGCTATTTTGGCCATTACTAAAATAATATCAATATCAAATACCAAAGTAGCTTTTCTTCATATTCAGTGTTTTTAAGACCTGATGTTAGTTTTTTTTCCAAACGCCACATTGTTTAACACTTTCAAAAACACTTGCCTCTGAAACTAAATATAAAGATATCTAATAGCTAGAATAGTATGAACATATGAAATATTAAATGTTAGATGATATATACAAAAATTAATGTTAGAGTTCGAATCCAGGGTGTGCTGAGTGACTCCAGCCAGGTCTCCTAAGTAGGGATACACCGATACCTTTTATTCTCTTCCGATTCCGATATTGGAAAGCTCATTATCAGCCAATACAGATCCCATCTGTTGTTTTGCATAATCGGTTTAGAATATCTAAACTATATGGATTATGCCAAATTCAATACTGTGAAAAAGACACTCTTCACATAACATAAGTTAAGTTAACTCCAAGTGGAGTTGGCCACAGCGGAGACAGCCTCTGCCACCCTTTCCTATTCACCCACCACCCGACATGATATATATTATTAAGCTTCCCAAGGATACATTTTTCCATGCAGTAATTTCCTCAACAAGAATCTCTTGTCTACTGTAGTATTTGTTTCTTTTCTTTTTCTCCATGTCATATACAGTAATAATCAAATGCTTACCAGCAAGTCAATTCTCCTATAGTGTCGTTAAACTAACACTTCTCACTTCTCTGCACATTATATAAAAAAATGATTGCGAGGTGCTTGCTACTTAAAATAGTTTAATACTGTAGATACATTTATTTTTATGATTTACCAGCATTGAAGTATTGAATATGTTGTAGGCTAATAGACTAGGCAACCCCATTAGCAGGCAGGTCAGACAATTTTAAGAAAAACTTTAAGATATTCTTAGAAATAATTTTCAAGAATTGCACCTAGGAACGTTCTAAAGACCTTTTTTTTTTCTTAAGAACATTTTTGTGAATCCTGCCCCTGGTTACTCAAAATAAAGTTTAGCTTGTCAGAACTTGTGTAGATGATTATCATAAAACATGTCTATCTCTCACTCACATCTGCAATAAATCTCCAACCAGACCTCTCACTCATTGTTTTTTGTTTTTATTTTCAGGTCCTTACAGAAATGAAGTTTGAATTCCTTATGACGGTGTGCAATCACGAGCAATACATTCCTCTCAATCTGCCCATGGCATTCGGACGAACCAAGCTGCAAAGAGTTCAAGGTAGGTCTCTACACACTATTACTATGGCTGGCACCATGCCCTGGCTTTCCCATACCCCCCATCCTTCCATTCATACTGCCACACCTCGATCCCAGTCTTACTTCACCACTGTAAAGGCCAATTCACACTGCCCCAACAAACTCTAATAAAAACCAACATTCTAAAATTGGCTGTTGGATTCAGAATGTTGAGAAGCATAATTGTCATTGTCAAACTGCCCCAACAAACACCAAACGGGCGTACACACTGACACAACAAAACTTGTTTGTTGGGGTAGTGTGAATTGGCCTTAAGATGTGCTAGCAGCATTGGTCATCATGTCATGTAACGTAAAGCAGGGCTTGCAGCTATACACAGTAGAGATGCACCGATCGACCGGCCAGGGACCGGAATCAGCCGGTTTTCCGCATGCTCGGCCCGGACCGGTGACCGGCCGGTCAGTCTCACGTCTTTCCGATTCCGAGCCGGTCCGTTTTGTTGCCAGCAGCGCAGGCAATAACGTCACAGCCGCATGGAAACATGACATTGGCGTGGAAGATCTTCACTGTGAGTGAAAAATACATAAAGTTGGCTATTTGTAATATTTGTAAGGCTAAAGTAAACCGTGGGGGAACCACCACGATAACGTTTGGAACAACAAACCTAACTAGACATTTAAAACACCCTCACCCAGCTGAAAATACCGCTTTTAAAAAAGAAGCTAAAAAAGTTAAGCGGCTAAAGCTAGCCAGAGCTCAGTGCCAGCCAGAAGTCAGCATCCTGTCCTATCTTTCCTTGGTATGAGAAGCGAAAAGACCAAAGGAATTACGAGGAAAATTATGGAATTCATGGCCCTGGATGACCATCCGTTCTCCATAGTTGAGGACAGAGGGTTCAGAATTCTGATAAATTTCCTCGATACAGAGAAGGCGGTACTTTCCGACAGGCTAAATACATATAAATTGTGCCATTGTGATTTAATGTGCTGAGTAACGTAATTTTTCCCACCATGTCCGATATTAAAATCAGTGCGACACACTTTGCAAAAAGCGTGGGTATTGTTGATATGGCTTCGGGATATGAAATTAAATGCTTTCGTCCAGCTGTTGTTAAATTTACATGTATACATTTTTATTTTATTTTTTCGCCGGAGCACCAGCTGAGTCTCCTCCCATCTACCGGTGACGCTTGATTCAACTTCCCGCGTCTACTGCCTGCGCAGATTTCAACAGAGCAGCTGGGTTTTGGTTGCCAGGTTGAGGTCACAAATTAGAAATAGAAATGTGTATGGTGCGTCGATTGTGTGAGTAGGATGCGTTTCATACAAGCAACTGGAGAACCTTGGAATAATATATTGATGTGATTATTCA
This sequence comes from Moxostoma hubbsi, assembly GCA_032164185.1. Classification (NCBI taxonomy): domain Eukaryota; kingdom Metazoa; phylum Chordata; class Actinopteri; order Cypriniformes; family Catostomidae; genus Moxostoma; species Moxostoma hubbsi. The sequence continues at coordinate 44,618,272 of JAVLUX010000003.1, forward strand.
TATAATGTGGTTTGGGCCATACAAATTACGGGAGTTTCCCGGGAGAAATAACAAAACGGGAGGGGGGCGTGAGATGGGTGTGAAATACAGGAGACTCCCGGGAAAAACGGGGGTGAGTGATGACAGGTTTGGTTACAAGCCGATCCCGAAGCAGCAGTCAGTGTTACCTCTGATATTTGGTATCTAACGTAAGCTTAATGTCAATCTTGAGCGTATTGGACACTTCAGTTTTGTTCATAGGCTTGTAATATTTGGAATTGTTTTGTTAGACGAGTAAAAAATAGAAAAAGGTCCATTTATAAAAATAGTGGAAAATGACATCTGTTTTGTTATATAACGCAACTCATTTGCAGTTCATTGTTATTTCTACCTCTTTCCAGTCACAGAGCACTTTATATATCTGAAGTCAGAGAAGATCCTGTAACTTTGTTTGGGGGAAATTGTAATGTTTAATAATTTGTTTTATTATGAAAATTACATTTTGCTTTGAAGAAAGGTAGATTTTGTTTGTATATGCGGTCAATAGGTCTTAGAAAGAAAATTGGAATCGGAAAATTTGGTATCGGCAGGTCACACTTGGAAAAAAATCGGAATCGGCCAAGAAAATTGCAATCGGTGCATCTCTAATACACAGGTTTTTAGTTTTAGGATTCGATATAATCTTAGCTCTATATTTAATTTTGGCATGGATAACAATCTAATTTTCATGTACACATTAGATTATAGATAAAGTGTGTAATTTTTTCCTAACAGATTTGCAAAAAAAAACGTTTTTTTTGTAAACAGTTTTGCCAAACACTCCCATCATCTGTCATTGGTCAGAGAAACAATTACCCCACCCTAAACACACATAACAGGTTGACAGTATTTGTATGTTGGGCTGGTCAGAATGCTCGAACAGAAAGAGAGCAATGTCAGAGGAAGTCAGCCGATGAATGGCTTATATATAGTTGACTCTGCACATTACGTATCGAAAGGGGATAAGTATTTAAAGAAATACAAATTATACACATTTTAAGAAGTTTATTTTAAACAACATATTCCTTAGCTGCCATGAGTTTATAAATTTTGCCATTTCTAAATGAAAACTTGTAAAATCCTCTAATAACACCTTAACATGGATCACTTCTTTTGAGAAATATATTTTCTAGAATCACTGTATAACTGAGGTAAAAAGTCCCACCCCAAAAGCAGTTCAAATGGAGTTCTAGTGTTTGTGAAATTTAGACAATATGGTTATTCATTCTCAAGTTAAGACACATGCATTGTGTGGAATAGCATACTACCATACTGCCAAACTACTCTAATACATATGCAATATATAGTATGAGTACTGTGCACAGTTTGCAAATGTTCTGTATGTATATATCACCCGGGTGACTGGGTTAAGATATTGAGCTAAGACCTGAGTTAAGATATTTTTTTATACAAAGCTGGATTAAAAATGAAAAAATATAAAAAAAATGATTTTTATTTTAAAAAGATGGTGGACACCAATCGCTGAATTAAACATGCAATATGATTAGATGATGTGACAAAAATGCAGCATACTACTTGTTGTACTACTTATGCAGTGATACATAAAAAAGTATCACTGCTTAATGCATACAGTTTCACATACTATTTTTAAAATATTGTTGGCAGTTATGTAGTAGTAAGTATTAAATTCCAAACACAGGCACACACACTTACAGCTTCACTCCCACCACTGATGATGGCGATTCTGCATGATTGCTACCTTTATTCATTATTTCAGATTTGATTTCGTATGCGGCGGAGTGTTTTGGCGTCGTAGGTAGGTGATGCCGTGCAATGCCGATGCAAACGCACTTCTAGTCGCAAATAATTGTCCTGATAATCCCATTAATCACCTTGCTATGCTTCTGCATCACTCATTATTCTCTGTCTAACCCTCATCTGACACACTAGGACAACGCCTTCACTTTTGCTGCATACTTGCTTAGCTTGGATGAAAGTATGATTTGTAGAAGAGGTTTTTTTTTGGTGATCTCACAACATTGAGATAAAAACAACGAGAGCAGTCTTGATGTCTGATGTTGTTTGTTGCTGTTACAGTGAGGAAAATAAGTATTTGAACACCCTGCTATTTTGCAAGTTCTCCCACTTGGAAATCATGGAGGGGTCTGAAATTGTCATCGTAGGTGCATGTCCACTGTGAGAGACATAATCTAAAAAAAAAAATCCAGAAATCACAATGTATGATTTTTTAACTATTTATTTGTATGATACAGCTGCAAGTAAGTATTTGAACACCTGTCTATCAGCTAGAATTCTGACCCTCAAAGACCTGTTAGTCTGCCTTTAAAATGTCCACCTCCACTCCATTTATTATCCTAAATTAGATGCACCTGTTTGAGGTCGTTAGCTGCATAAAGACCCCATACAATCAGTAAGAATCCAACTACTAACATGGCCAAGACCAAAGAGCTGTCCAAAGACACTAGAGACAAAATTGTACACCTCCACAAGGCTGGAAAGGGCTACGGGGAAATTGCCAAGCAGCTTGGTGAAAAAAGGTCCACTGTTGGAGCAATCATTAGAAAATGGAAGAAGCTAAACATGACTGTCAATCTCCCTCGGACTGGGGCTCCATGCAAGATCTCACCTCGTGGGGTCTCAATGATCCTAAGAAAGGTGAGAAATCAGCCCAGAACTACACGGGAGGAGCTGGTCAATGACCTGAAAAGAGCTGGGACCACCGTTTCCAAGGTTACTGTTGGTAATACACTAAGACGTCATGGTTTGAAATCATGCATGGCACGGAAGGTTCCCCTGCTTAAACCAGCACATGTCAAGGCCTGTCTTAAGTTTGCCAATGACCATTTGGATGATCCAGAGGAGTCATGGGAGAAAGTCATGTGGTCAGATGAGCCCAAAATAGAACTTTTTGGTCATAATTCCACTAACCGTGTTTGGAGGAAGAAGAATGATGAGTACCATCCCAAGAACACCATCCCTACTGTGAAGCATGGGGGTGGTAACATCATGCTTTGGGGGTGTTTTTCTGCACATGGGACAGGGCGACTGCACTGTATTAAGGAGAGGATGACCGGGGCCATGTATTGCGAGATTTTGGGGAACAACCTCCTTCCCTCAGTTAGAGCATTGAAGATGGGTCGAGGCTGGGTCTTCCAACATGACAATGACCCGAAGCACACAGCCAGGATAACCAAGGAGTGGCTCTGTAAGAAGCATATCAAGGTTCTGGCGTGGCCTAGCCAGTCTCCAGACCTAAACCCAATAGAGAATCTTTGGAGGGAGCTCAAACTCCGTGTTTCTCAGTGACAGCCCAGAAACCTGACTGATCTAGAGAAGATCTGTGTGTAGGAGTGGGCCAAAATCCCTCCTGCAGTGTGTGCAAACCTGGTGAAAAACTACAGGAAATGTTTGACCTCTGTAATTGCAAACAAAGGCTACTGTACCAAATATTAACATTGATTTTCTCAGGTGTTCAAATACTTATTTGCAGCTGTATCATACAAATAAATAGTTAAAAAATCATACATTGTGATTTCTGGATTTTTTTTTTTAGATTATGTCTCTCACAGTGGACATGCAACTACGATGACAATTTCAGACCCCTCCATGATTTCTAAGTGGGAGAACTTGCAAAATAGCAGGGTGTTCAAATACTTATTTTCCTCACTGTATAAATGAAGTGTATCATATTTGTCTGTCATGCCCTGCCCTCAGTTATTTACTGTTAATAAATTTAGATTGGGTTGCAGCTATTGGGGATAGGCATGTGAAGTCATTTTTTAGTTAGGGAATGTACGCATAAAAAAAAACTGATTTAACAATTTATATGTAATTGATTCTCAATTAATGAGGATGGCATAATTGAAATTTATATTTTGTTTTATTCAAATGCTTATTTCAACAATCAATCCTTTTCCTTTGGGGAATAAAATAAATACATTTGCATTTACCTGGAGATTACATAGAATCCAATTTGACTGCCCCCATTAAAGTAATGCACATATAAAAATTCTACGTCTGTATAAATGCTATCCAATTTGTATTGATTTACATCCCTGCTGGAAACAAAAAACAGCTTAAACCATTCTAAGCTTAAAGATTTAAGTTAGTCACCAAGCCTGGTGCTCAGCGGGTTTAGCTGGGAGGTTGGTGTCCCAGGCTGACTTGCTAAAAAGTGCCCATAGCAAACTGATTGGCCTGAACTGGTTGGGCAACCAGCTAACCAACTTATGCTGGTGTAAGCTTTTTTTTCAGCAGGGATATTTATAATCAGAAAAACAAGTAGTGAATATCTGCTTGTTAACTACAGGTTTTTTTTGTAGTGCTTTGCATTTTTATTCAACCATAAAAGCTGATCCTTATTTGAAGGGATGCATGACTATAATAAAAATTAAATATTCCAGTAAGAAACAAAATATTGCTAAACTTAGCTGCACTTGAAAGCACATACCAGCAACACCTTAACAACAAAATTCCACAGTGCCATCCAATGCATTTGTTTGTAATGCGAACCGAATGTAAGTTTGCAAAGGATTGTCACTGGACCGGTTGCCGCAGCACGATTATACAACTGGTTGATTACTCACGCACATCCCTATTTGAGTAAATATGGCCATTCTGCAAACTGAGAGTCAAAACCTTTCAGTGTGAGTATAATTGTCTAAGGCTTTTATTTAGAATTGCATGAAATATTTTGTATAGAAATCCAATTGCATATAACAAGGTTTTTCTGTCACTCTTTGTTTTCTCTTACTCTGTGTGTCTGAAATGCAGTAGTCAGCTATCACAAAGCATCTGAAAGTGTATTTTTACTTGGATACCTTTCACTTTTATGTTGAATGTAATGTTACCCATTACCCAAGGTCCAAAATTAACATAAAATTAACAAACAAGTGCCAAATGTGAGTGAGAAAGTGAAATGCTATTCACCAGAGGCAAGTAACTATATTAGGAATTGTAAAAATGATAGGCTGGCCCTCCCTGATTCAGGCCAAGTACCACATTCGATCAAATCAAGTTAGCCCACCACCTACAGTAGTCACCAGTTTTCCCTCTTAATAGTTGTTGTTGTTGTTGTTTTTTTGTTTTTTTGCAGCAGCAGCATTGAGCAATATTCCTGTAAATTATGTTGTTGCAAGACAATCATAAGTCTCTTAATTGGCCCTTTTGCAGATCTGTGGAAGGACCCTATCATAGCAGCACTCATAAAAAACACTCCGTAACATTTGTTTGGCAGCAAGTTCTAAATTTCTCTCCTCCGTGGAACACAAAAGGAGATGTGAGGCAGAATGTTACCCTCAGATATCATCTGTAATGAAAAAAAGATGCATGAAAGTGAATAGTGACTGGGCATAACATTTCCTTTCCTGAGTAAACAGTGACAGAATTTATATATTTGACTGAACTATCACTTTAAAATCGCCTTTGGGAAATCAAGCATTTAGATGACCCTCACAGACTTCCAGAAAGAATTGTATCTTGCCTTTTTGTTGATCGCCCCACTTTTTCTGCTGCTCATTTTGCTTGTACTAAAATTAAGATTGTTGCACTTGCAGACAAATGTACGTAAGCCCTTTACCACAAGATAAACCTTTTTTTTTTTTTATGTGTCGTAGTGCCATCTTGAGCCTTCCAGAGGCTGTTCTACAAACAAAACAAAACAAAAAAATATATAGAAAACAACTAAATAATTCAACTGTCATAGGGACAAATAAAATCATTTAAAAATGAAAGTAATGCAAATGGCCGGGAAAAAAATATTATGGCTAATCTCAATTCTGTCACCAATTGGCAGGTGTGGCAGAAAGTTAATTTTGGACCATGTCTGTATGAATGCATCTTTTTAAAAGCAGTATATCATTAAGAGATGCATGAAAAAAGCGTGTTGCCTGTTAAGCTACCAAATGGCCACAAAGCTCATAATGAATGTGATGTAAAACATTACTTGCTGTATCTTCAACTGAAAATGTTGTTGACCTTAAGTTGAAATATTTCAGATCAGAGTCTGGAATACAGTCTTACTGAGGACTACTGTAAGAACCATTTCCTGGTGGGTCTGCTGCTGAGAGAGGTTGCTGATGGACTCCAGGGCTGTCCAGAGATCAGGCAACTGGCTGTGGCTGCACTGAAGAACCTAATGATCAAACACGCTATGGACGAAAGGTACAACGCTTTTAAGGTGAGTTGAGAAACTCTGCAAACAAAATTATGGTTTTGGAAAGGGAAAATCACTTAACCTACTTCTTGTTTGGCAAGTCCCTGTGCTGATGAGGGCATGTCTTTAACCTTTGTCCTCACCAGACTGCATATGACTGCCTTCCATGTGTAAGTAAATAGACAGGTGGGAATGTCATTCCTGAGAATGACAAATGACTGTTTATCTCTAAAAGTTTGCTTGTGTAGCAGTTGCCGAGGTCTCTACCAGTCTTTTGTTGACCACTTTAAAAAAAAAAACGTATGTGTGCTCATGCATTCTCATTCTTGGGGAGCCTTTCAAACCCTAGTTTTTTTTTAAAGACATTTTTAAAAGTAATACAGTCACATTCTAGCTATTTAAAAATATCTTACTGTTTTGGATATTGAAATTATTATTTTTTTTATTGATTCGTACATTAAACAAAGAAAAGAAAAAAAATATATACACAGAATCAATATTTAACCTCTACTATTACCCCTCCCAATCCCCACCCCGACCCCCAACAAACATCCCTGTTGCCACACACACAAAAAAATCAACTACACCTCTCTCTTCTGCCCCTCCCCGAGAGCCCTCCAAAATGCCAAATATTTGCCCCATTTCCCCACCCTAATCCTAGGTATTAAGTTTAAGCACATAACATGCCCGTATATTCAGTGCTACATTATGATGTCTTTTCTAAGCGATAAGACTTGTGATTTTCACAAGTGGACAATAAAATGGAATACAAACTATATCTAGGGACTAGAATAACACAGAGACTTGAGGGTGGGCAACCACTCCGAAGACCTAAGCAATGCCCTAACAACCACCCAGAACTTCCTAGCAACTGCAAAGCAATGGTCTTACAACATAGAACACCATAGATACCGCATAGCAAAACCCTGGCTACCACCCACAACACTCTAGCTTAGTGGCAGCAATTTTTGCATGGGCAAGTATCACTCTAAAATTGAGTTTTAGATGTTTAATGTTAAATAAAATTCCCTTATTTATATACACATGAACTTCTAGTGTAAATGTTTTGGTTTGAAGTTTGGACATCTTAATCTTAAACCAAACAGCACAAATAAGTTTAGTTAAACATTTCCATACTTCCATATTTCCATACCAACTATTTGGAAGTCAAGTCATTTTTATTGGTGTATTGCTTTTCACAACACATTTCATTTTAAATCAGCTTAACAAAAAGTTATGCTATAATAGAAAATTAAGCTGTAATGTCTGTAATGTCTTAGTCATCATTGTGCTGTCTGATAAAAACTTTATTGTAGATTATGCCTAATAGCATGAATATAATGGCAATATTAGTTAAATATGTGCAGAACAAATCATGGATTAAATTAGTAAACTGAGTAAATGTTGGTGGCCAATGGTAAACATCATTGGTTTCATTTAGATGACCTCAATGCATAAGCAGGATGACATTATAAAATGTTTGTACCTTTTTGCATTTTATCTTTATGGAGGGTGGCATACAACAATGCGAAAAAACCTCAAACGTTGTCTTTGCCGTTATCACCATAGCAAAAAAACTGATGCACATTGTTTGTGCATTCACATTAGACTGTGCTCTGTTGTCTGTTATGCAAATGCTTTGTTTTATTCGATATGTCCAGATGTAAGTTCCAGATCGTTGGCACAGCTCACAAGCTCTTGCTGTGATCGGGTTTCTCATTAACTAACTATGATCATGTACGTTTACACACGATAACTCCAAAAACATTTTCATCTTGACATTGTGTAAGAGATAATACTAGTGCCAGAACCTGTTCAACTGGAATTATGGGGACATTTCTAGAACACTGTGAAAAAACAGAAGCTGACATTATTCGCTTTTATATAGGGAGTGCATCTCAATCAGCTCCCTAGTTCACTAATCAGGGAACTGGCCAGGGAGTCGGCCATTTCTAAGGCTATCACATTCTTAAAATTACTCCAATGTGCTGAAATTTTCACTCCCTAAAAAATTCTAATATTTTTTTTTCATGACTTAAGTCATTAGAAGTTGAGCACAAGTGTAAATTTATGAAGTCAAACCCTTATTTTCTCTTTAAAAGAGATTTTATTTGTAATGTGCATGAAATGGAAACAATCCCTTTCATAATATCATAATAGCATTGCACTTTTTAATATCTACAATGAAAAATCAGATAGTGTCTTTTATACGTTGATGATGTTGATTAATACCAGATGCATTTTAATGCACTAACTTGTAGTCGTGTGACAGGTAATTGAGTCATCCGTGTTCCAATGTTCAGTGGATCAACACCCTTGCTAGTGCCTGAATTTGTATTCACTGTATATTGATTCATGGCATTGGGAGCAAGATGAGACACAGCAAGAGTTTTAATACAGTAGTTCTGTAGGGTCAGTCCATCTCAAATCTGATAGGGCTGCTGCTGCACCGACTTTGTTTATAGCTTACGCATTTGTTGGTGGTGTCCTAAAACTAAGGTGAAATATTTCTTGCCAATTTACCGTTTTCATATTTTTTCAGCACCCTTAAGTATTTATTGTTTCTAGGCCAAATAAAGTCTTATCTGAGAAGCCATGATTAGTGTACACATATACAATATGTCATCTGTTGCAGGGCTCCCTGTTCTTCTATTCTAATATTTTCTGTTTCCAAAAGTAATTTTGGGAGTCTAACATTTATATTTCCTATTGACACTAAAGCTGAAGAAATAAATTACCACCTTAAGAGAAATAATTTTGTGAAACAGACTTTTGCACAGCTCTGTGTGTATGTATATATGTTATAATATATATACATTTTATAATATATAAATATTATTTATAGTGATGTCAATCGATTAAATAGTTTAATCGCGATTTATTGCATAATTTTCTTGAAGTTATTCATGATTATTCGCAGATTTGGAAAGTGCTGAAATATGACACTATATATACTGCTTTTCTTGTCAAAATTTGTTTTAATTTTCATTTTAGGAAAGTAAACAAATCAATATGTAAAATTTTCAAACTAAGCCTTCCACAATATAAACCTAGAAATGCACTAAAATAGCATCAATTCAAGAAACATTAAACGTTTCCCAAAGTATAAGTGGGAGTTATGGGCAAGGAGGAGGCGGGAACCAGCTGAACCGTCAACATAAATGTTTAATGATATAAATGAACTTAAAACACCTTGAAACATAAACAAACAAATACAGCTGCCATGTGTGTCTCTCTCTCAAACTGGCGTCCCCAGCTCCCGCTGATTGGGCTGATTCAGCGCTGGGCGTCCTTCATTACGGCCCAGCCACACCCTCCTCCTCGTCACACCCTATCATTAGCAAAATATGAGATATATTAATGTTTTAGTTGGGTATGGTACAATATTTTGCTAATTTTAAGGCACTTGTTTTTCAATGTTGACTACCTTAGTAGGTCCATCTGGAGTGTAATGTAGCTTAAGTTATTAGCATTATTCATTTCTGCACTATTAACAAGTCAGCTTTGACAGTTACAAATGGTTCTTTCGATAAAGAGATGTTGCAAGCATGAACAGTGTTGAAACGGACACAATTAAACACATATTAATGTCAAGTTATTTGTTTTAGCTGTACTGATTCATAATGAACTTGCAACGCCTTCTATTCTGTTCCATTCATTTGGATTCAATGTGTCATTTTCACCTCATGACAGAACCAGCAGGCTCGCATCTGTCTGCTCTACCTGCCACTGTTCGAGCTGTTGTACCAGAACCTCAGCCAGATGAACAGCCCCAGGCAACTCATCAGAAATGGCCTCGGCTTTATGGTAAACACCCATTTCTCACTTAGTCAATCTTTGTCATGCCTATTTAGAAAATCTGTTTGATGAATTGAAACATTTGCTGAATGTCTATCCAAACAAAGAAAACTTTAGGATTAAGAATATATTAACAGAAACACAATAATGCAATGGTCTTGTTTAGAAATATACACCTACATCTCTGACTCAAGTGTGGAAATCAACTTGACTTTCAAACATCCCTCCGATTTCAGTCTTGGAAATAGACTATTATGTATAATTTTACTTTTACAGTAGCTGTATTAAGGTTCCCATGGCAATGGAAAACCTGGAAATATCTGTTTACCAGGACATTGTTTAAGGTCATGTAATTTCTATAATGAATATATAGATTTTTAGTTATGCTTTGCTCATCGGTTGTTTCATCAGCTAGACATTACTCGTGTTTCTTATGTAGATTAAAATTAGCTTGCAATCCATAGTGATGTCCAGTTTAGAGTCAAATTATCTTTGAAAATCATTATTCATTATTCACAAATGACTGGAAAGGTCATAAAAAAGTCATGAAATTCAGCAATAATAAATCTTTCAAAACTGCCTTAGAGATTAGACAAGGACAAGTTATTTCATTCCTGTGCTCATTTCTCTTGATGATGTGTGTGTTCTTCTGTATGTAGATATTTTGGATTTCTTTTGCACTGTTTTATAACTTGACATGCTAGTGCTCCATTTATATGGCACGTTCTAGGGTAAACTTTAACCTAGCAAGTTCTTGAAAAGAAGTCAGGTCAGCAATTCTTGTGTTCCCATGCTCCTTCAGTACCGGGATGACTCATCAGTTGCCGGGTCAGTGGACAGCCGCAGAGGCAGCACCATCATTGATAAGGAAACTTGTGAGTATAAAAGTTGTTTTTGCAACAACAAATTAAAAGAAATAGACATACAGTATCAGTTAAAGGTTTAGACACTCCTACATTTTCTTTATTTTTACTCTTTTCCACATTTTAGTATAATTGGAACATCATTCAAATGATTAAATAATGCAAATGGAAGTATGGGAATTATTTAGCTCCTAAGGTCTCATATTACATTTTGACCATTTTAAAAAACTTCGAAAGACTGGAAAATAAAAATTAACGTGATAATGACAAAATAATAAAAGAAAATACAAAATAAATCATTTTCACTATAAATTAGGACACATTTGACCCCTGACCTGCTCCACAGCACTGAAACATCATTAAAAGTTCACTTAAAAAGTTGAACTAAAGTTCAAACAAATTCCAGTACAATTAGATATACAAGTGTAAGAGAGTACATAAATAGATAAAAATAATCAAACAAACTAAACAACATGTAACCATGATCTTAAATAGTATCAAAAGATACAGAGTACAAATAGGTATTAAGAGAAGATTTAAAAATGGCTAAATATGTGACAGACCTTACGTGTAAAGGGAGACACTTCTAAAGTTTGTGGGCGACAACAGAGAAGGCTCGATCTCCCATTGACTTGCAATGACAAAGAGTAACTGATAAAAGAAGTTGTTTGCAGGATCTAAGCTAGGAGGCAAATATGGGTGCAAAAGGTGTGATATATTGAGGAGCAGGACCAGACAGGGTCTTGTACACATAAATAATATTTTTTAAATCAATTCTACCCTTGACAGGAAGCCAATGAAGGGCAGCCAATACAGGGGTAATGTGATCTCTCTTTCTTTTTTCTTTTTTGTCCCTTAAATATCTGGCTGTGGCATTTTGAACCATCTGCAAACGAGACAAAGCAGACTGAGGCAGACCAGTATACAGAGTTACAATAATCCAGCCGTGAAGTAATAAGAGCATGGATCAGTTTCAAGGTCTTTACCAGAAAGAAAATGCTTTAATTTAGCAATAGACTTCAGTTGAAAGAAACTTCCCTTAATAACAGCACTAATCTGTTTGTCAAACAGTTGATTTGTCAGAATAATTTGTCAGAATCTTTACATGAATGTGTACATTGGAGGAGAGCAGACCTAACTGGGCTTCAATGACAGATGAAGTCCTGGCAGAGCCTAAAATCAATACTTAAATTTTGCTTTTGTTCAAATGGAAAAAATGATTTGCCATCCAGCCTTTAATTTCCTCAAAACACATAACAAGAGACTCAACAGAGCAGCTGCTATCAGACTTCACTGGTAAATAAAAATTTGAGTCATCTGCATAACAGTGATGGGAGACATTATATTTCAGGGGAAGCATATAGAGAGTTAATAATAATGGTCACAGAATAGGATCCTGGGGCACACCGCAAGATAGGGTGGCTGTTGTAGAGGATAAATTACTTATATTTACAGAGAAAGTACTCTCTCTCAGATAGGAGCCAAACCACTGCAGAGCCAGACTCTGAATACCCACCATACACTCCAACTGGTTTAAAAGTATTTTGTGATCAATTGTGTCAGATGCTGTGCTCAGATCCATTAAAATCAAAACAGCACTGGAGTCAAGTGAGAGCAAAATGTCATTAGTGACTTTCAGAAGAGCAGATTCAGTACTATGTCTTTCTAAAGGTTCTAAAATCAAGCTGGTACACATCAAAGAGATTAAAAATAATTAAAGTGTCAGTATAACTGTTAATAAACAACTTTCTCCAAAAGCTTTGAGATGAATGGCAACTTGGAGATAGGCCTGTAATTGGTATATACAGTGGGATCAAGGTTCATTTTTTTTAAGCAGAGGCTGCACAACTGCATGTTTATAACTAGCTGGGACTAACCCATTTGATAGAGAGCTGTTAATAATTGCAGTCATATCAGAGCTCATTGTTTCAAAGACAACTTTTGAAAAGACGAACAGGCGGTATATCCATTTCACTATTTGAACACTTCATCTTAGAAACTAAACAAGGTGGGCTGAAGAGACTGCTTAAAAGCAAGTTAGAGAGCTGAGTGGTGAATCGAATTTTGCAGGTTGAATTGAGGCCTTAATTTCAGGCAAGGTCAGGCAACAGAAGCAGTCTGTAACAGTGTCAATGGTCTTAAACAGAACTTTGGTCATATTTGCATTCTCTGAGATTAATTTAGAGATAAATTTGATTTGGCCATTTTCACTGGTTTTTAGTAATTATTTAAGTTCTGAAAATGTCATACGAAATCTGGAGTTAGTCTTTCTTCCACTTCCGCTTAGCCTTTTTTGCACTCTTGTCTGAGAGAGTGTGTGTGGTTATTTAACCAAGGCTGGATGACTCCTTTGCCCTTAACTCTCCTGGCCTTAACTGGAGCAACACAATCTAAGGCAGCAGAACATGATTTCTTAAAACCTTCAACCAGTTGCTCAGTATCCAGACCAGTGAATAGAGAGTCTGGGCCTGGTAATAGTCTGTAAATTGATTAGCAGTAGAGGAATGTATACCCCGAGAGTAGAGTGAGATAGTGGGTGGAGGACCTGAACCGACAGAACCAAATACAATTAAATAGTGGTCAGAAACACCAACATCGGAAATCTTTAGATTGGTGGCGTAGTGGCTAGAGCACAGGGCTGCTAATCAGAAGGTCGCTGGTTCAAACCCCACGGCCACCACCATTGTGCCCTTGAGCAAGGCACTTAACTCCAGGTTGCTCCGGGGGGATTGTCACTGTAATAAGGGCTCTGTAAGTCGCTTTGGATAAAAGCGTCTGCCAAATGCATAAATGTTAATGTAAATGTAAGTGTTTGACCCAAGTTATGATTTGAACCAGAGACTGATTGTAACAAATTAAAGGATTCTAAAAGGCATAAAATAAAAACACCGTAACAACTTTTCACTGCTACACATTACAGCTTTTGCATGTTGGGAATTCTCTCAATGAACTCCATGAGGTCCACCCTGGAGTTTTTTTAAAGGAGTTCCCATGTATGCTGAACACTTTTCACTGTATTCTTTTCTATCACTATTATCCTTGAAATAAATGTATACATAAACACAATTTATATTTGTTTGCAAAAAATAATTTAAAATAAAAATAAAGTATTTAGGCATACACGTTTGGATCACAAGGTTTTTAAGTCAGTGAGAAACATTTCAATCAAGTTTGTCCAAACTTAAATGTCACAATGTGTGTGGAATTTTAATTTTCTCTCTCTCTCTCTCTGTCTGTCTGTGTGTGTGTGTGTGTGTGTGTGTTTCACAGCTAGTGCCATCACCCAGAATGGCTTTGTGAGGAGAGTGGACTCTAGAGGCTCTATGTATGGGGATCCTGGTACACCAGACATCAATGAGGTAAGAGTCAAAGATCTATGATTGCATTATAGGTATCCATAGTTGACATTAAATGGCATCATGCATCATTTTGTCATTTTACATGTCTGCTTAGTTACACAGGCGTGGTTCCACAATGAGGACTTTGCCTGCCATTGGCCATCTGGGACAGTATGAGGTCAGAGGGCTGCTTCTGTGTTACCTGCATATTATAAGAACATTGTCAGATGGTAAGCACACTGTAGTCATATTTATTCTTTTATTATCATCATATCTTCATTCATTAATAACTTCAGCTTTTTTTTTGTCTCAGGCAAACATCACTATTAATATATTACTATTGCTCATGATTGAGCCCTGATGGAATCTGTATTTTCTGTGTAGATTTTTATGGATAATCTATGGAATTCTGTTGAATGGATTTAATTATGGTTAAATGCATTAAATGGTGCAGAGAGTACAGCCTAAATGGTAGTTGAAAGCATAATTAACTAAATAATGAATGATGTGCATTCCAATTCTGCTGGAATCTGTGGAACTTTTTTGAAAAGCTCATACTAGCATCCACCCAGAACAACCTAGCAACCACCTAGCACAATATTTTAGCTTTATGTGCAAAATGACAAAATGGTGTCAAACTGTAACATACCAAACTTTAAGTAATCAAACATTTAAAAAAAAACATGTATTAATCTCTTTACCTTTCATCACAAAATGTTGATCTGAAATGTACTTTAGGTGGCGCTCTAACACATTCTACAAACTCAAATTTTTAGTTCATGCACCACCCCCTATTGTTTCATCAAATATCTTGGCCTCTGAGTGGACTATAAGCTCAATTTAGTGTCATTAGAAAGCTGAGATCCTCTCCTTTGAGATGATGTATAACATTTTACCATAATCTCTGATGATTTATTTAACATGCTTTTCCTGCTGGATATAACATTGGATTATTCACACAAGTAAGATCACAGACAAGTAAAAATGGCTTATATTTTAGAAAACTGTCTAAGGTAAAAGCAGATATACAAATGTTGTTATTTGGGGCTTACATCAGTACTAATCAATGCATAAAAGAGATGTTTGTATTTGATGTCTAACTGAAATCATTTTTCACTTTGTGATTCTTTTGAAAATATTTTGAACTGGTATAAGTGCAACAAAATACTGTATAGTTGCATTCCTCAGAATGAAAGCTTTCATTTGATATATGATATGTATATTTAAGTTCTATTTAAAAGACTTATATTTTCTTATTAATGTTTTTACCACATGATGGTGCTCTAGGTGGCGCTGATTTGTGATGAGAAAGTTTTCAGGCCATATTTTATTTTATGTAACTTAAATGTAGAATTTATCTTTATCTATGAAAAGTTCAGATTCGAAGCTTTCAAATGATATGAAATATGCCTGACTTAAGTATTCATAAAAAAGTTTGATTACATATTGCCCCCATTTGTACCTGGGACCGAGAGTTGAAGAGATTATACATGTATCAAACATAAACTACCACGTGAAAACTTGAGCTCCTGAAACCATAATAGCATATAATGTATTTTGTGTATAAACATTTTGTGTTAAAGTTAAGTATTCTGATAGCACGTGCTTTAGTTCAAGTTTACCTGTTGATTCGCTTCATTGTCTGTGCAAATGTAATTTGTAATATGTTTATTGTTGATGGAAAAAAACCTAACACTGCACCCAGAACATCTTGGAAACCGCAATGCTAACCACCCACACGCCCTAGCATATTGGTTGCAGGTTTTGTCTGTGCAAGCACCATTCACATTTTCTTTTGATCACATCCAGTTCTGAGATATAGAAAGCAAAAGTACAATTAGTAAAGAGACTAAATAATAAGTCTTTTTACCAATAAGTAAATAGTTCAAATTTTACACTGTCCAAGATGAAGGTTACCGCCAGTTTTACTTGGAATACTTTGTTAACTTAAGAGTTTTTCCTTCACATAATTTATATGATCACAGTACAAAAAAGTGTGCTGATTCTGTGTGGTGCAGCATATGAAGAACTTCATAACCTATTACACTTCATAAACAAACAAACAGGATGGCGATGGCCAGTGAAGAGATTTGTCAATGACGTGCGTTCAGATTCTGTTGAAATGTTATGAGCTTTTGTTGGAGTTCTGCTGCTGCAAATTACAGTACATGCAGGTTTATCCTCTCGTGATATAAATCGTTTGAATCCAGTGTTTATCAGTCGTGACTTTCGAAACCCATGGATTTATCTAACGCATGATCCAAGTTGAGTGTGCCAGATAAGTAAGTGCATTCAAATGTGCAGTGCATGAGCATGATTGAGAAACACCCCATAACTTGGGACCTGCTTCTGGATCCAAGTTTTCACAATGTCATTTATAACCTGAAAATGTCAGGACTTTTCAGGTTTTTTATGATTTTCATGGATAAATTATGAAAATCTTCAAAAATAATTTCTGTTGTGCATACATGTTTCTATTAATACTCCCACAGCGCCATCAGTAAGCCTTCATCGACACCAAACTAGAAATGTGTTCCTTTTAACTGCTATTATTGTAGTTAATATTTAGCATTTACATTAATATGATTAAAATGGCAATTATAACATTCACTTACTGTTGAAGCTGATGCAGACTGTATATTTGTTTAAATAATCCCAGCCTTTTGTGGTTTAATCATCACACTAGACCATACCGTGATTTTAATTTGATTCATTGTCCATTTATTCATTCATTTTATCCCAAATACGTCAAAATCTGCGACTGGTGTAGTTGAAAACAGTTATACCCATTTAAGAGAACAGTTTGATCAATGAAGACCAGGAGTCAAAATTTAAATTTCAATCATTAGAGAGAATTTACTCTCATTAGAGAGTTTACTGAAGACAAAATTCTTCACATTTCCAAAGGCAAAGATGGAAACAGGTTTATAGGATTCCGATATTTTTGGAAACTATCCAAACATGGTAACTGTTGAGCTATGCAAAAGTTGTTATCTAGAAGCATATAACTTAGGTTGAACCAAAATGTCTCAGTTGGTCCATAGATGAGGGTCAAAGGTAATCATAAATAAAAAAGGACTTCTCTTCTTTTAGACCTGGTGCCAGAGGGTGACTGATCATTGTAAAAGTCATAGAAAATCATTGGTCAAAAAGCATGGGAACCCTGTATATTAGAAGTCAGAGCATCATTGAAACTCAGTCCCTTCTAGTGTTAATTTTGTCACCTATTTTTAATTTAGTCTTAGTCTTAGTCTTGTGCAAAATGTCCTTGTTAGTTTTAATCATATTTAGTCATTCACATATCTTTTTTTGTTAGTCAAGTTTTAGTCGACTAAAAGTCTCGTCATTTTAGTCTAGTTTTAGTCAAAAGAAAACTCAATATATCTTAGTCAAGTTTCAAAACATTTTAGTCTTTTTTTAAATAAATTATTTCTGAGATTAATTCTGAGATAACCATTTCAGTCAAATAATGTTTCACACATCTCAAATATTGGTTAAATGTCATAATTACCTGACAAAATACACTTGTTGAATGATTTGTTGAATTCACTTTGTTAAACGTGTCTGGTTTTCTGATTTAAGAGACACATTCACAAATGATGAACTTGTTCTGAAGAGTATTTTATTAAGCAAATAAGTTACATAAAATATATATAACCTGCATAATGTATGTGCCACAACACCATAGCTAAGCTAACTGGTTAATTTACAGCGTAGATGCCTAAAATCAGCATTAGCTTATGAGACGTATATTTAAGTTAACTTCCCTGAATGTGTGGGTGGTTAGCCTTTAGATGTCGCTTAAGGTTGGTGGTGTTTTTCCCCGATATTTTTGTCCGCAGTGCTTCCCGTCAGTTATAATGACACGTTCTGACTTTTATCAATATCATTGTACCTAAAATGCGACCAAATATCGAGCCTCTTCCTTCTACCTAGCATGTCGTCGGCGCTCGTCGCGTGTTCGCCACTGTCTATGATTGTGTTCTTGCTTCATGTAGTTTCGTGTTGCAGCCACAGGAGTATGAGACCTGTAGCCGTTACTTGAGCAACAGCGCGAACTGGAATATTTTGAAGGCGTAACAGCTGAATATTCTATCTCATGGTGAAAAAGTAGAGACGATTGTATACGAAAATGAAGAGAGATTTTATCTTAGTTTTTATTTTATGCAAAACATTTTAGTTTCGTCTTTTTTCGTCAACAATAATGCATGTTAATTTAGTCTTAGTCAGCGTTTTTGGTCATTGGTGCAGTCTCGTCATCGTCTCGTCTTAGTCATGGAAAGAAAGGTCATTGACGAACATATTTAGTCTCGTCTCGTCTGACGAAATTAACACTGGTCCCTTCTTGAAACATTTTCTCAGAATGTTACTGTGAACAGGAAAACCAAAGGTATGTTGCATTAATGCTTATATTTCTGTCTTACTCAATGTCTTCCTCTAGAGACTCTGATGGCCTACTGGTCTAAAGTCAGTCCACAAGACATCATGAACTTCCTGAGTCTGCTTGAGTGAGTGACTCCATAAGGGTTTGGCTTTGTTTGATCCGTGTTGAATGTGTCTGCACTACACGTGTTTTACTATGTATTCAAAAGAAAACCATCTGAGGCATATTGTCAAGTCAGTGTTCAAAAAGTTTAATTTTTTTTTTTATTCAGTATCAATATAACTATTGACAGATCTTCCAGTATTAACCTGTGTCCCAGATTAACCCTTGTGTTGTTTTTTAATGTTTGGGGTCTCAGAGACCCCAATGTTTTACATATGAAAATAACAATAATAGAAATTTTGAAATTCTTATTTTACTTTCAAATTCTTGGAATCTGTTCTTCTGACTTAATCAAAAACCCACAGTATCCATAGTAACTAGTAATGTTTCTGTTTTGGGTCAATTTGACCCCAGCAAAAAGAGGAAGTAGAAAAATACAATAAATAAACAACTTTATTGCAACATTGTGCACAAAGTAAAATAATATTAAACTGACCTTAAAAGTGTCTCCCAAACAGAACATAAGGGTTAAAACATAAAACACTGAGAACATAGCAACACTGAGAATTCAGAATGTACTTGTGTTGTTATTTGAATAGGGTTCATCTGGGTTTCCAGCCTTAAAAATGGTTGAAAGAGTAAAAGTTTGGTTAATTTATCTCAGAAAGTACATTATAACCCTTGCAAGTAATAATTCTGTTCATTTTTCCCTTGTGTGGACATAGCTTTCTGTCAAATAATATAAACATTTTCTGTCTTCTTTGTTTGTAGGATCTGCATAATCCAGTTACGCTATATGGGTAAACGAAACATCAGCCGGTATGCTTGACAGGGACTCAACATATCATGTTTTGCATTTGAGACTTAACACATATTTACATTAACCAAAACTGTGACATGCCTTCATGTCATCAAAGGCAAATCTTGACCATTCATTACCCCCTATGGTTTCAGATAAGCAGTGGTGTCAAGATTAGCACTGTTGTAAACAATACTTCTCTGTTTCTGTGTGTGTTTGTTTTTTGTTTAGAAACCAGGATCCCTGGGTGTCAAAACTCTTCCCTTCAGACAGGAAGTCTCAGACCATGCCAGTGATGCGTTGTCGAGGAAGCCTTATGCAAGCAAAGCTGCAGCAGTTCAGCACTATGGACACCTCACTTACCCTGAATATGGGTAATTCATGCCCTTATGTTTTCATAAACTCTTCATTCTATGATAAATTCCATCACTCTATAGAATATGAATTTCATGCTTTTCTGATGCTATACATAACTTAATGTAAGAAAATGTAATGACAATTGACAAAAGAAGATTTTTTGGCTGTCCTGCTGCTATACTGTGCACAATGTAATGTAAAAAATATGTAATGAAATACAACATAAAAAAGTAACAAAACATGTAAAAAAAATAAAATAAAAATGCTTTACATAACGAGGCTTAACAAACAAAATAACAACGTGACAAAATGAAACTTACCAATGTGTTGTAACAATGTAACAAAGCTTAGTGAAATTTAACTATATAAGGATTTCCTGCTTCAATATACAACAAAGCATAAAACAATTATGCATTTAAATGAGAAAAAGCATAACGTAATAGGGTAACAAAATTTAGAGAGATGTAACAAAATTTATTTTCAAACTTTCCTGCTGCGATACATAATGAAACTTAACTTAAAATAATGTAACGAAACAAAACGTAACATAAAAATTAAACAAAACGTAATTAATGTAATTAAAATTTTCAGACTCTCCTAATGTTATACAATACGAAGCTTAACAAAAATTCTGTAATTAAACTAAAGGTAATTTAACAGTGTATTGTAACAATATAACAAAACTTTAACTTAAAATAAACAACAATGTAAAGAAACAAAATGTTACGTAACCATGTAAAAAAAACTTAATGAAGTGTAATGAAACAAAATGTTTACACACTCTTACTGTTCATAATGAAACTTAACAAAAAACAATCTAAAAAACTTAGTGAAATGTAACAGAACAAAATTTTCAAGCTTTCCTGCTACTATATATAATGAAACTTAACAAATAATAATGTAACAAAGCGTAACATAAAAATTTTACAAAACTTAGCAAAATGTAATATAACAACTTATTCAGACTTTGCTGCTGCTATGCGTAATGCAACTTTGAAAGTAATGTAATGAAATAAAAAGTAACGTAACAACTTATTGTAACAATGTTATAACTACATCTGTCTGAATGAATGTGTTAAAGCATGTGATTGATTAAAAAAGTTAATTGCGTCAAATTTTCTTTATTGCGATTAATTTACTGTTACTACTGCATAAACACTGGTGTGAAGGGCAGAACCTTTGCAATGTGTCTGCCTGGAGTCATTACACTGAGGCACATGCCACAGCACCAGAGCCATTCTACCAAGGAGACCCCTTCAAGCTAAGCATAAAATAGCATAATGTGGGTGGAACCTTAACACGCCAGTTGATATCCTCTTTAATACCTATTGCAATAAATACCTATTTAATATCCTATGTGGGGATTAGTTCTTTAAATTCTTTTTAATTTCCCACTTAGACTTTGGGAAACGTTTAAAGATACTTGAATTGTTGCTATTTTAGTACATCTTTATATTGTGGAAGGCTTTGGTTGGAATTTTAATAAAGCATTATATTGCTACATATTTACTTTTCTTTCCTAAGATAGAAATAAATGCATTTTGAGAAGAAATAACATATATAGTGTAAAATTTCAACACTTTCAAAATCTGCAATTATTCGTGATTAACTACAAAGAAATTATGCAATTAATCACGATTAAACAAAATAATAATCGACTGACAGCACTAGTCATAACATAATATACACTATGTTGTCAAAAGTTTGGGGATACTATATGCACTTGATAAACATTTAATTTCAAAATATAATTTCTTTATGGACCTCGCTTTGTGCACAGGGGCATTCTCATGCTAGAATAAAAAAGGGCTCTCCCTGAACTGTTGCCACAAATTTGGAAGCACACAGTGGCCTAGAATGCCATTGTATGGAGTATTAGTATAATTTGTCTTCAGTGGAATTATTGGAGCAACCAAACTTGTTAATTAAAAGGGGATGTCCACATACTTATGTCCATTTAATGTGACATGACATGACATAACATATACAGTAACCTCATATAACCTTGAAATATTACTCTTAATTCCATTCACGTGATCATCGTAACTTTGTGATTGATCATTTTGATTCTCACATTACACCTGCCCAATGTGAAATCTGAACAGTTACATTCACTCAAATACTTAATGAGAAAACTCTCAGCTGCCAGACTTAAGAATAAATACAAGAATTCCTTCAGTGCATTCTAAGACCATCCAACATTGATTAACATGGACAGTAATTGTGGAATCTTGTATTTCAGCTGGTGGCCCCTCAGAAGCAGATATCAACCATCAGGCCTTGCTTGAGGGCAATATCTCTACAGAAGCCTGCCTTACAGTACTGGACATCCTGTCACTCTTCACTCAGTGCTTTAAGGTAAGCGCCAGTCCAAAATTTGGGATAAAAGGGATAAATAACTGTTAGAATAAAGAAGCTCACAAACAAGTTCACTGCTGGTTGGATAGATGGGTTCTTCCATTAACTAATAGTGTGAAAATGGATCTCAACAGAATCAGCTGCTGGACAGTGATGGTCACAATGCTCTGATGACGAAGGTTTTTGACACATACCTCACCTTACTAAAAATCGGACAATCAGAAGCAGCAGTCAAACACATCTTTGCATCTCTGCGAGCCTTCATCATCAAGGTGAGAACAAAACATCTAAAGAATTACCAAAAATCTTTATGGACTTTTTTTCCCAAGATGCTCCAGTATGTGCCAACTTGATCATTGATGTGTTTGTATGTCAATGTATGTTTTAGTTCCAGGTGCCTCTCTTTAAGGGTCGTGTAACGCTGTGTGGCTCGCTGTGTTATGAGGTCTTGAAGTGCTGTATGTCTAAACTAAGTGTCCTACGTGGAGAGGCATCTTCCCTACTTTACTTGCTCATGAGGAACAATTTTGAGTACACCAAGAGGAAAAGCTTCCTGCGCATGCACTTACAGGTACATAATTAGGGGTGGGAATCTTCAGGAATTGTACGATTCTGATTCCTGTTCCTTAGCAGGTCTTATAGTAGATTCTTTTAGTGCTTTTGAGTAAAAAAGAATGGACAAAAGATGAAAGCTGTCAGAAATAAGATTTCAATCTTGAATCTTGTCTGAAAGTTGATTGTTAACGATGGAGAGTTGACAGAAAAAAGATGCACACTGATGGTCATGACAACAGCTATGATGCTAATAATGCTGCATTCACGTTGTCTCGGAATTACTGTGATTACGAGATGGAAACTCAGAGATTCTACTCTAAACTGTTCACATCCTGGGAACATGGACGTTATTAGTTTCTGTGGCCAGACTCAAAACGGCTGCTGTTGTTGATGATAGCTAAATATTTTTACATTAATTTGATAATTTATCTCTAAATGTTCCTGCAAAATGTTTAAGAACAAAGAAAGCGGGGGCCTGGGTAGCTCAGTGAGTATTGATGCTGACTACTACCCCTGGAGTCTCGAGTTGAATCCAGGGTGTGCTGAGTGAATCCAGCCAGGTCTATTAAGCAACCAAATTGGCCCAGTTGCTAGAGAGGGTAGAGCAACATGATGTAACCTCCTCGTGGTCATGATTAGTGGTTCTTGCTCTCAATGGGGTGTGTGGTAAGTTGTGTGTGGATCGCGGAGATTAGCATGAGCCTCCCCGTGCGGAGCCTCCGCAGTGTCATGCACAACAAGCCACATGATAAATGCGTAGATTGACTGTCTCAGAAGCGGAAGCAACTGAGACTTGTCTTCCGCCACCGGAATTGAGGTGAGTAATCGCGCCACCACGAGGACCTACTAAGTAGTGAGAATTGGGCATTCCAAATTGGGGAAAAAAGGGGATTAAAAAAAAAAAGAACAAAGAAAGCATTCCAGGTAACAATGGCATAATAAAATGGCATATCAAACAGACATACATGTTCATTACCTTTAACTGTTGAGGCCGCTGCCATTTTGGTTCTTTTACATGATGTCACCACTATCAAGTCGGAGCTTTCATAGAATTCAGAGTTTAAAACGTGTAATTACGAGTACTACAAATGCGTGAATACTTTTTACAAATCGGAATCTTGTAAGTATGGTAATTCCAACATTATGTGAATGCACCATTCACTGCATGAAAAGAGTCAAATCTGGAAAAATGTGGGAATAGTAAACTCCCACTTAACTTCAAGTTTGTCAGAAGTATTAGGGAAAAAATGGACCCAAGTAACACATTAACGTCCACAAAAAGCCACATACCTTAGCGAACATGTAAAGGGAACTGTGAAGTTTGACAGAAATTTACAGAATAAATTAAACTGGTTATGAGGACTGATGGCTGTCCTGCTGTGAGAGGCTTTTATACATTAACTGGCAATTGTGTGTGAAAAGTTTTAGGTGCTTCAACCTTGCTGTTTTATCAGAGTACAGGGGAAAGCAAATAACTGAAATTTGGTATATAGATAAACATGCTAAAATAAATACCCTGAAATGAAAAATTGATAGCCAAACAGTGGTGATATTTAACTCAATAATAACAAAATGTTATTTTACTTGACATTTTTGACAGACATTACAGAAAAAAAAATTATTTTAATATTAATCGATTTATCTGTATTAATTGTTTTATTAACAACACGTACTCCGTTACCATTGTGCTGACATAATAGTTATTTTAAATGTCTTATGGATCATTCATATCAACTGCCTAAAGCATTTGGTCAAGAAATATCAACCAAATTGTATTGCAGAAAATCACATAACAGTTCATTACTATACTTATTTTATTTGTATTTTTTTTTTTTTTTTTTTACAAAGTACGGGTACTAAAGAAATTGAATGCGAAAAATGTAATCTGTCCAAATAAAAATGATTTATTGTACGGTACAGTAGTAAAACAAAATTTTAAATTTTAAAATTCCAAAAGTTAATACAATAAAAACAAAATAACGTAATAAAAAAATAATCTAAATAAAATCTCTGTGTCCATAAAAATACAACAATATGAAAACTTTAGGCCAACCATTGTGCACAGTGGTATTACTATTGATACCTTCTCTTTTGTCTGGCTTACTTAAAAGTACTAGGTACACATCTGCCTGCAATACGTTCCACAGAGTTCAGAGTGTTCTGCAATGTGTACATTTTTCCTGAACAATTACATGGAGGTGTTATATGGCTTTTTTTGCAACCAACCCTGCTAATAATCCTAGCTTAAGCAGCATCTGAATCAGAATGAGCATTATTGCCAAGTATACTTACACATACAAGGAATTTGCCTTGGTGACAGATGCTTCCAGTGCACAAACAATACAACAACAAGAAGATTAAGAAAGAGATAATAAAAAATAGAATACAAATAAAAAGGGAATAGGAAATATAAGTATATATAGAAGTACACTGATCAGCCACAACATTAAAACCACTAACAGTTGATGTGAATAACATTTATCATCTCATTACAATTGCACCTGTCAAGGGGTGGGATATATTAGGCAGCAAGTGAACAGTCAGTTCTTAAATGTCATGTGTTGGAAGCAGGAAAAATGACAAGCGTAAGGATCTGAACGACTTTGACAAGGGCCAAATTGTGATGGCTTGACAACTGGGTCAGAGCATCTCTTGTGGGGTGTTCCTGGTGTGCAGTTGTTAGTACCAAACAAAAGTGGTCCAAGGAAAGACAACCGGTGATCCGGCGACAGGGTCATTGGTGCCCAAGGCTCGTTCATCTGCAAGGAGAGTGAAGGCTAGCCTGTCTGGTCCGAACCCACAGAAGAGCTACTGTAGCACAAACTGCTGAAAAACTTAATTCAGGCCATGATAGAAAGGTGTCGGAATACACAATGTATCGCAGCTTGTTGAATATGGGGCTGTGTAGATGCAGACCTGTCAGAGTTCCTATGCTGACCCCTGTCCACCACCGAAAGTGCCTACAATGTGCACGTGAGCGTCAGAACTGGATGATGGAGCAATGGAAGAAGCTGGCATGGTCTTATGAATCACATTTTATTTTAGATAATTTGGAAGGCCGGGGGTGTGTGTGTGTGTTATTTGCCTGGGGAAGAGATGGCAGCAGGATACACTATGGGAAGAAGGCAGGCCGATGGAGGCAGTGTGATGCTCTGGGCAATGTTCTGCTGGGAAACTTTGGGTCCTGGCATGTGGATGTTACTTTGACCCGTACCACCTACTTAAAGAATGTTGCAGACCACGTGCACCCTTTCATGGCAACAGTATTCCCTGATGGCAGTGGCCTCTTTCAGCAGGATAATGCACCCTGCCACACTGCAAAAATAGTTCAGGAATGGTTTGAGGATCATGACAAACAGTTCAAGGTGTTGACTTGGCCACCAAATTCCCCAGACCTCAATCTGATTGAGCATCTATGGGATGTGCTGGACCAACAAGTCCAATCCATGGAGGCCCCACCTTGCAACTTACAAGTCTTAAAGGATCTGCTGCTAACGTCTTGGTGCCAGATACAGGACACCTTCAGAGGTCTTGTGGAGTCGACGGGTCAGATCTGTTTTGGCGGCACGAGGGGGACCTACACGATATTAAGCAGGTGGTTTTAATGTTGTGGGTGATTGGTGTGTATATACGTATTAGGGCTGCACAAATAATAAAAAAACTAATCGCGATTACGATTACGGCTGCCACGATTATGTAATCGTGAAAACTGCCGATTACAGCGTTCAATTTATGTCTGCTCCTTTTGCGTCAATGGTCTCTATTTGCAAAAAAAATTCAGCGGTTGAGTATTCTAACCATTCACTAACATCCGTTGAGCAATGAAATGGCAATGTCCAATCAGAACCACTGTCCTATCTGTAATGACAACTGATCCTAATGTGGAAGTTTTAAACTGTCTGAATGCCCAGATGCTTGATTATGTTCTTGCTCTATTTGCTCATTACACGAAAATGAATACTGAAGAAACATCACCTGACACTTGAAAAGAAGCTGTAGAACAAGAGCAAAAAGCACTTTAGACATTATTTTGGATTCATTACATATTGCACTGCTCGCTTTGAACGTAGATGTTAAATACACTGCAAATGAGCAACACGACAACTAAAACGCTCCCGTTCTAATCAAGGCACAGACGTGGAGTAAATAAGTTGTTATGCTGATTAGACAGCTTTGTTTTTAATGAGAGCATGAGTGCAGAACTTTGTGTGGAGCATCACTGAGCTAGTGTCGAAATGCAGATCTCAAACAGTGTTAACCTGCAGTGATTAAGAGCAGTCATTGTAATGGGAGAGTTTTTCGCACTGCTCGATTTCTGTGTACAAAACAATTTTGTTTTGTCATGTTAATAAGTAGGCTAATGTGAATTTGATTTGTACAAAATAGCAATAAAATATTCAGCTTAACTGTTCTAAGTGTGTTTTAGAGGTGTAGCCAACATAAAGAATAAAAGATGCTTAAAAGAAACTGGATCGCAACTCATATCCACCATAAATAGACTAAACAGTGAATTGCATATAATTATTGCTCAATGGTGCAATTTTAACTGTTCATGAAAGGGATAGCCTGAGGGTACAAAAAAGTGTTCTTGTGCCTGCAGGGCTTGACACTTACTTTTTCCCCAAGTTGATGTAGGAGCACATAAAGAGCTTTAGGGGCGCAATGAAAATTTATCAAAACATTTGTTTTTCCTTAATGATGAGACATTTACAAGCAAAATAATTTAATTTATTTGAATACTAAAAGTGCACTAGGCTTCAAACTGTATTTATTTAATAATTATGTAATTATTTATAGTTGAAACTACTTTAAACTATGTTGGATTTATTTCCACTCTGTTTTTCTAATGTAGGGTAATAAGTGGTCCAAACTTCACAAAGGCTACATCCTCTTTCACAACACAATTATGAAATATTACATTTTATTTTCAGCTGTTCAGCATTCTCACAGCCACCTGCAAGGTTTCCATGCCTTTTGCTTTCTCCCGCGATGTACGCATCACTGCACAGTGCATGCCTCCACAATTTACTGTGTTATGGGCAACCCTCACTTTAAACAAGATACTGTACAGAAACAAAGTCAAGTTGCCTGCTTGCTTCTGCCCTTTGGAGTACTTGCAGTACATTAAGTTGTCCTCGAAAATGAGCCATGGGAATGTTCTCTGCCACTGCTGGTTAAAATTCCTGCCGGCGGTGGATGACTGGTATCGCCGCCGGGGGCTAAAGTTAACATTACCTCATCGCCTTCCTCGTCCATCTCCTCCATCTCCTTTTCAGTGTCGACTGTTTTGAGTGGATCATTTATTTATTTTATTTTTTTCTCAAAGGACAACATTGGTTCAGCGCAGTCAGTGACCATGCCATTGTTGTTGTGTTATCAACCTTTTTGTTGAAAAAATAAATAGAGGCTGCTTGGGCTGAATTTTGCAATCGTTTTTATTCGCACACGTGCTCCTTAATGCATTTTATGCACACATCTATATTTAGTCGCAAATGTGAGTGAAATGCTCGCACTGTCGAACCCTGGCCTGACAGTTCTGGTGCTCAGTGCTCTGTAGCGCCAGCCAGAAGGCAACAGTTCAAAAAGGTAGTGGGTTGGGTGAGTGGGGTCCAGAGTGATTTTTCCAGCCCTTTTCCTCACTCTTGAAGTGTATAGTTCTTGAAGGGAGGGCAGTGGGCATCCTAATCCTCTCAGCAGTCTGAACAGTCTTAACCTGCAATTCCCATGCTGGTCTAGGCTGTTTTTTTTGCTGGTCTAGCTGGTGGACCAGCATGGTCATTCTGATGAAGCTTGTTAAGCTAGGTTAAAAGCTTAGTGAAGACACCAGCACACAAACACACTTACAGATGCTACAGACAGACTGTCAGACTGCCTGAAGAATCTTCCTAAAAATTATAAAAATAATTACTTAACATGGCAGCAAATGGCTATAACATGGAAGGAATAGTCAGTCACTATACATCCGAAATGGTATATAATCGGATTTATACAGGCATGTGGAAATTAAGACTCCTGGCCAGTAGATCTCTGAATACGTCCGAAATTCAGCGGTTTATACAGGAGTCTACTGGTCTGGATACATCTCTTTTCATGCAGTGAATGTGTGTTTTATTTCAGTTTTGCATCTGCATCTGCAGAAGAATGTAGACGTTTCAGAAACATTAACAGTTAATTAAAAAATAAAGGAACCTTAATTCCCAGCTCTGTATAAGGACAATACTATTCCACATCATCTCAGTTTTCAGGCATTAAATGCTTCCAACTGAATAGGCCCTTATCTTTCTCCTCACTAGTCTGGTCCTATTTTCCTTGATGGGATAATTTACAAATATAATATTATAAAATGACAAGCCTGTTCTAACTGGCCCACATGTTATATGTATGATATTTTGAAAATAACTGTTTGCCTTTCTTATCGCTTGACAAATATTCATGCAGTCAGATTCCCTAAGTGTCCTGTCTTTGTTATAAGCGAATGTCTTGGCCCTTTATTCCTTGACTTGGGTTTTTTGCTTTCATGCAGTCATCTTTGGATTTGCACAACAGTTTACTGTAAGGAGACCTATAGTACGTGAAAAAGTGTTTCATGAGACTTGTGGTTACTGGCAGGGATGAGTGCTGTTGCCTAATGGTTTAAGATCTAGACTGGTAACGGAAGTGTTGCAGGTCTGTATCTTGTATCCATGAGACAAACATGTTCAAAAGTCTCCTAAACAATCAGTCTCAATCTTTTTTAAGGCCAAGTCTAAGTCAAGTGTCAAGTCTTTTGTCATGAGTCCTAATCTATTTCTAGGGATTTCGTAAAAAAAGTGACCATATCACTAAACATTTTAACAGACAAATGAAACAGAGAGGGCATTAGAGGCTCCCTTGTTTCTAAATAGTCACAATATTCAGAGATAATATTTCTCCTTGCAGACATAAAGGCTTGTGTTGTTTTAATTTGAAGCCCTAGTCTGAAGTAAATGTTTCTTAGTCTCAAGTTTCAACCAGATTTCTTCCTGGGTGGATGTGTCTATAATAATCATACTGTAAGGCTTTGTTCTCAGTACATGAGTGTTAGATGACAAAATCGCTGTACTGCTCACAATACAGATATAAGTCGATATGCCTAGAATGCAATGATGAAATACATCAAAGTTTACAAATGAAATAGTGGAATTAGTCACAGGTACCATTTTTGCCATCACATTTTAAATTTCTGGCTTATTTTATTCCCTAATAGCCCTTTATTTATTGATGTTAAAATTAAAAATTTTGGCAGATCGAGTCAAGTAGACAAATTTTTACAGGTATGAATCTTTGATACAATTATATGTATACATGTATACATGCCATAAAATCAGTGGACATGCTGTTATTAAAAGTTGGGCAAAATCTTCTGGCGATGTAGTGTTCATTGCAAATGCATTGTTCGACAATATACATCAGATATAAAACAAACATGTATAAATCAAATTCAAATGGTAAAGTTTAAAATCTGAAAACTATTATCTGTTTGTCACAGGAAGTTGGGAAAAACATTGGTGAAGTTTCAGGGAGTGAAAAAAATGGATACTGCATTAATTGCATTTTTTTAATGCATTAAACGATCACCTATTAATCACAGAAATAAAGACATAAAATTTCCAGCCCTACTAATAATTAATAACTAATGACTAATGTTAAAGTAAGGTTGTGGTTTATAGTCCTTGTGTTGTTTTTAAGGAGACACATCTAGTGTTTTTGGACATTTAACTTTTTAACTTTTCTTTTCTTTATCCATACTTCCAGTACATTTGGCATACACACACACACACACACACACACACACTCAGAGAGAAGAGTCATAGAAAAAAGTATGTTCAATACCTTTCCAACAAATGTTCAATGTGTTGCACAAATGTAAAAAAGTAGCAGTCAGCAGTCATGTTGTGGTGTTCCTAAATGATCTAGCAATAATATTAATTATGTTATCAATATAGGCCTTTCATGTGCATTATATACTTCAGCACCATTTGACAAAAATCAAATGGGGGTTTGAGGTTTGAATGCCTGAAAGAAACACCAGTACTCCTAAATATTCCACAGGTAAGTAGGAATGAGGTCAGTGTTGAAATTGAGCAACCAGGAAATGAGTCCATTTATCAGCTACAGGGAAATGACTGCATAATAATCAAGCCTTAGGGACATATTGCATTCAAAAAATAATTTACTTTTAATACTAATGTGATTACAGGGCTCAACAAGGGGCCAGTTGACAGACTATAAATTAGTTGATTGTGTACAAGCGTTTTTATGCCTTGCAAACTTTCAAAAAAAATTTCTTTGATATTCTGAACATTTTAAATATCTTAAATCTTAAATATCACCACGGTAATGTTATCTACAGTAGCTGGCTAACATAGAGGAGGATTTGTTGAAATTGCGAGAATGACTTATAAAAGAATACAATTGTGTATTATATTGTATTATTATGTGGGATTTGTGGGATCTGTATGTATTTAAATGTCTCTGTGCATGTTTCTGGTATTATTCTAGTATGTAAAACATATAATGTAAAGCTGATGAGTGATCACCTGTTTGATTAAAGTATGACTGGATTCAACATATAAGTATGTTAGAGTGGGCATGTGACTAGTATTTCATTTTGTTGATGTCCAAATGGCATGCAGCTCTTACAGTATTTTTAGGAGATCTGACAGCATAGTTGATATCGTGTGTGTGTGTGTGTTGATTTGTAATCTCAAAACTTTATCTTTAACTTTATGATATGTCATAAAAGCTGACATCTGTAACATTTCTAAGTACCTGAGAATGTCACTTCAAATAGAAGTATGCTATATTTAAATATCTTTTGAATAAACTCA
This sequence comes from Moxostoma hubbsi, assembly GCA_032164185.1. Taxonomy (NCBI): domain Eukaryota; kingdom Metazoa; phylum Chordata; class Actinopteri; order Cypriniformes; family Catostomidae; genus Moxostoma; species Moxostoma hubbsi. Next base: position 44,649,829 of record JAVLUX010000003.1, read on the forward strand.
TCAAAAGTGACATAAAAGGTTTGCTCGAATGTGAAAGTGTCTACATGGCCTTTTGAAACCGTGCCAGAGAGTCTGGTCAAGCCACATCCCTTTTTGAACTTGATGTACTTTCTATGTAGGAATAACTACCAAAGTCTCTTGAATTGACATTGAAAGCTATGGCTTTAGACCTGTATGCAAATGACACTTTGGTTGATTGCAGTTTGTGAATCCCTAGTCTCGTTTATCCTGACGTTTGACTAAAACGGCAAAGATCTGGGATCAGATTTGCGCTTAGTGGCTCAAGAAAGCGTTTTCCAGTTTTGTGCTATCAGACGGTTAGAGCACGGATTGTGGGTGGTCCGTTGGCTTGCCGTCTGAGGCTGAGACTAGTGAATACCTAAAGCGTGTTGTAAGAATGTTGCATGAACATTGTGCATCTGTTTCCCCTCTAGATCATCATTGCTGTGAGCCAGCTAATAGCTGATGTGGCTCTAACAGGCAGCTCGCGTTTCCAGGAGTCACTGTCCATCATCAACAACTTTGCCAACAGTGACAAAGCCATGAAGGTGCAGTACAGAATATGCAAGCAGAGATCTGCAGTCATTTATGGGCTCATACATGAACATCATACAGTAAAAAAAGTCATGAATTCTTTTATTCATCAACACTTACAAATTACAACAATAAACGATTTCCTGAAATATCCTTGCCTCTTTCTTTGCAAATATTTGTTTTGAAAATGATATGGCTTAGAAAAATTCCAAGGGCTGAATTCCACTTTTAGCTGAATTTAAATAAACAATTAACATTTTAAATTATTTACATTTAAGTCTTCACCAGCTATACCAGCACATAAACCCTCCAAGACCAGCATGTGAGGTGCATACTGGTTAAGCTGGTCTTTTCAATTGTGCGATTTTATTTGATTTTTTTACGCTTTTGAAGAAGATATAGTGTAAAAAAATAAACGTTTTGGACTCGTGAGATATTCCATTGCATTTGAGGGCATATTTTGAGAAAAATTTATCTAGCAATACATTTTTGCATGTTCACATTATTATATATGTGTTTGCAAATGAGTGAGGGACCAGCCTGTTTTCCTTTATTTGTGTACATCTATGTTTAAGCTTACTTTTATCTTAACTTCTCTCCAGACCACAACATTTCCCTCTGAAGTGAAGGGCCTCACGATGAGGATTCGCACGGTTCTGATGGCCACTGCTCAGATGCGAGAGCACGAGAAAGACCCAGAAATGCTGCTAGACCTTCAGTATAGTCTCGCCCGGTCATACGCCAGCACTCCGGAGCTTAGGCGCACCTGGCTGGACAGCATGGCTCGAGCACACAGCAAGAATGGAGACTTTTCCGAGGTAAATCTCAAAAATATTTTGAAATAATTGTTATGATAATTTGGAAAAATAAACTTTAACAGTATGCCAGGCTTCATTGTTTTATTGCTGGAGTGCAGTAAAGAGAATCCAGTTCATGTATATCTTAGTTCACATTGAACTAATTTTGGCCCTCCCAAATTGTGTGTAGCTGAAACAAGCACAACAGGTTTTTCAATCATTTCTTCCTACCGGACAATATTAAAGGGATAGTTCACCCAAAAATTAAAATTCTCTCATGATTTACTCACCCTCATGCTATCCCAAATGTATATTACTTTCTTTCTTCTGCAGAACACTAAAAGAAGAAGAATATTTTTAGAAGATTAGTTTAGCTCTGTTGGCCCTAATAATTCAATTGAATGTTGGCCAGAACTTTTTTACTATAAATTCTCCTCCCTGCCCAGTAGTTGGTGATATGCACGAAGAATGCAAATCGGCAAAAACAAAAGAAGAATTTGAAAGTGGAGATGTATAGTAAAAAATAACTTAAATATTGATCTGTTTCTCACCCACATCTATCATTTCACTTCTGAAGACATGGATTAAACCACTTGAGTATTATGAATTACTTTTATGCTGCCTTTAATATGCTTTTTGGACCTTTAAGGTTTTGGTCACCATTCACTTGCATTGTATGGACCTACAGAGCTGAGATATTCTTCTAAAAATCTTTGTTTGTGTTCAGCAGAAGAAAGGAAGTCATGCATATCTGGGATGTTATGAGTAAATGATAAGAGAATTTTCGTTTTGGGTGAACCATCCCTTTAAGACCCACTTTGCCCTGCAGGCTTTCTCGGGCATTCTAGGGCACATTACAAGGGCTCAATATATTTTGCAAGACACGCAATCTATGAATCAACATGCGAAAAGCATCTTCTGTTCTTGATAAAAGTAAAAAATATTTCCTGCAGATGGACCAGCTAAATTTGAGTCAGTTAATGTTAATCTCTTATTATCTGTTTGTTTTGGACAGCAGATTTGAGTAACTCTAACGCATATGTCAGTTATTAAGTATTTCAAGTCTATATCCAAATATGCTCTGCCCCTTGGAAATCACCTCCTGGTGATAACGTTCAAGAGTTCTTTTAAACAGTCTTATAGCACCTGTCACTCCCTTTCTTGCATGACTGAATTCATGGTCAACATGGATCATTTTTGCAATACTTCTTTTTATGCTGATTGAGTCCTACTTTACTGCTTACTTGATCGTGAATTATTTAAGAGTTAAATTTATCCTGTACTCTTTTAAGCATTTAAATTAGCCATTTCAGTAGAGTCTTGAAAAATACTTCCATATAAACCCCTTACAGAGTGTAAAAACAGGAACAGAAGAGAAGCTGTATCGGCACAAAGGTCATTTCCTGGAAGGCTTTTTCCAGTATTTCCATTTTGTACAGGGATTTCTTAAAAGAAAGGGTGGGATTATGTAACAGCAGCAGCTAAAACTAAACTTTTTGATGGCTATTTCCATATTTTATTGCTTTTTGAACCTTTACTGAACTGGTATGGAAAATAAAAAAAGCTGTTCGCTCGATGAGCTACGTGTGGTTCATTATGTATTAGATGTTTGTTTTGTGTCTTTGAATTTGACTTGCCACCCAACAGTATTCATTATGTTAATAGTTTGAAGCATATTTTCTCTTGTATTACTTTGCCCTTTTATTTTCACAGGCTGCTATGTGTAATGTTCATGTTGCAGCATTAGTGGCAGAGTATTTGCACAGGAAAAGTAAGTTAACAAAGTTTCATTCTTTACTTTTTTTTATTTCTATTCCCTAAAAGGTTCAAGTGAACCTCTGGGTTATAATTACATTTTACGCTGCATTGCTACATTAAAATCAGAATGTATCTACCTTCAAATTACAATGGCAATAGCAACACACATTCTCTCCATTTTCATATTTAAACAGATAAACCATTAAACAATAAATACCCTACCTAATTTATCACATGCAAAAAAGGCACCTACTTAGGGGAAAAAAAGCGTCACTGTCTCTGTTCGAATTTGCGGAATGCACACAAGTGTCAATGCAAAGTCTCATCAAAGTGCCCTAAGTAGTCGAGCTACTGTTGAACATTAACTCTTTTCTTTTGTATGTTTATTTTAAATGAAACAGGCATGCACTAACAGCGCACACTTTGCCAAACTTAAAAAACAATGTTTTTTCAGATTTGAAAACGCTTAACGTTTGTCTCAATTAAATTGTACATTGTTGCCGGCGATTCAGTGTTTAATTTTGTGTTGGCCTAAACTCATAGCAATAAAAGGATATTGCAGGTTCCAAAAATGTGCATGACTAGAAACCAGAGATAAAAATTGTCAGGTTAGAAAGCACTGATATATGATTTAATTTTTATGGTCCATATAACTATACTGTAATATGATTACTATGTGGTATGGCAAAAGTGATGCTATTCTTTTGTATAACTATTTTCACATGAGTCGTTTATAATACTGTATATAATATGGCTGGCATGTTTTTGATTTGGAGGTGATATTTAAGAAAGATTACAGTTACAACCATACAGAATAATCATTCCCATTCAATATCGGCTCAAGTGGATTCTGAAAACAACTTTATTATACTTATATACAGAATGTACATTTTATAATTAAAGGGGTAGCTCACCCAAAAATTAAAATTCTGTTATCATTTACTCACTCTCATGCTGTCCCAAACCCACATGACTTTATTTTGTCTGTGGAACACAAAGGAGATGTTTGGTACAATATTTCTATTGCGTTTAACTGAGGAGGTAAAGTCATATGGGTTTGTAAAGGCATAAATTGAAGATAATTCTTTAAAGGATGACAGAATTTAAATTTTTAGGTGCGCTATCCCTTTAAGTTACGTGATTATTGAAGGTAAAAAAAAAAAAAAAAACGTTTTCTGTACCATCTAAATTTGGTCAATTATTTTATAACATTTAAATCACATGAGACAACCTGCCTCGACCTGACCTTTAAGGGAAAATACCTCTCCTGAGAATACAATTTAACTGGTTATAATCTTAAGTGTATATTAAGTCTAATTAAGTGTATATTTAGTTTTTAATTGTGTTCACTTGTTTACTCAACAGCTGTATAAAGAATATTTGATATGATATTGGAATTTTACTTTGAAGGAATTCACAAATAATATTCTCATTAAAGAGCGGTTTGATCTAGGCATTTGAAACCAACCTACAAAACACACGTTTGTGCAATTTGACTTTTGTCTCAAAACATTATAATTATTGAGATATAGCCCTTATGATAACTTCCCTTTGTGACCTCTAGTCCCAGACTCCCCTATATTAGATTGGTATTTGAACACTGGTTCCCTTGCATGCTATAAACAAAAACGTGACCACTAGACTCACATGTCTCACACACTTTGTCTAAGGCACCAAGTAAACCACTGCCATTCGTGCCCCCTAAATCAAATAGGTGCATGATGCTCCTTCAGCCACTTACTTACTACTTTAGCCTACATTTTAACCACCCATGTTTTGATTATTGATTAATAAGTGTTGTAGCTGTATATCTAAAAAGCTTTTAAAGGTTGTAGTGGGATTATTCTGCTATGATATTGTTTCAGAGCTGTTCCCAAGTGGACTGGCAGCATTTAAGAGAATCACCCAGAACATTGATGAAGAGGCAGCCATGAAAGAAGACATAGGGATGCCGGATGTGTACTACACAGAGGTAATAACACACCGGGGGAGATTAATAAACTCGTAACAGACCATATCATGAACATATTTGATGAAAAATTCTAATGTAATATTTGTGAGGCTGATTTTTGTATGACAGGATGTCCTGGTGGAACAGTTGGAGGTGTGTGTTGATGGTCTATGGAAAGCTGAAAGGTTTGAGCTCATAACACACATTGCCAGGCTCATCATTCCCATTTATGAGAAACGGCACGAGTTTGAGGTAAGAAGAAAATAACTGATTCAAAAACTGTTCCCATTTTTCCCAACTCTTTTCATTTTTCACAGTACTGTGACAAAAGATCATAGTTTCTGATATCCTTCAGCCTCTCAGAAATGTTGGTTAAATGACTAGAATAGTTTGTAGCACCTGTGACAATTATGGTTTACACCAGACAGAAGCTTGTTATTTGCAAACTAAGTTCATAGAAAGCACATGCACATGGGGCCTAGGTGACTACCACCACTGGAGTCGCGAGTTTGAATCCAGGGCATGCTGATTGGTCCAGCCAGGTCTCCCAAGCAACCAAATTGGCCCGGTTGCTAGGGTGGATAGAGTCACATTGGGTTAACCTCCTTGTGATCGCTATAATGTGGTTCTTGCTCTCGGTGGGGCGTTTGGTGAGTTGTGCTTGGCGACCCCAGTGGTAGTTACCCAGGCCCCGTGTGCATGTGCTTTCTATGAACTTAGTTCGCAAGTAACAAGCTTCTGTCTGGTGAAAAACCATAATTGTCACAGGTGCTACAAACTATTCTAGTCATTTAACCAACAATGTAAATACATCATATCATTAAACTGCAAAAAAATAAGCCTATAATGCTAACCTCATAATTTATTTGTGTTGCAATGCATGCTGGGAACTTGCAAATTAGCTAAATTGTTTAACATTACATTTTATGGTCAGACAACATTTGGGGGAATATTGTTGGTCTAACTTGTGTTTTTATATAGATGGAAGTAATTTACATTTCCAACCTAGTCTCACTAAATGAACGTTACTTCATTAACATTCTTGCAAACTGACTTTTAGGTGCCAAATTCTACATTTCGCTGCAGTATCTAGTGAAATGAACACTAGAGGCGCTACAACAACTATGCATTATATTTACTCCTCCCCTGTTTCTCCCCAATTTGGAATTCCCAATGCGGTCTTAAGTCCTCGTGGTTGCATAGTGACTCACCTCAATCCAGGTGGCGGAGGACGAATCTCAGTTACCTCCGTGTCTGAGTCCGTCAATCCATGCATCTTATCACATGGCTTGTTGAGCGTGTTACCACGGAGACATAGCGTGTGCGGAGGCTTCACACTATCCTCTGTGGCATCCACGCACAACTCACCATGTGCCCCACCGAGAGCGAGAACCACATTATAGTGACTACGAGGAGGTTTATCCCAACATGACTCTACCCTCCTTAGCAACCGGGCCAATTTGGTTACATAGGAGACCTGGCTGGAGTCACTCAGCAAGCCCTGGATTCAAACTTGCACCTCCAGGGGTGGTAGTCAGCATCTCTAGTACTTGCTGAGCTACCCAGGTCCCAGCGTTATATTTACTTTAACAAATTACGACTACAATGGCTGATGATAATGACTTCATTAGCACTTGTTTTTTGCTCTATTACTCACACACTGCTATGCTATGATATCGAAACACCTTTTCTATAATGCATCATTTGAAAAATGATACATTTTAACGCTTGTATTACATACCCACCTACATTTACATGTGTCGTCCAATGTGATAAGCTCATCAGAACGCGGTTCAAAATCAGTCAAGCATGCAAGTTGGCAACATGAGACGAAAGTGTCATAGAAGCAACAAGAAATTACGTGGTTTCTTCAAAATATTTTATTTTCATATCTGATTTCATTTTATAACTCTATTGGCTAGGTTAAGGTGTTGGTTAAGGCTAAGAATGTCTGTTTTGTTCACCTCTCATTTTCTTTTTAAAATAATATTGATTAGGTTTAGTTAAAGGTTTTAAGTTATGGAGGCACGTTTAACTAAAAAAAATAAATTAAAAAAAAAAAAAAACAGTAAGAAACCAACCAAAACAACCTAGTTAATGTATAGCAATGTCCTAAAAACACTTAGAACACCTTAGTAACCACAAAACCCTGACAAGTTTTTAATGGGCAAGCACCACTCACATTTTCTTCATAAAATGTCAAAATCTAGTTTGTAATTGTAATTTTTAGACCGGTCAGTTCTTTGTCAATTGCTAGATGCTATTTGTTTGATCTATTGAAAATGTAGAATTTTAATTTGCTTTAATAAATAAAGATGGTATCCATATTATATTGAAGATTTTTTGTGGAAAATTTTCCTGTTTATACATGTTTGAGTAGTCACCCATGGCACCTCAAAGTCGGGCTGGTAGATGTATTTGTGTCCTCAAGGAATATATACACTGATGATGTTTTCCGGCATAACCCAATATACTTAACTCTGTTAAACTGCTTGCAAGGCGCCTTAGAATATGTACAACTGAACATCTACAAACATTCAGTGACATCAACATCAATAATCCTACCCTCGTTAAAACAGACTCTCCTACAGATTACACACTTAATATTGACACATATCCAGAGGGGGTTTGACTAAGAATTAATGACACCCGTTAATAGCACTGTTTATTTGCATGCACTGTCTGTGTTGTTTTAATGCCTGATTCACAAGGAAATCAGCTAAGGGTGCTAATGCTTCCTCAAAATTGGTGCTGAATGGAATTTGCACAGTGCAATTCCTGATCTTGTAGGTTGGTTCTGAGTAATAGTTTGAAAAGCTGCTATCCAGGCACCTGAATTGGCTCAACTATTCTGAGCATGTGGATAGATGCTGGTTATAATGATCTTATCCATCATTTGATTATCATTTGAAGTATTGCCGCTGCCTAGATCAAAAGAAATTAATTTTTAATTAAATTCTAATTACCGCCTGCTTTCTGTTGGCGTGAATAACACAGCACTGTTTGCGGTCACAATTAACGTTGAGTTTTGTGATTAAGGCACAATCTATTATAAGACTTATTTACAAAGAAAGCAGGCATTTTTGCTCTGAAAATAATTTAATCCAAATACAACACAGCGATATTTTGGCACATTTTCCATCTGGTTATCCTGTATTGCAGGTGGTTAGTGACCAAGACAAATGTTTTTGTACTGAAATATGGCATATATAGTGTGCATTGAATTTGCCCAACCAAGCCGGAGCTGTGGCCTAGCTGTTAGCACATGTGCTCTGACGAGTGTTGGATATTTGAACTACATGTAATCTGATTTACATTATCAGATCACAAAAATCAAGTACTTGTTTTTATTTGGCTTAATTTTTTTAAATGTTTATTTGTTGTTTAACCAGATTACAGTTTCTTTTTATGGATTACATATCAAGTACATTTTAGGGGTGTAACGGTACAATGATATGGATCAATGCATCGATCAAATAACCAATGATGCAATGTCATCAATGCAACGTGAAAACATCGATGTATATTTTTTGAAGATGCACCTTTATTTTGACACTCTAACGCCAGCCTCGACATGTGCATTTCCATTAGGCGATGCAGCAACCTAATGATATTAATCTCACTTTATATTAAGCATTAAATATGCTTCTCATGTGGGACACGGATGTGCATGGAATGATTGAAGCCTGAAGTTGTGCTGTGTTCAATACGTGTGCGCACATCAAACGGGCTTCCCTGGAAATGCAAGCTCTGGTGAAAGGATAGTGCTTTTGACACCATGGCTAGACAGCCCTGACATTCTATACAGAACTGACCAGGGAAAGAAAATACACCTGTCCTGCACTAGCATCAGTTACAAGACTTTTTACATCTTCACAAAAACACCCTTACTAACCTCACAGTAAACTGTAACACAATTTTGCAATACAACTGTGGACGTTGTTGCCAAGAACACAGATTGCATATACTCTCCTGTCAGAAACAATTCGTGGTTATGTAAGTATTTTTTACTGAAATACTTGCTTGACTGAGAAATGACAAATTGTCACTGTAGTGTTTACCTCATTCCACAGGGGAATGAGCTCTAATCAAATGAATGATGATCGCATTTATGTAACTTTATTTTTTATATTGTTCATTGTTCTGTATTATTATTTTTATTCTACTTTTTTTTTTTTTTTTTTGTATTTAATTACCTTTTTTTGTGGATGTCCCAATCTGGATACTGGATTTGCAATTTTCAGAGAGCTCAGTAAAATTTTCAAACTATATTTTGGTTGCATTTATGAGATAATATATGTACTGTAACTGATTGTGTAAAATAGGCACATAACATTGTAAAATCAATCGCAGGGCCCCGGAATCAAATCACATTTGACTTTGTGGTATAGGCAAACAGGAGAATTGATATAACATCATATCCTGATGAAACTCCCAATGTACACCCCTCTAATTGGTACTTAATACACTTAAATATCATGGTGAGATTTTAATCTAAAATGTAATCCAAAAATGTAATCCAAATATAATCAGATTAAAATATTTAAATTGCTATCTAAAAGATTGTTACTGATTACAATTTTAGTTGTGTAATTTGTAATCAGTACCAGATTATATTTCATACCCAGACACATTGAGCAATATAGCTTATGTGGACAACATAAGTTTGAGTCTGACTTGTCATTTTCCAATCTCGTCCTACCATCATTTCTGTCTGCACTCTCTCCTATCATTAAATGTGGCAAAAAGGCCAATGTATAAAAAAAAAGTTTACACACAATTTAGAAATGTTTACACACAGAGCATTTGCAATGTGGAATCACAGCACAGATCAATGCATGAAAATCTACAAGCTACAAATTACTACCACGCAAACACACACACACACACACACACACACACACACACAAATGTTCTTATTTTTCTTTCTTCAATAGAAACTGAGGCGGTTGTATGACACGCTACAGCGAGCGTATGCTAAAATATTGGAAGTGATGCTGTCTGGTCGACGTCTGCTGGGGACTTACTTTAGAGTTGCCTTTTACGGACAGGTGGGTTCAAAAGATAAAATACCACAAGTCTGTTCTTGCAATGTTTTTTTCAAATTTTTTATGAACACTACCAGAAATTACTTCTTTCTGTGTAACCATTGATATTTTAGGCACCTTTAAGTTTGACTTTTCAACTGCCCACAAATATTTATTGTTAAAAACTTATAGAAAGATCTAGACAATGTGCAGTTTTTGTTGTCATGCTAATCTTGAATACATTTACATTTTAGTTGTTTATTTGAAATTTACATTCATAATTTACAGATTTTTCTCCACATATTGAGGACACTAAAAATGTTAGGTAACCTAAAACGTTTACTGTATGTGGAAACTGATATCAAACACAGTTGAAAGCTATTTGGTTAATTAAATGAACCTTAGCATTGTCTTTGTCTTAAGGCCTGTCTTAAGGTCAAAATTAGGTCATAAATGGCAAAAAAGAAACTACTTTTATAGAAACTCGTCAGTCAATAATTGTTTTAAGGAATGAAGGATATACAATGCTTGAATTTGCCAAAAAACTGAAGATTTCATACAAAAGTGAACACTACAGTCTTCAAAGACAAAGGACAACTGGCTCTAACAAGGACAGAAAGAGATGTGGAAGTCCAGATGTAAAACTAAACAAGACGATAACTACATCAGAGTCTCTAGTTTGAGATATAGACGCCTCACATGTCTTCAGCTGACAGCTTCTTTGAATTCTACCCACTCAACACCAGTTTCATGTACAACGGCAAAGAGAAGACTCAGGGATGCAGGCCTTATGGGAAGAATTGCAAAGAAAAAGCCCCTCTTGAAACCGAAAAACATAAAGAAAAGGTTAGAGTGGGCAAAGAAACACAGACATTAGACAACAGATAATTGGAAAAGAGTGTTATGGATCTTAACCCCATTGAACTTTTGTGGTATCAGCTAGACTTTAAGGTGCGTGAGAAGTCCCTGGCAAGACAGACATATCTGTAGCAAGTGCTACAGGAAGCGTGGGGTGAAATATCACCTGATTATCTGGACAAACCGACAGCTAGAATACCAAGAATCTGCAAAACTGTTATTGCTGCACATGGAGGATTTTTTTATGAGAAATCTGAAGTAGTTTATTTTTTTTTCAAATCGTAATACTTTAATTGTACTTTTTCACATTATTAATGTCCTGACTATACATTGTGATCAGATTAATGCCACTTTGGTGAATACAATTACCAATTTCTTTCCATAAGAGCAAAATCTCTATATTATTCCAAACTTTTGGCTGCCAGTATCAGTGTTGGGGGTAACGCGTTACAAGTAACGTGCGTTACGTAATAATATTACTTTTCTGGAGTAACGAGTAAAGTAATGCATTACTTTATAAATTTACACATTAATATTTGAGTTACTTTTTAATAAAAGTAATGCGAGTTACTTTTCAGTTTAATTAATTTGCATTAAAAAAAATTAAGTACTGAATTAAAATGAATGTAGTCACGTAGAACACGTGTGCGCCCTGCGCTGGAACAAACGCTGGTCAGAAACGGAGATGGCAGGCCAGATTACATTACTGCGATGGAAGTATGCTCATTATTTTGAAATCGTCGAAGAAAAGGAGAAGGGAATAATCGTTAAGTGTAAACTATGTGTTGGTGAAAAGCTCTTGTCAACTGCAAAAAACACCACATCAAATTTAAAAAAACATATGCACGCAAAGCACAGCACTGCAGAGTTGGAAGAGAGAGCGCCGCCGAATGATACCTGCACCCCGCCTCAAGCTAAACAACAAAAGCTTGATTTCAGTTCATCATCATCATCACCAGCTAAAACAATTAGTTCCACTGAACTCAACAAATTGGTTGCTGCTTTTATTGTTGAGGAGATGCAGCCGCTGTCCACTGTGGAGGCGCCCACATTTAGAAATATCATCAGCAAAATCTCTGTGACAGGGAAAAGGCCGGGAGCCGTGCTGCCCGATCGTAAAACCTTTGCAAGCTTTTTGGATAATGCATATATGGAAATGGAGACCGAACTAAAGAAAACTTTTGCTGATTTGGAATATGTTTCAACCACTGCAGATCTATGGACTGCTCAGAATAAAAGTTTTCTGGGGATTACAGTACACTGGATAGATCCTGCTACTCTGCATCGCAAAAAAGCTGCAATCGCCTGCAGACGATTTCGTGGGAGACACACGTACGATACCATCGCAGCGGAGTTAGAGCAAATTCACAGCTCATATGCTCTTTGTGGTAAGATAACTGCCACGGTCACTGACAATGGCTCGAACTTTGTGAAAGCATTCAGAATGTTTCAAGCTGATGATGATAATGAAACAGAGAATGATGAAGACGAGGTCAGTTTTACGGACTTGCACGCAGTTTTACGAGATGACATCGAGTCCAGCGAACGGTATGTTCTCCCTCCACATCACCGGTGTGCATCGCACACCCTTAACCTTATATGCTCAAACGACATAGTTACATTTTTGACGGCGAAGGCAGATTGCAAAGCAGTGTACAGAAGTGCAACTGGAAAATGTTCAGCTTTGTGGTCAAAAGTTAGTCGATCAACTGTGGCATCAGAGAGCCTGGAGGAATTTAGCAAAAGAAAGTTGCTGGTCCCTTCAACTACAAGGTGGAACTCGTTTTATGATGCGCTTAGCAGAGTCACAGACATGCCCTTAGTTGACCTCAATCAACTTTGCACTCGCCTGGACATCAGATGCATTACGGAGAGAGAGTATCAGTTCCTTAAAGAATATTGCAAGGTTCTGAAGCCTGTCTGTATGGCACTGGATATACTTCAAGGTGAAGATGAATGTTTCTATGGCACCCTTCAACCTACCCTTGAAATCCTGATGACCAAAATTTTGGCACTGAAAGAAGGCCTCTCTCTTATGATGGCTGACCTCCCAGACCTCATAGTTCAGGTAATTGTGTTCAATATGGTCTTATTATTATTATTATTATTATTATTTTTTTTTTTTTAATAATCTAGTTTAAAACTAGATTAAAGACGCATCTCTTCAGCCAGGCATTCATATAATATTTTAATCTTACAGTTAAATCCTGCCTCTAGTTCATAAACGCCAGAGGAGAACTGGCCCCCGACTGAGCCTGTGTTCTCCCAATGTTTTTTTCTCTCCATTAGGTCACCTGATGGAGTTTTTCAGTATTTTTATAGCACTTTATACAATATAGATTGTTTCAAAGCAGATTTACAGGGATAAAAGGAAAATAGTGATTCAATAATGCAATTTAGCTGAATAATGTAATAACAGAATTCAATTTAGCTGTAAAGCAGCTCTAAAAAGAAAAATAGTAAACAGTCAGTTCAGTGTTTATTTCGTTTGGTTCAGTATAATAGTGTAGTTCATCAACTATGAAATGAGTTCAATATAGCTATAAAGCAGTTCTGGAAAAAACAGTGATGTTATCATTCAGCTCAGTTCAGTTCTCATAGAATAGTGTCAGTGCTTTCAAGTCAATATGTTTAAGTGTTGTTAAAGGTTGTATCAGTGATTTCAGGCCCCCCAAAAAATGATCACATTCATCTAACAGAGACGCAGTTTTTTGACGGCATGCTTATGGAGCGGGCAGCTAGGGCATCGTTGGGAAAGATTAGATGAATGTGATCTTTTTTTTTTGGGCCAGAAATCACTGATACAACCTTCAAGTTTAATTCTACTTTTTTTAGTTTAGTTCTTAATTCAAATTTTTTCCTGACATAAATTGTATTATTCAGGTATGAATTCATGTCTATTAGTGTATTAACTGTGTAACCCATCTAAAATTCTCTTGCAGGCTATCAAGACACGGTTTAGCTCCATCCTTGACAGCGATGAAGCTTTGATTGCTGCGGTAACCCTGCCAAAATTCAAGCTGCGGTGGCTGAGGGATGAAACAAGAAAAGACAACATCAAGATGATTCTGGCAGCACAGTGTCGTGCTCTCACCATTGAGATACCACAGAAAGAGCCACTGCAGTCTCCTGAAAGCAGAGACCATGAAAATGACTTCTTTGCATTTCCTGAAGAGGAGAATCAACATGACGACCAAGCAATTACTGTGGACGTGGAGATATGTGAATACCTGAAATCAGCTAATATGGGAAATTTACATGATTTCCCCAGGATTTTGAAGATCTTCTTAAAAGCCAACACAGCAACACCTTCCAGTGCACCAGTTGAGAGGCTGTTTAGTATTGGAAGTCTCATCCTCACCCCAAAAAGGAACCGTCTCACAGACCAGCGTTTTGAGAAACTACTCCTGCTGCGCTACAATAGTTACTTTGAAAATAAAACCCAGATGAAGTAGTGAACTCTTATTAAGATAATACTCTAATATTACATTGACAATACATTTTTTTGCATTTTATTGCAGAAGTGATCTGACTTTGTGCATAAAATAATTTTGTTTTGAGGACATTTAATAGAAAGCTGACAGATCTGTTTAATTGGTGATGTTGTTTGTTCTCAAGTATCATCTTATTGTCCTCTAATAAGTTAATAAAACATATTAAATGTTTGAGATATGTCTTTTACCCTAATATAACTTATTTCATAATGGCAATTTGCTAGTATTACACTCCTTATTATTACAATGGATAGTGAATTCACTTTATATAGCCTACCCACACAAAAAGTACAAAAGTAAAAAACACATTACTTTCCATAATCTGTAATGTTTATTGATATTTTATATAGCATGCATAGCTCTGGGATCAGGAAGTTCTCCGAATATAATATTATTCTATATTATTATTCAATATATATGTGTTTTTAAAAGAACATTAAGGTGCTTATATAGGCTGTTGTTGAATATATTACTGCTTTAAACACTAGTACAATAACTTCTCAGTCGAAAAAACACCTGTAAGACCTGAGAGAGATCAAGCCTCAGCCAGGTAAGAAAAAGAAACGCAAAAGTAACGCAAAAGTAACGTAAAACATTACTTTCCATAAAAAGTAACTAAGTAACGCAATTAGTTACTTTTTTGGGGAGTAACTAAATATTGTAATGCATTACTTTTAAAAGTAACTTTCCCCAACACTGGCCAGTATATATGTGTATATATATATATATATATATATATATATATATATATATATGCATGTATATTGTAACGAACGGGAAGGCTGCAGTCAAGGCAAGGATGAAGGCGAGGAGTAGGACCCAAGTGCAGCTTTACTGAGGATAGTGGTGATACAGGAACAAGACAGGAACATAAACTATGGCTTGGACTCAAGGACATCAGGGTAACATAAGGCAGGGATCAAGGTTACAACAATACAACACAATATAATACTTGACAAAGGTACAAGGGAAACATGAGGACTTAAATACATGAACAGGGGAAACAACAGCCAATTGATAAACAGGACCTAAACAGGATAATAAGGTGATAAACTAAAGCCAATGACAAAACTAGAACTGATAAACAAGCAATCAAACAATGAACCAATGAAAAACAGACACATGAACAAGGAGGGGAAACAGGACATGACAAGACTGGTTAACAGGAACATAAGAATGGTTTCAAAATAAGAGTGCAATATGGAATTAAACAAGTGCCAAAAACTTAGACAATATGGAGTGAAAAAGGTGCCAGAAACTTAAGAGTGAGGGTACAAAAACAAGAGACCACATGGAACATTACATATATATATATATATATATATATATATATATATATATATATATATATATATGAACAGAATCAACAAGACTAAATTGGGTTACACCAACAAGAGTAATTTTTAAGTGTCAGATAAGGTAGAAATCCCTCTTTAAGGTAACAACAGCATAGTTTCTCTTTTTACAATGATCAATTAAAAAGCAATAGTCACATTTGGCACAAATCTTTTGTAAAACATCAATAATTGTATTTATTTTGTGTGTTTTTTTTTTATTTTTTATTAATCAATATTTTAGGGCTTCTTTGAAGAAGAGGATGGGAAAGAATACATCTACAAAGAGCCAAAACTCACAGGTCTGTCTGAAATTTCCCATCGTCTCATTACCCTCTACGGAGAAAAGTTTGGAGCAGAAAATGTCAAAATCATCCAAGACTCAAACAAAGTAAGCAGCAGTCGTTGTGCAGTTTCCTGTTTTACAGCTCACTGATCATAAAGGGCTGCGCATGTGGGGATCTGTCCAGGAAAAAGTTGTTTATTTTGTGAACAAACAGAACATTTGCAGGCATCTACAAAACCAGTCATCCCATATATCGTTTGTTTAGTTTATAACATTTTGAAGCCTCTTCTATTCCAAGCTGTTAAACATCTCAAATGAAAAAATGTGCATGCACTTTCTTTTTCCTCAAGCTGTTTAAATCACAAATATTTATACTTGAAAAATAATAGTTTTACAGATTGTTTTTAATCTCACAATTTCTTAGTAAACTGCCATCTTTCTTACTTTTAGTAAAAGTAACCACACATAAACTTGCTGTTATTACCCACAGGTAAACCAGAAAGATCTGGACCCAAAGTTTGCCTATATTCAGGTCACATTTGTCAAGTCATACTTTGATGAGAAAGAGCTGTCAGAAAGGAAGACAGACTTTGAGAAGTGCCAAAACATCAATCGTTTTGTCTTTGAGACACCTTACACACTCGCAGGAAAGAAACACGGAGGGGTTGAGGAACAGTGCAAGCGGCGAACGATACTTACCAGTAAGCACAACATGCATACAGTTGGAAAAACACGAAATGCTCATTGTGAACAGCACATCATATTTATGAGATTTGTGCAACATCTAGTGTAGCACTTTTATTTGGTTTAACATGCATTATAAGAGAATTTAACTTTATAAATTATTATTTAAATGCATAAAATTTAAATTTTGCATGTAAAAGTGTATAGCAAGCTGTGTTGGGTTTATCCGGTTACTGTACTTTTTTAGTAAAAAAAAGTAATGCAAATCATTACATTTTAAATTCATGTAATCAATTACAGTAACAGATTACAGTAAATTAAAGTAATTACTTTTAATTACATTACTTGTGCTAAAGTAATATGTATAATTCAATTAAAATATTAATTCATATGTACGTCTGAGGAATTTGAACGAAAAACCGAAAAACTTTTCTTGGAAAAGTGATTTAGAAAAGTAAAACAATAAGCAAAGTGATTACTTTTTAGATTAATTAATAAGCAAAGTAGTCTGATTACATTGTTAGAGAAATAATTTGAAATTTGTAGTGGATTACTTGTTTTAAGTAACTTGTCTGACACTGATAACAAGGTACAAAATAGGAACTGAAACATGCAAATAGTGTGCTGCACGATATACTGCACAACCACAGGACCGAAAATTCAAAATACTGGCTTTAAAGTGTTTTTCCAAGGAGCTCTAAAATACTTGGTGAGAGCTATCATTAGCATTCCCATTTAATTCAAAGGCATTAGCTCAGAATGCAGTATTCAAATAGGAGGATGCCACTTTAGCTCATTGGTGCTCAGCTGCGGTATCGGCTTTTATATGACTGTTCACACATCAATAGCAACAGACTATAAAAAATAGATAGAAATAGAAAATAGATAAAAGAGCAAGGTGCAATGGCAAAAGGCCTCAATCAGATGCATGTGTACATTAGCCATGAATTTTCATAATAATATTCTAATATTTAATCCAATAATAATAATAGTATCTTTACAAAACTATAAAGATGCTAATTGAATAATCTATGTTCATAACCTGCATTACATGACATGTACTGCATAACATCATTGTAAATATTTGATGAAACTAAGAAAAACACTTTAGAATTGACAATAAAAATAGCAGCTTCCCCATCGGCGAAATGCATATTCTACAAACAAGCACGCACACATTGACACGACTATTGTTAGTGATGTAACTATATCCCTTACACAATGGCTGTTTTCAAACCACCTCTGCAGTCATTTGTTGCCAAGTGGTTGTCACTCCAGTAGTAAAAACAGCAGGTTTGTGGCAAGCTGTAAAATCCATGTCTCAGTTTGACAGTCAGTCACAGATGAAAGATTAGATGCGTGTTAATATGGTTTCTAGGCATATTGCTTTGTTGACAGTGTCTATGTGTGTGTGTGTGTGTGTGACTACAGCGGCCAACACATTTCCCTACGTAAAGAAGCGCATTGAGGTGGTGGCGGAAAAACACTTTGAGCTGAAACCCATTGATGTGGCAATAGATGAGATGAAAGAGAAAAGTGCTGAACTCACTAAACTCTGCTTAAATCAAGAGGTTGACATGATCCAGCTCCAACTCAAACTCCAAGGCTGTGTTAGTGTGCAGGTACTGTCCACAGTATTCATTACCATTTTAGCATCCTTTAGTCTGGAAACTCGGTATATCATGACCTGTGGAGGATTAAATAAAAATAAATTAAAATGTACCTTTCTGAGTGAAACTTGAAAATGAAAACTGGGGTCATATTTCACACCAAAATCGAAAAAAAAAAATGGTCATGAAAAAAAGGAATTATATTTTAGAATCAATTAAGGAACAGTGCACCCAAAAATGAAAATTATGTCATTATTTACTCACCCTCATTTAATTCCAAAGCCTTATGACTTCTCTGGAAATTCAAAACGAATAAAAAAAATTGTCTCCGCCTTCACACATCCTTTTGCCATATAATGAAAGTGAATAGTGACTTCGTGCTGTCAAGCTCCATAAGTGACAAAAAAAACACCATAAAACCACAGTAAATGTAGTCGATGCGATTTGATTTGGGCACTCTTTACAGGTGTTGATCTGAGAGTGAATAACAGCCTAATTTTTGATCTGCTCATTCTACAAAGTGATTGAATGATTTCAGAAGACTTAAAATAGTGTGGAAAATAGTGCATGAGTTGCATCGACTACTTGTACTATGGTTTTTTGGGGGGGGGGGTTTCCATAAAGGAGCGTCTCAGCCTGGAGTCACATTTCACTTTCACTATATGGCAAAAATGTCCTTATATGTTCCACAAAATAAAAGTCATGTGGGTGTGTAGCAATATGAGTGAGTAAACAATGACAGAATTTTTGGTTGTATTATTTCTTTCTGTATTACAGTAAAAACAATTTGGTGGGAAAATGGTTTTATTGTCATGGAAGGAATGTAACAAAATGCAAAAAATCTTAATGGCCAAAAAATATTCTTTTGCTAAATATAATATTCTTTTGATTTTGGTTTGAAATATGACTCAGACATTTCTTTGTTAGATTTACCCATCACCGTGTGAAAGTGAGGGGTGATTTCGTTATCATTTGAAAGTAATAATTGTGGCTTTTTTGGCCACATTTGGTGTGAGGTGGCATATTTCCTGTAACAGTTTTATGTTGTTTTGGGGGGTCATAGGTGAATGCAGGACCAATGGCCTACGCTAGAGCTTTCCTTGATGAATCCAAATCAGGTCAATCCAACAAGAAAGTAAAAGAACTCAAGGAAATATTCAGGTACACTGAATAGTATAACTTCTGCAGTTTTTGTTGAAGTTAGAACAGGAACCGATAAATGATGAACATTGTGGTGCAGAGATATTGTACTGCAGAAGTGGTTCAGAAGTGATATGCGTAAAAGTGGTACATATATATACACATACTATATACAAATTTTAAATATATACAAGTACATATAACCTTATGCATACATACAGTACATTTACATATATATATAATATATTTTTTATTTAGTTAATAATAAATGTATTGTATCACTATATGTTACTTACTATGTATAGTAGACTCAAATGTGTGTAGCAATATGTACCACTTTTGCACATTTGACTTCTGAACCACTTTATACCTGCACTACAATGTTCATCTTAAGATAACACTTTAATGACAAGACAACAGTTCCTGTTCTAAAAATAGTAGAAGATAGTCACGTACAGGAAGGAGCCATCTTCTGCAGTCCCTGTTTATTTGGCAGTTTGTGCCCACTTGTTGAAGAAATGTATCTGTTATCATAACAAGCCATCTCATCCTTGTAAACTGCTCTCAGACATGTAATATTATGTGTTTATGTGTACCTAAACATACTGTATATGTCCCACTTTTTAAATCTAGCACTGTTATTATTTCCGACTGTTACTTAAAGGGATGGGGGCGTCACTCAAAAAGGACAATTCTGTCTCATTACACCCTCATGTTGTTCCAAATCAGTATTCTGTTATACAGAATGTTAGGGACGACAGCCTCAGTTGCCATTAACTTTCATTGCATCTTGCATTCATACAATGAAAGTGAAGGTGACTAAGGCTAACTAGACTGAACTGTCCATTTAATTATCCATGTTGCAGGCAATTTGTTAATGCATGCAGTATGGCGCTGGACATTAACGAGAGACTCATTAAGGAAGACCAGTATGAGTACCATGAGGGACTTAAGACAAACTTCAAAAGCATGGTGAAGGAGCTTTCCGATATCATCCATGAGCAGGTACAGTAATGAAAAATATTATATGAAAAAGCCATTCTCATCAATACAATTTCCCACAATTATTCTCTATAATCCCTTTATTTAAGACTTGTACAACACATAAATAACTAATTATGGCGTTATATTACATCTGTATTGCCAGAGGGGAACTGGCTCCCCCAACTGAGCCTGGTTTCTCCCAAGGATATTTTTCTCCAAAAACTAAAAACGAGTTTTTAGCCAGGGGCTGAGGACTGCCTCCGATCTGCCCGGAGAGGCGCGGCTGTCGTCCTCTAGAGGGTGAAGAAGTGGCTGAGGAACGAGCTACGGCGTATCAGAGAAACCGGCTTGACAAATAAATAATAATTTAATGAAGAACTTAAAACAAACATATAGGACAGCAGACATGTCTGCTGATTAAGCTCTCTCTCTCGATCGCCGTCTGCGAGTGGCCTTTACCCCTCTTGACGGCTCAATTAGCCTGATACGGGACCGGGCGTGCGTAATCACGCGCCGGTCCCGCCCTCCACCGTGCCACAGTTGCACTGTTTCTCCCAGATGCGATTGAAATTTAATCTAAGCACAAACGCAACATGTCAAGCAGAATTGTCAATTATTTTAATGGATAACCTGTATTTAAGTCATCTATGTTGATATCAGACCGTGGAAGATCCGTGAAGCTCTTGTGTAGAGGTTGACCGATATAGGATTTTGCTGATATGATAACTTAAGTTGGGAAGACAAGACATAACCGATTAATCGGCCGTTAGTTTTTTTTTAAAGTGATACTGAATGAAAAAACAACATTTAAAGTAAAATAATGCTGAACGTTATTGGAAAAAAATTAACCATGAAAATGTTTTGTACTTTTTAAATAAAATAAATATATAAATACTAATATATTAACTGTATTAATAAATATTAATGTAAATAAAAGATATACATCCAAACTGGATGGTTGTGCTTGAGATGACTCCACATATTGATTGCATTAACTTCTATTGTACTGTGCTTTTCCTGACAACACTTCAGTAAAATACTCCCACACTGGTACTGTCTTTCAAGCCTTTGCCATCTGAAAATAATTAAAATATGAATAAAATATTACAGGTCAAATGTGTGAAAATTGAATTGGTAACTAACACTTTACAATAAGGTAAATGCATTTATTACCCTAAAACCAAGACAACGATCACTTCACTTCTGGTGAAACTAGTGAATTGCAATGTCAAGTTTATTTTAACGCTTCTATAAGATTCAGTGATATTTTTGTTTGTATTTTGCACTGTTACTCTCATTCAAATTCCCTGTGAGAAACTCGTCACACACATACATCACTTGAATCACTTGATTTTTATCTATTAAAAATGACAAAAATACGTATTACTGTGGGGATACACATTTTTATTAAAATCAGGTACGTTTCTGATTTGTTTATATATTTCGCTTGACTGCATGAAGATATTTTTCTCAAATCTCTCACTACCTTTAAATATACAAATTAGCTGGCTAAAGCATAAATGTGACTGGATAAACTAATGCAAATAGATGGTAATAAATTTTATTTAAACATTTGGGTAGGACTTGCGTGTTTTTTGTAACATTGTTCTAACCGCCTGAGGTTAGATTTAATGTTAGCGTCCTCTCAGCCTTGTCTGCAAACATACTGCTGTTCTCTACTAATGCAGCATCTAGTCAAGAAATTAATTAATTTATAATGATATGACAACGTGTACTGTATACATACCTTTTAGTTGTTGGTGTTTTAAATCTGCATTGTTCCACTGCGTCACACGTCAAAACTTCAGTGATGGTTTTTATTTAGCCTCTAGAGGCCGCTCTCATACTGTATAACAACAGCGTACCCATCCCAGCCGCTCCAGCACCGGACACAATGGGACACAACGGGGGAAAAATATCGGTGTGGATTTTTGCAGATAACCGATATTTCCAGAAATCGTTATCGGTGACGATTAATCGGCAAAACCGATATATCGGTCGACCTCTACTATTGTGATTGTGTATGTATCTGCTTTTTTTCCCTGATTTATCACTTTTTAATGGTTCACAAAATTGAAAAAGTAAAGCAAAACATATATTCACAGAATCAACATTTAACATTTCTTTTTTAATTTATATCATTTATCTGTAATAATAACACTATCGTGCATTTTCGTTGTAGATATTAAAACGTAGAGTCATTTATAAAGTAATGTTGCTGATTAATACCAGCTGCGTTTAAAACCACAACCTCTTAATCATGTCACAGATAATTGAGTCATAAGTGTCCCAATGTTCGGTGGATCAACACCCTTGCCAGTACCCGAATTCATGTTCACGATATACTGATTCACGAAATAGATAGCTAGGGAACTGATTAAGACACAGTATGGTGTGCATGTAATCCTATCATCTTGAAATGTGCTCTTATTCCTTTATCTGCTTCTAATGTTTCTCTGTTTTCCTTTATTATGCTGCCTAATAGATTGAGTTGTAGGTAACCGTTTTTGCTGTACACAAGTATTTGTCTTATAATGCTTAAATATTTGTGCATGCAGTCACACATATCTTAACCAGTAAGTAGTCTATTATTATATTGGTCTCTTAATGAATTTGCAAATCCTTATCTCTTCTCATCTTCCATTCCTCAGATCTACCAGGAGGACATGATGCGTTCTATGTTGCAGAACTCTCTTCATGTGTTTAGCGCTATCAGCGGAACCTCCAGTAACCTGGGCTAGAACATTTCACTCATTGTTCTTGACTATCAGCTCAACTGAATGTATAAATCAAGTTACTATAGACCTTCAGCAAGCATCCCTCTGGCTGCAAGAATGTCAGCATTTTAGATTGTGCAATGTTTTTACTTGTGTACAGTTATATTTTACAGTTAATTTTTAATTCTTTTTTTTAATTTTGGGTTTGTGTATATATTGCTTTTTCCAATTCTAATTGGCATTTTAAAGTCAACATGATATAAAAATTGACCCTGTCTACACATTCCTGTTCTTTTTGTGAACAATTAATCAGTGCACATTGTTCAAAGGAAAAAATAAATTAAAAAATCTTAATATCTTGTAATATTTCATCAAAACGCAATAACTGCAGCTAATACAATTGTCCTTTTTGGCTGATGTCACCAAGTCCCACTTTATATAGTGACCACTTTTCATGATCAAATCAATTCCCAATAAATAACATCATGTCCCACTCCACATTCTTTTTGAAAATGTCATAAGTAAAATGTTTTGCAAATATGGCTTCATGTTGACTTTCAAATTCTCTGTTGATTTTATGCTCCAGATCTTAGCCAAACTATCCATTTCAATTGCAGGGATGCCACTGGAAACTAAGCTGTTATTATAAGTCTTAATTGCCAAGCAAACCAAAGAATAAATGGACAGTTATTACAATATGCTTACATTTACAGATTACATTTACAGTTGTAGTTCATGAACAAAAAGTCACTATCTGAAAATGTTGCCATAAACACTTCCACAAAATGCTTTTGCTTTTTTGTTTTACTTGGACATGCTTTTGTGCACGTTGCCTTTATGTTGTTGCCTAGAGCAAACTGCTTGATGCAATCATGATTGACACTTCAAAAGGTCGTTGCTCCTAACCATAACAGTATTCGGTAAAGCAAAGACACCCGTTTCCCTATTTTTAATTGTGCACATGTCGTAGCAGTGGTTACTGATTGTGTGATGCTGAGACTGAGTTGAGATCAATGCATGTAATTGTCATTAATTTAAATAGAAATAGAGACTAAAGTTGAAATGGAATTGTGTGTGTGTATATATATATATATATATATATATATATATATATATATATATATATATATGTGTGTGTGTGTGTGTGTGTGAGTGTGTATATGTGAGTGTGTATATATATATTGTATGCATAGCCATATGAGTGCATACCCCAGGCTGTACCGTATATTATAAAACAGCTGACTTTATCACCATTATATGCAGAATATAACAGAGTAGCTGTTGATATCCAGTTTAAATGGTCATTTGTGCTGTATTTATTTTCTGTTTGTCTGTCCCCAGGTCCATACAGCCTGTCGGGCTGATTTATTCACAAAATGCTGTTATTATGTTGGCTTGAGAAAGCCAAAATTCTTATTGTACAGACTTGGTTTAGGTTTTTTGTTTGTTTGTTTTTAAATATCCTAAACCAAGACAAATCTTTCTCACTGTTGCCTGGAGCTTTCAAGCTACATCCACCAAACTTGGCACAGACCTTCCTCTGTTCTGACTCTGGTTTCTATGACTTGCTACATCTAACTTATTGAAATTACAGTTTTTGCAAAATGGACAATTTTTATGGATAAAATCCCTTAGACTTACATTGACAGAATGTTCAAATTTTTAAAAATTAAAAATTGAAATGTAAAAACCACATAAAGCCTTAATGGTCCCTCTCTTTCTTTTTTCTTTCTTGCCTATCTATTTATCTATCGCTCTCTTGCTCTCTTTTATAAAAACTAACTTTCAGACAAGACTATGTCAAGCAAATGTCTTAGGTAACTAAATGGTATAGTTTGCCATCTAATAGTGCTGCACTGAATATGCAAATTGCACGCAAAGGATTTGTAGATTTATATAGGAAATTGTTGGTATCTGATAACTGATGGATAGTTACAGTATTGAGAAAGCAGTATTTACAAGTAATTGTTATTTTTAATCTATAATAAACTGCTTAAGATCAAGAATGGACAATGATTTTGAAGAAATTAGAGTTTCCAAACATCCGTTTCAAAATTTCCTTCATGTTACTACATCATCCTGTATGAATGTGGGTTTTTTCTATAATAAGAATAATTAGGCATTTCTATAGAAAATGATTTGCTGATGTTTGTTCTGAATTCTGTTTCTCTTTTGATATGCAGCATATTGCTAGGACATGATGACAGCTTTAATTTTAAAAACACATAAAAACACAACACAATTTAAAAATACAACAAAAATGTGGGTAACCACTTAACAAAAAAAATAACAGGTTAGAAAACATCTGTAACTCAGATCTTTAAATCAAAGGATTACACCTTCAAACCATTAAACGTTTATTATTTAGAAGCTTAATTTATGTCCATTTCCATATCATAACATTATGTCCAAGATGGCATTTTGCATGTCACTTTGATGATTCTATTAATATTCATCAATTAGAAATACTGTAATAATTTTCTGACATGCCTGCTTAGAGGGACACTATTGAATGGAAACATTTACAGTAACTTATTTTAGCCACTTTTTAATATTTCGTAAGATCCTTATCCATCAGCTGAATGTATGTCGACATATCAGTTAAAATATGGATTTTGTACTTTTTTATGGATTACATATTAAACATACAAAGGCAGCAAATTGTTCATAATGTATTGATCACTCTTATTTTTTTTTAATATTTTAGATTTTTCATTGTAAATAAGTGATTGCATACACAGACATTTTAAGAGACACCAGCCAGAATTACACTGAAAATGGATTGGTTATCCACATGCAGATTAATAAATGCAATAGTGCAGGAAAGTTATTTATTTCCACAAATTTCTTTTTTTTTTTTTTTTTTGTGTCATTGATTAACAAATATAAATGGTCTGATCTGTTTCCACACATGGATGGTACTTATAATGCCAAATTGCCAGAGTAATAACATTTTAAGTAGCCTCCCAGTAAACACAGAACGTTTTCCTAACGTTTGTTCTTTTTTGGTTATTTTTTGAGGAACCAGTTCCTAATGTTCTAGGAACGTTCTCTTTAGGTTCTATTTTACAACCATAAACCAATATGTTCCCAGAACATTACAGGGGGAGTTTTGTGTAACAGCTTAAAAATAACTTATGCATATTTTATTCTAATGGTTATTGTTAGGTTTTATTTTTATAACGACAAACTAAACTTCCCAGAACGTTGAAGAGTTGATGATGTGTTTAACTTCAATTATTAATTTAACAGTGGATGAAAACACGACAGTTAATTGTAGATTTATTATTGATGCACAGCAGGGTTAAAGAGAATATACCGGAATACAGAGGTTAGACATATAAACAGGTATTAGGTCAGAAGTAATCCAAAAGCAATCGGATTAGATTGCCTAAAAATGTAATCCAAGAGATTACATTTCTGATTTCAATTTTTGTAATGTGATTTGTAATTAGTACCAGATTACAATTCAGAAGTAATCTACCCTGCACTGCTAATGTATTATTATTTCACAGCTTCCCTTTCCCAATTTGGTTTTGATCCAAAAACACTAAGGCAGCATGAAGCAATTTTAGCATGTGTCATTTTCTTGCTTTGTCCAACAGTTGAATCATCATACTTGTTCCTTACCTAGATAGGGTGAAGTTCTGAGCTTCTCACAGTGCCGGTCCTACCCAATTTGGCACTCTAGGCGAGACCCTCCAGTAACCCCCTCCACCCACTAAAATTATTAGAGAGCTATGTTTTACCTTTTACACAAAAAAGAGCAAATTAACACATAATAGCCGATACATCCTAATGTGCGTAAACCCAAACTAGCAAAACATTAATTATAACAATGTTGGGAAGAAGTATCCAAGTGCATGTTTTGGCTCCAGTGATTGTACGATATTGTAAATCCTTAATATTTTTTTTTAATACAATAGGCTTATATCATGTTTTTTATATGGAAGTCTACTCCAAAGAACATGTCCAAAAAACATGGTATTGGTTTGGTTTTGTTACTTTTAAACGCTTATATATAGCAAGTGTTTTGATACACTTTTATTAAGAAAGTATCTTTACCTGCAGCGGACAGTCGTTCACAGGCTTCACTCGCACATGATCTTCATCATTGGCAAACGACTGAATGCAGCTGCAAGTTTTGTTTAAATAAATTGTAAGTAAATATTCACTTCATTCAGTGTTAACAAACGGTGGGCTATAATAAAAAACGATGTGGAAAATGGAGCATTCGACTCTCACGCCTCAAGTCAAGTCATTTTTATTTATATAGCACTTTTCACAACACACATCGTTTCAAAGCAGCTTTACACTGCGTGCCATCGGAACACAGGTCTTATTTTGTTCGACATTGAACACATAGGCCTACTTATTGTCTAGGTAGATCGGCGCCTTAAGCGCTCTCCTGTGTCGCCTAAGGGGTTGACCGACCGTGACTTCTCAAACGGGTTTTACACACTCCTCCCACACTAAAGTCTGACAGTTTAATGTGTGTGTGCCAAGATCAAGTCTCACTTTTACTTTGAACGTGACAGAAGACGCGTCTCCGTCATTTTTTGTTCTTTTTATTGTTATATGGATATGACTACAGTCACTTAGCAAGGGGCAAAACATTGCGTTTTGTGTACCAGGTTTACGGGATTTTAAATCGGGATTTTCACGGAATATCCGTCATAACCTGCAGCATGATGTGTCGATATTGGGATATATCCTTAATCATATGTTTCTCTGTCATGTTTGTTGGAGTTGAAAACGTATCAGGTGAGTTTATTTTTGTTTTGTAGGACAGTATTTGTGTGAAAACAGAACGTGGTTGCCTAAATATCCTTGTGACAACGCAAAGTACTCAAGGAATTTTACAGCATAACTTTTCCCGTAACATAATGACGTCAGATATAGTCAGAGATAATCTCATGAAAACCAAGCGGCGTTTTGTTGAGACGAATCCTACTTTCCTGCCTCAATTTGCTCGCTTTGGGCAGTAATGAAATTTGTTGTGGAGCCTATACAGTAAACTTACTGTTAAAACACTTATTTATATATTTTACTCCCTTCTTGAAACCCATAGACCAATTGCCTCCACCGAAAAATCTGAACTTTATATGGGAACTTTATACATCACCTTTCACGTTACATGTGACGTGGGAAAAACCGGAGGGTCTGGATCCTGTCTGCAAAGTGAACTACACAGTGGGAGTGAGCAACGGGCAGGTGAGTCACTTTAACCAGAAACTCTACAAGTTTCCGATCAGTGGCTTCTGGTAAAGGCAGTATTTGCCATTATAGTAACTGTAACTCCAGTAAATATCATGTATATATATATATGTGTGTGTGTATATATATATATAGAGAGAGAGAGAGAGAGAGAGAGAGAGAGAGAGAGAGAGAATTTAAATTTTTTTTATTTTTAAATATCTAAAGATAACTATTTATAATTATATATTGATATAAATATATAGAATCATTATATATTGAGTTATTGTTATATGAGTGGCTTTCTCAGCAAATATTTGTATATGCGATTAATCACGATTAATTAATTGGTTAACCATGTAATTAATTCGATTACAATTTTTAATTGATTGACAGCCCTAATAAAAAAATCATCCAGTAATCAAAAACTCCTGTGATTGGTGCATCCTGAACAGCACTGAGAAAATTAACAGGTGCCATGTGATGCTGTTTATGTGCTGCTTCCACCAATGTCTGATGTGGTTTTTGCTTGGGGACTTGCTATTGGCTGTTGTGTTTCCATAAGTAATGAGGTTGGTCTGTGCAGTTTTTGGGTACTATTTGGGGTTGGTATTTATTAATATTTAAAAGTAATAATTAAAAATAATTAAAAGCATAGCTATGTTTCTTGTTAATTATGTTGTTTTATGTTATGTCAAGGGTTGCTCTTTTTAGTTAATGCGGGGAATGGTATCCCTTGTTCATGGTTATTTATATCTTTCTCAGTTAATGTTTTTCCAGGTGTTTAATACTGCCTACCAGTGATAAAGTGTTATATCATTGTGACCGTGCCCTCGCCAGGTTGTTCCATCCAAGCTTGTGTTTGCATAGTAGTATTCTGTATTTGGTATTCATGTCTATGATTTAGATTTTCTGAAAGTTCATCTCTACCTAAATGGTTGTAGAAATAAAGTCAGAGTTCAAAATTGGGTTTATTGTAATTTTCCTTTTTCCACAAGTTTACAAGTAGAGAGCTTGAGTTACAGGATATGTGTTTACCTTTAGTTTCATTTAAACTGAAACTATGCTGGAAGTTACTGAGTGGTTTACATGATTCATGCTCTTTAAATTACTTACATTATGTATTCCCTACTGAGTGTTGTGGCTTTGGAACTGTAAAGGAAACTCTTTGATCGGCTAAATAAAAAAAAAATGTTTTGATTGACCTCTACAGCCATGGCCACAAGTATTGGCAGTGACATAAATTTTGTGTTTTGCAAAGTTTGCTGCTTCAGTATTTGTAGATTATTTTTTCACATGTTTCTATGGTATACTGGAAATCAACGATAAGTATTTTAAATCAAATCACTTTATTGTCACACAACCATATGCACAAGTGCAACAGTGGGTGAAAGTCTTGTGTGCAGTTCCGAGCAACATAGCAGTCATGACAGTGACGAGACTTATACCAATTTATAATAAACAACATATTTGCGCAACACAATTTACATATCAATAATAATATACAATGTACAGTAAACAATACACACAATATATGTAGAATGCACATACAATAAAAATAACAAATAAAAAGTATTGAAAAAATATATTGTAGTTGTATTGTGGAGAATATAATTATGACAGTCCAGTGTGAGATATAGATTAATAAAGTGCAGTGCTGATGTATATTGATCTTGAAAGATCAAGTGGTCAAAAGTCTGATTGCTTGGGGGAAGAAGCTGTCATGTAGTCAGCTGGTGCCGCCTGCCTGATGGTAGCAATGAGAGCAGCCCATGGCTCGGGTGGCTGGAGTCTATTTTCATAAGATTTAAAGGCTTTTATTGGCAAAAACATTAAATATATGCAAAGAGTCAATATTTACAGTGTTGACCCTTGTTCTTCATAACCTCTGCAATTCGCTCTGGCATGCTGGATATCAGCCTCTGGGTCAAATCCTGACTGATGGCGATCCATTCTTGACTTATTAGTGCTTGGAGTTGATCACAATTTGTAGGCTTCTGCTTGTCCACTCGCCTTTTGAGGATTGACCACAGGTTCTCTATGGGATTAAGATCCTGGGTGTTGCCTGGCCACGGATCCAAAATTTCAATGTAATGATCACTGAGCCACTTCATTATCACTCTTGCCGTGTGACATGGTGCTGGAAAATGCTGGAAAATGCACGGATCATCACCAAATCGCTCCTTGATCGATGGGAGAAGTTGCTCTTGCGGGACGTTTTGATACCATACTTTATTCATGGCAGTGTTTTGGACAGAATTGTGAGACCCCTGTGGATGGAAAGCAACCCCACACATGGATGGTCTCAGGATGCTTCACTGTTGGCACAACACAGGACTCATGGTAGCGTTCACCTTTTCTTCTCCAGACTATCGATTTTCCAGATGTCACAAACAGTCCTAAGGGGGCTTCATCAGAGAAAACAACTTTGAAATTCTGCAGGAAGTACAAGGATTGGACAACAGAAGACTGGTGCAGTCTGTCCTTGATGTTTTTCTTGGAGAGAAGTGGCTTCTTTTTGCCCTTCTTGAAACTAGGCCATTGTCCAAAATCTTTGCCTCACTGTGCGTGCAGATGCACTCACACCAAGCTGCTGCCAATATTGAGCAAGCTCTGCACTGGTGGTGACATGATTCCGTAGCTGACTCCTCAGGAGGAGGCAGTTCTGGCGCTTGCTGGACACACTGGGATGTCCTGAAGCCTTCTTCACTGCAGTTGATCCTCTCTCCTTGAAGTTTTTGATGATCTGGTAAATGGTTCTTTCAGATACAATATTCTTTGCAGCAATTTCCTTGCATGTGAGGCCATTTTGATGCAAAGCGATGATGGCTGCACGTCTTTCTTTAGAGGTAACCATTGCTAACAAGAACACAATGATTGGAAGCAATTCTTCCCTCCTTTTATAGCAAGCAGCCGGCTCTTATAATGCAATCAGATTGATAGAGTGATTTCACCTGACTAGTACTTGTTCACATTTTCTCAGTTGTTTTTTTTTGTGATCAAAAAATTTAGCCAATGAAGCTTTTTGCAATTATTTAAAATGCATCTGATCACTCTGCACAATAATCTAGAAACAATGTGAATCAACACCACAACAAATCACAAAAAACTGATGTCACTGCCAATACTTTTGGCCATGGCTGTAGACCACCAAGCTTTTTACTGTGTCAAACAAATCTGTTTGGATCGTCTGATTCAGAACATTAAGGGTTCTGCAGTTTGATGCTGGCTAGCTGTTGGTATAGTCATTTGGCTGATAAAACCCTGAATGAGCAACAGTGCATACTCAATATTTCTATGTATTTCTGTTCAAAGCCCTGCTTTTGTCATTCTTAAGATTATATTAGCACAATCTTAATTAGAGAAAATGTTTATACACTGAAAAAAATGTTCATGTGGTAGCATCTAAATTAACTGATTTTATTCAAGTCCAAAGTACTATTAAACATTTCTGAACTAATTTTACAGGTTGGAAAAAAGGTAGAAAAAGCATGTTTAGGTAACAATTGCAGGCTACCACTTTTTAAGTTTGTGTTGGAATAATTCTATAAAGATAGAAACTATAGACTGTGTGCAAGATCACCTTATCAGTTGTATTTTAAGTTTTGGAACTTGTATTTTTTCAAGTACTTACAATCTGATTTGGCTTGGCGTCAGTTGCTCGTGTGGAGCTGTGGTGGCAAATCAGGGCAAACATTTAATTTATCTATTGCCAGATTGTGTTACGTGTTGATATGTAAATCATGATGTATAATATATTTGAGTATAATAAATCTTGTTCATTTAAATACAATTACATTTCATACAATTAGAAATAATAACAGCTTGTCCAAAACCCTCAACAACAGACACATTAAAAACAAGATATTTACAGATGAATTCAATTATTTTTAAGATTTGGTAGAGAGATGTAGATGACACTGTGTGCAAGTTGTATAGTGTTGGATTTGGATTATTTGCCAAGTTTGTGAGTTAAACATTTCAAGGTACAAAATGTGAGCATCCTGATTTGAAAGTTTGGAACTCAGATCTTTGTAATTGACATTTGTATTGAATTTTTATTATTAATTTACATTTAAAAAATAACTTATTTGTTAAGTTTGTCAAAAAAAATTATGAAAAGACTTTGTTATGCTTATGCCAGGTTTCATACTGCAACTAATCAGTAGGTCTTTGGTTAGTCTGCCTCCATATAGTCTTGGTGACTAGTAAAGAGCACAGAATTGTAAATTGTTTGTAAATTTAAATTGTTTGTCATCCTGAGATCCTGGAAATACTGTAGCTTTGGAACAAAATGTCAGTGATTAAAGATAGCACAAGTGACTCATCTAAACTCAGTATAGAGTAACACAAACATCAACACAAAGTAAATACAAGGGGATTATTTCCTGTGTTATTTATAATCATGTCCTCTAACAGGCCTGTCCTCTCAACAATCCACTACAATCAAAAAGGCGAACCAGTAACTTAAGATACATAGATGAAGTGTCCAATAAGAATGGACTGTGCATCATCGTTACAACAAACCCTGTAAACTGTGTAAACAAGACCTCAAGCTCACCAATCAACATTACCATCCCTCCACCTCCAGGTAGGTACACTGCATGCAGCCAACTATCAGATGTAAAACAGTGCTTATTATGTTAGAATGTTCCATATTGTGTCATTAATATTTATCAGTATATTTCTAATAAAATGTCAAGATTAGCATAGCATTGTACTCAATTCATAATGATCATGAGTAGTTTGTGGATTGGTTTAATCACATTGAAGCAAAATATGCTGTACCAGCCACATTTTTTTTATTAATGTAGACAAACTATTAATAATCATTTGAAAGGTCTAAGTGTTCAGCTTCAATATTTGGTAACTGTTTTATGATTGTAATGTTCCATCGACACTTTCTGACTGGAGTACAACTGAAAACATGCAAAAGCAGTGTAGAAATTGACACCTCTATTTTGAAAAATCGAGCCACAGATAAATCCACTTTTTTGCTTTTTTACTTATTTTACTTTGGAAAGTTATTGGGAAAATAATGCCATACGTGTCCTCTTTCATAATTATGCCTGTAGCCACAAAGGGTTAAAAACATTTTAATGCAAGAGATTAACGTTGTATCCTGTGTCACCTCACAGTATCTCCATTGTTATTGTCTATATAACACTACAAAAATGTTCTGTCAGATAACATAACAAATATATGGACCCACTTTATATTAGGTGTCTTTAACTACTATGTACTTATTATAATAATAAACTTTATTTTATATAGTGCCTTTAAAAGTAACATCTCAAAGCACTTTACATAAAAATAATGAAATTAGAAGGATGCACAACAGTCTAGGCAGTAAAAACTAAACAAGCAATAAAAACAGAAGGCCAATATAATCACAAACACAGTAATCATACGAATCACAAAAAAGCCACCCTAAAAAAATAAGTTTTAAGGGACGATTTAAAAACTCTAAGGGATTCTGCATTCCTAATCTCAGAGGGCAGGGAATTCCACAATTTAGGAGCCAAAGAAGTAAAAGCCCGATTATGTGCATTTTGTTGCATTGTACTTATATTTAAAGTACCTCCATTTCATTGCATCTGTAGTTAAACTGTTAACCTTACCCCTAACCCTTACCCTAACCCTAATCTTAAACCTACCCATACCTCAACCTCAGTAGCTGCAAATGTGAATCATGTCAGAATTATGCAGAACAACACATAGTTACACAATAAGTACATTGTATTGTATGTATTTTAATGATCCGATCCGATGTGGCACCCATATGGCCATAGGGCCAGTGGTAGCTCAGCGGTTAAGGCTCTGGGTTACTGACCAAAAGGTTGGGGGTTCAAGCCCCAGCACCATCAAGATAACACTGTTGGGCCCTTGAGCAAGGCCCTTGACCCTATCTGCTCCAGGGGCACTGTTTCATGGCTGACCCTGCGCTCTGACCCCAGCTTAGTTGGGATATGCGAAAAAACTGCATTTCATTGGCTCTGCACAATGACAATAAAGTTGAATCTTAATATATATATTTGGCAAATTATATTAGCATGTACATTCTATATACAGAACTTAAATTGCACAATTTAATTATAAAGTCAATAAATAAAGGAAATGTCAGAATACTTACAGATTGCTGCTTATGTTTTACAAATAATACCTAATTTCAAATGTAACCCTCCCCTGCTAGTTTTCATCAATGACTTTGTCAAATTTGCCCAGCAATCACATGAGTAATACTTATTTTCTCAAGACCACTGAGTAGACCCTGTGTCACAGTGTACTTATACTGTTGATTATGGTTATCTTGGGTTTTTTCAGAATGTAAGAATGCATTATGGTCATCTATAATCCTAACAATTTATAGCCTTTTAGGCTGAGTAGCCTGTGAGGAACAACTTGGGGTAACCTTTCTACCATCGTGCTCTTACGAGCGCTGTGCAGGGGCAATTGATCGGGTACCTTGTCGTGCCACCCTAGCGAGCGCTGCCGACCTATCTTATGCGACCTATTGCCTATGCCAGGATCTGCTACAATAATAATTATTTTACACATTCATTATTAAGAGCATTTTTTTCAGCTCCAGTATTTTGCCTTTTAATTTGACATCATAGACTTTTTAACATTTTTTAAAACAGGAAAGATTTAATTGCTTTGTTAAAATTTTACTTATCTATTATAACGTTTATTTTCACGGAGACGGGAGTCAGTCAACCATTCAGATTCATCTATTTACTGTACATAATTAGGAGCTAAATGCAGGTATTTCAGAGGTTTCACTTTGCAGTCTAATCTTGAAAACTGATTTGAAAACTCTTTAATTTATTACAGTGACGTTGGTGAGAAACTTGAACTGTGCCTATCATTCTCGAAACAGGATGAACTGCACTTGGTATTCTGCGGCAGATGATGTCCAAGGCCTCCGTTTTTATTACTGGTATAAATTATATTACATCACATTAAGTTTCTCTTCTTAGCAGATATAGATTCTCTTCAATGTAACTTTCAAGAAAGTCAATATACTGTATTAATTTAAATTAAAGGGATAGTTCTCCCCTACTCTATCAATCAGATGTGTACAGTATATTTCCCTTACATTATATTCTTTGTCTCCGTGCATCATAAAAATAAATCTCTTGCTCATTCAAGGTTACCTACGAATGAATCAGTTAAAGAGTGTTCCCCATACATAAATGATTATACGAAGAAGATGGAATGTATCATAAACAGTGAATATCTCAAGAATTCACAAAACAACATGTTCTATCTGTTCAATGGTACTCACAAGGGCATTCCTGTTAACAACACATTCAAAGATGAATATCCAAGTAACACAGGTAATCATACTTTCTCTTTTGTTTGCCTTTTACATAAAGTCAAGTAAACAGTAAAAGTTTTCTCAGTTACTGAATATCTTGTTCAGATTTAGTGTTTTTTTCACACCGGCAAGCTATTTGAAAAAAATGTAAGTCTTACTCTACACCATAATTATTATTACACTTGTTATTATTATTTGTTGTTGTCGTTGGCTTCCTTTGCAGTGAAACTAGACACACCTGAACTGAAAATCAAAAGAGTGGGGCATGATCTCCACTTTGAAACAATCAGACCACCATTTAATGGTTTTGGAGAACAGTGCTTTGGCTACCAGTACATATACAGCAAGTGCAATGAACCGGTAAATCTTTTTTATTTACTAATTTAAGATCAGGTGTGTGGTGTAGTGTATACGATTTGCCATTTTAATTACATGACAAATTTCCTTCAAATCTGTAGTATTTATTTAAAATTTATGAGAAGCATGAACTTTAAAAACTTTGTAAACAAAAATGTATACGTTTTGTAAAGATTGAAAACAATACAGTTTTGTATGACTACATTTGATTTGGTATAACTTGAACTCAGTTTATATTGGGCAAAGTTAAGCATATTTAAATAGATCTAATAATTTAAACCATGTTTAAATCTTACTTTGTCAGGTGTGTGTGTGTGTGTGTGTGTGTGTGTGTATGTATATATGTACACATTTAAAGCATTGCTTTAGCAGAGCTCTTATTGTGCTGTGCTGGGGAGTGCATGGCATGGTATATAAAGTTGAACAAGATCCAGCTTCTTTTACAGCTTGTTTTTTCCTTGGATATTTGTGTTATTGTTCTCACAGGATGTCAGGGTTACGGGAATTGAAAACCATACAATTGAATATGACCCAGCCTGCAAGTACAGAGCCAGAGTGCAGACCATCTTAAAAAACTGCGGTGAAGGGCGAAGTGAACCAAGTGACGAGGTGGAATATGGTACGACTCATTCTTGCAAGCTCATTTCACATGAAAACATGACAGAAACAGATCAACAGCAAAGTTAGCTGTAATATTTTGAAGCTATATGATTAATAAATGTAACTATTCCCATGTAATACCAACACATAATGATAGCAAAGATGATGTTAATGATGAATATTATTATTAGCCTCCTCTACCTTTACAGTTTGTTTGGGTATTTATATTATAGCCCACTTTACATTTAATTACATACTGTTAGGTTGCTTGCTGCACACCCTGCAAATGAAACAATCTTGAACTTGACTGTTTTTCTTTGTGCTCTTATAGGTGAGAACAGTGATCCGAATTTGCTGGGGTTGCTGGCTGTCATTTTTATCCCTCTCATAGTTTCCTGTTGTCTAATAGTGTCTCTGGTGCTACTCGGAAGGTGATGAACAATTTCTATTTTCTTTTACTATTAATTTTTATTACTTAAATTTACTAAATAATCTCAACACAAATACATTCTGTAGAAATAACTTAGTTAAATTGGATAAACCCACAAAAATTAGATGTAACAATGTAACTCAAATAAATCTATTTTATTTTTTTATGCGCTAACTAGTAAAGGTGAATATTTAGTATGAATGTAGCATACTAAATACAAGCAGGTTGTTAACACAACAGAGTTTATTTTAGTTACGAAGCAAGCAAATTATTTTATAAGCGACATCCCTGTCATCCTCATTGTTACACAAAAACACATGAAATAACATACAATTTTAACATTCACTCTCCCTATCAAGTCCCTTGCAAAGCATGCTGGGAAATTGAAATCCCTGGTCCAGTTTCATCAATGCTACATTAACACCACAGAAAGTATTTAAGACAGGGAGACAAAATGTTACCAGGAATGACAGGATTCTTGCTGCCTACTGAACATTTATTTCACCATAGATATCTAATATATCTATTATTAATAGTAGTAGTATTCATTATTATTGATTTAAATATGGGTGTTGTGAATTAATAAAATAGATCGGTCCATGCCATGAGCCACTGAATGATGTAATTGATGACACATTGAAATTGTTATAACACAGAACCTCATTTAAGGTGCGTTCCATTCAGAAGCGATCATCACTATGCCCTATTCCCTTAGAAGACTTAACCATCCACTGTGAGAACTTTAGAGGAATAAAAAAAAGTGGGTAATTTGGAACTCACTTTTTAGATAATTTTAATTGGAAATTATGTTTGAAGCAATCTAACAGCATGACTATCGTGATTGTTCTCCCTTCAAAGTGCCCTTTCGGAGGGTGATTTATTCCGTTTGAAATGCCGGGCTTATCCAACTGGATGGTAAATAGGCTAATAGCAATGACGAAAATGTGTTTAATTATTTAAGAAACAAAAAGTTATAATGGCAATATTCAAAATAATTTTTTCCCACATTTTTATAGATAAGATAAACTTATATCATTTCATTAAATATTGTAAAAGCAGTAAAGTATTTCTCACAGCTGTTGATATTGAGGCCCTATGACACAATAGAATATAAAATCCAAGATATAATAAGATTACATATAACTAATGCCATGGCGGCCTTGCAAACAATTTACTATTTACTATTTTAGTAAATAGTCTTTGGAGGAGAGCATTGTAATCCAGTTTAACCTCAGGGCAAACCTTGTTCAACTTCTCCCACAGGTGCTTTTAGACACTCTGACATGGTAAAAAAAAAAGACGCCTGTGTTCTGTTCTGGTCATTGCGCCACATCAAGCTTTTTGTAGCAAAAGGGTGCAGTTGATGTGATCTGCCCCTCTTTATTCAAACCTCCTTGATTCGAAGACAAAGATTGCCACGTGAAACTTTCAGGAATTAAGCATTATGATTATCATTTATTTATTTTAAAATGAAATATATTGCACATATGCAATTTTGTAATATTTTATAGATTTGTTAAATTTTGGCTTTTTAAATATATAATGTGCATGCCTGTTGGCCCAGTGGGAAAAATCCATAATCTCCCAGTGGCCAACCCAACATTGGTATTCATGTAGTCCCAACTCAAATAGATTAAGTAAACTTCCATTTTACAAATTTAAATGGATGAAACAGAATGAAATCAAGTTGTTACAGAATGTTCAAGAATTGTGTTGCTTTAGTTTAATTAAGTAAAACATTTTTTTTTTTTTAGTGAACTTCCAAAGTGATCTCATTCGTATCCATAGGAATTCATACATAGTTGTGTTACCTTACATTTATTAGTCTGAATTTCAATTTAATTTATTAATACATTTAAAAGTTATTTCTCTGAGAAAGCTTTTTTTCATCATTTACTGATATTTTGTCTGGCTGTGGGATTGTGTCACCTGTGGTGAGACCCTCGCAAAAGTTCTGTCAATTTCAGTTCTGGATTCGGAAAGTCGTCTCTGAAGTTGTACATTCGTAATAGGCTTTGTGCTTAGATGCAGTCAATATGTTGATATTGTACTTTTCAGTGTCTGTCCCAATGCTCAAAAAATATATGTGCATACTCTACATATGAATACAAACAAGATCACCCTGAAACTTAAGAGATACTTGATTGTTTGTGGAGATTGAGATAGCTAAGCTCTGGAATGAACTGAAATCACAATTTTCTTTTCTTTCTTCAGGCACAAAGACATCATACTCCCAAAAATTCCAGAGCCAGGGCCTTTCTTTAAGGACATGCTCAACAACAATATAAGAATGACAGAGGATCTAAGGGTAAATTGTGCAATCATTTATACGTTTCGCCTTAAAATTCTCTCCTACAATAAATTAATAAATATATATGATCAAGATTCTGATGTGAAAGTTCTTTATGTCAATAGACCCTGTTACAAAAGTCAGCATAGATGGGCCTGTTTCAAAGTTAAAATGTATATTTACAATCTCTTTTTCCACCCCAGAGCCCATCAACTGGCAGACTTTATGTCCCCATTGAAGAGATTGTAGAAATCAAGATAAGTCTTGAACCTGAAACCACATTCCTTTTCAAGTGACCATGAAGAATGTGCCACACATGGAGGAAAACCTGAAACTGTTTACCAATGGATTTGAATAGACATTTAAATCTGGTTGGACTCTTAGACTAATGGGGCAATGTCTTTTCATGGAGGATGTTTAAACTTACTTCAACTCTTGGTGTCCATCTGTTTCATCAAGGACTACAATGAACACAGGATTCGCACTTACCATTTTCTACATGGACTTTGACACTTTGCTAATCTGTTGCCAGTGAAGTGCACTTCCTGAAAACAATTGCTTTTTCGATGAATGTATTGTGGAGAATAGTGAATCTTCACAAAATAGAAGATAAGTGAATCAACCAATGAACTTTCCTGGACAAGGTTGGTTGAATCTGTTTATCTGATATGGCCAAAGGAGCTTCAACTCACTAAATGCAACCCGATTGAGAAACATGGGGAAAAAAGCCTCATGGAATATTTGAATTTTAATTATCCATAATATTTTGTACATGCTAAATGCTAAACATTTCCATGCTTTGTTTATAAAGCCAAGTTTATAAGGATCGAGGGTTGTTTCTGCACATCATTTACAACCTAAATATTATTATTAATGTACTGCTACAAACAACTTATTTTGTAAAGAAATGTGGTTAGACACTGTTAATCATTTTGTGTGAATTAATGTGTGAGTGTCTCTGTAAGTGCAAATGTGTATATTGTATGTTCACAGATTTATGACATGACCAAATGCATAAAGAAACAGTCACATGACAAAAATTCAGACATAGATTCAGACAAGCAAAACAAATAACTTTCCCTTTAAAGTAAAAAGTTGGAGGGGGATTGGTCGTTTAGCCATCCGATCAGGTTGAGGGGCGTCAGTAGTTTCTGGGGGGGCATGAGGAATATCTAATGGGGCAATGACCCCCTACATACATATATGTATAATGTAGCCTACTGTTTACCAAATAAAACTACTGATAAAATAGTTTGTACCAAGTTAAAATGTCCAAGGTATAATTAACAGCATTAATCTGTTCTAATTGAGTTTCATGGCCTGGGTTTGTTTTTGTTGATGAATAAGCATCATAGCTTCATCTTTTCATTGTGAACATCAGGGATATAAAAATATTAATGATAATGTTAAATGATATTTAGCCTTTGGTACACATCTTTGGTTTTGTGTCGATGAAGGGATACTTGAGCCTTACTGATGGTGCTGTGGGGGTACCCAGCAAACACAGTCACATTGTGAAGACGTACACAGACCAGACCATATTCATCATAGTGATGCACCAAAATAACATTTCCCTAATTGTTATGGTGACGTTATTGTACTACGTTGCTGGGAAGTGGTGTGTATGTTACAATGACCTAACACAGATATGGTGTGAAAGAGTAACCAGACCGGACCAGATTATTCTCAGCGACGTATCATGTAATGTTGTTCTGATGTAACTTTGTGATTCTCCTATTCGTTGTGGGAATGTTATTATTGTACATTGCTGGGATGTGGCAAATACGTTCCAACGACCAAAATATATTTTCATACCAAAAAGATCGCCAGTATGTTTTTCATTGCATTCTACTCATGTAGTCATTTTTTAAATACCACCTTACCTCCAGATAACCAGGATTGACCATTTAATTGACTGTTTTATAATTTTCCTCCTAAAAAGTAATTACTTGACTTAATTAATAAATCAGCATTTGTTTTTTATTATTCTTTTCTCCCATTTTGGAATGCCCAATTCCCACAACTTAGTAGGTCCTCGTGGTGGCGCAGTTACTCACCTCAATCTGGGAAACGGAGGACAAGTCTCAGTTGCCTCCACTTCTGAGACCACCAATCCGTGCATTTTATCATGTGGCTCGTGGTGCATGTGGAGACTCCGCATGTGGAGACTCATGCTACTATCTGCGATCCATGCACAACTTACCACATGCCCCATTGAGAGCAAGAACCACTAATTGTGACCACGTGGAGGTTACCCCATGTGACTCTACCCTCCCTAGCAACCAGGCCAATTTGGCTGCTTTAGAGATCTGGCTGGAGTCACTCAACACACCCTTGATTTGAACTCGCTACTCCAGGGGTTATCTTTTTCCCCTTATTTTTTTCACAAAATATAAATGAATATAAAGAATATAAGGAATCTTAAAAGTAAACAGCAAAATGTGGGTAAATGTCACATTGGTGCACCTGATTGAAATTAGCAAAGAAATTCTAGCAGATTTAACTATTCCAATCAAAGTTATAAATTTAAAACATAGAAAAAAATGTTGCACTTACATTGTGCAGTATTGTGAAATTTGTGGAATTGTTATTTCAGTGCAATTAACATTTCTTAACCACCAATTACATTCTAGTGACCTTGCTTTTATTTCTATTCTTAAGCAGTCATACATTCTTATCAATAAAACAATTCAGTGCTAACTCATTGTGGATTCAGTTTTTTTTTTTTTTTTTAAGAAATTAAAATATTTCTAGACTAATAGCTGGAATTTAAATAATGAATGAATGTAATAATTACTTAATTGTCATACCAATGTCACGTCTCAGCTTTCCTTTAAAACTGTTAAAATATTTATATATTTTTGAGATAGTTTTGATGGATGTGTGTGTGTATATATATATCTCTGAGTGTATGTTCTGTGTGTGTGTGTGTGTGTGTGTGTGTGTGTGTGTGTGTATATATATATATATATATATATATATATATATATATATATATATATGTATAGGGCCCTCTTATGATATGATGTGGTGGCTCCTTAGGATTTAATTGTATCTCATGAAATGTGCTTAAGTAATGTTTCTTGTGACATACAAATCAGCCTGATATCTCAATTGTATTAATTGGTTGAGACAGGCCTTTTAGCTGATTATTAA
This sequence comes from Moxostoma hubbsi, assembly GCA_032164185.1. Lineage (NCBI taxonomy): Eukaryota > Metazoa > Chordata > Actinopteri > Cypriniformes > Catostomidae > Moxostoma > Moxostoma hubbsi. Next base: position 44,692,353 of record JAVLUX010000003.1, read on the forward strand.
ATTCCCAATGTGATGTCACCTTTCACCTGTGTGTAATGACCGACTCTATTTATACTGCTCTCCATTGTGAGGAAATTGTACCTTGATAAAGGCTTGTTACCGAAACGTTGGTAAAAAAAATTAAATAAACTTGTGAGTGTGCAGTTATATATTTTTCTTTAGAAAGTTTTTGTTCTAATTTGCACCTCCAAACTTAAGGTGTGCGTTTGCTCAATTGTTTCTCAATAGTTTTGAGTTAAACATGTAATAGTTTGAATTATGCCACTATTTTGCCTTGTGTCACAAATCATCATGCTTTATTTTAAATGAATGTTTTCTGTTCAGAAGTAACAATGTAAGATATGACACTCATAGTTTGACTTAGCAGAAGGGCTGAAACCATTAGTTAAGCGATTAACATTATCGACAACGCTGACAATAAAAAATTGGCAACAAAAAATGTTTTGTTGTCGAACAGTCATTTAATCTAATTTAAGGTAACATGAGATCACATTAAATTCTAGTGATGATGCGTGAGAGCATCACTGAAGCTTGTGTCTGATTGAAGAGAGGAAGAATTACACAGCTCACCTTCCAGATGCACTCTAAACTTTACAAAAATCTTCAGTTGATGTAGATCACAAAGTAGGTGGGAATTATACAAAAACACCAAATAAGTACATTCAGAAGCACTCTCGTTGTGGAATAAGTGGAGCTGGAGCTCTTTAAAGGAAACGCCTCAGCGTTGCATCTTAAATGCAGTTATATTTAATGCATTATAGCTTTATTAAATTACAAATAATACAGAAGCCAATCATGTAAATTCTGACACTCTATTGCAGCACACTCATCCCACGAATGCACACGCTTATTACAGCTAGATTATAACGTGATGGCTCGCAACTTATTGAATCATAATATATGTGTCACTGTGCATTTCTTGTTTTTTTAGAAAATTGGCAATACACAACTTTATTAATAAGAGAGTTTGTTTTTTTGTGAGATGGATTGAATTGAACAAAAAGTATTCACCCCATTATACACTGAAACAATATAAGGTTTTGATTTGTTTTTTGGCTTGTTTTCCAATATAAATATCTAAAACTCCTTTAAAACAATCTACATTTTCTTTAGCAGCTACTGCAGAAGGTAAAATTGTTCTCTGAGAATGTTGAATATAATATTAAAAAAACAAATATTTAAGAATATCTAAAAACCCTTTAAAAAAGTTGCATTCACCCGAGAAGCAGCATATAAGATATGTATACTTGCTTTTAGAGAATAGATCTTAAATATAAGTATATTTAGGCTTTACTGCACTTGCAAAAGTATAATCAAGGGAAAAAAAAGCATTCAAATACACTTATATTCAAGATACATTGTCTTAAAGCAAGTCTAAATATATTATATGTTGCTTCTCAAGTAAATGTATCTAGTTTTATGTATATTTAGACAATTTTAAATGGAAAACAAAAAAAAACACTTGATAATAATAGGATTTTTTTTTACTGAATTAAATTTAATAAAACATATTTTCCCCTTTAATTCAGTGAATGTCATTTTTAAAAGATGATTTTGTCCTCTTTATTGTTAATAAGCACTTTATTACAAACTTTTAAGTCAGGCACAAGCTTAATAATCAGTTATATATAATAATCAGCGCTAATGATTAATCTTTGCAATTATCTCAGAATAGTCAAATAATCATTCTAATAATCTTTTGATTAATCGATTATCATAATAAACGCCCTACTTAGCAATATCTAATCAAAAACATATTTGTGGTTTGGGTAGCACCAAATGAAAAAAAAAAAGAGAGAAACATTTAAAAACGCCAGAGAAAAGTGCTGTCCACTGTAATAGACACAGGGTCTGAATGGGTTAAATAAGGTCTTCACTCTTGCAATATTCAGCTTTTTACAGCAGTGAGTAACATTTGCATTCACCTGATTCAAGTGAACATAATGCTGGTCGAGATCTAAATAACTGCTTAGAGAAGTCTGATCTTGTGTAGTCAGGACTGGACAACGACTGGAACATACCAGGAAGGGCAGGACTGGGAAGAGAAATCGATTTTACATGGCAACTGGCCCAAGTTTTGAAAGTTGTTGAGCGGGTTGTGACCTTTCAGCATAACGCGAAGGCTCGTTTTAGCTTATCGCGGCCCATTCAGCACGTTTCGCGGCCGACCCACTTCGGTTCTCCCGATGGCCATTCCGCCCCTGCAAATGCCCGGTATGCCAGATTACCAGTCCAGCCCTGAGTCCAGGTGAATACCAACATCTCATGTTTTCATGTCCTCAAGAACTGGAGCTCTTGCAATAAAGCCAAAACAACGACTATTATAATGTAATGTGAGGCTTTAACCTTTGCAATGCTCATGTTGGTCTCTGTGGTGAAGTGTGCAGAAAAAGCTGCAGAGTTCAAATTAAACGTCTTTGAGGAGGTAATGACGGTTCTGAGTAGGGATGGTAAGATTCACCGATTCGCATCAGTGCATCGGCATAAAAGTTAGCGATGCGATGCAACGATTTAAAAAAGCGTGCATCAGATACAAGTTGGCATTTGTATCGCGATGCAACATTTCTAACATATTTGCATAGGTAAAAAACGACTTATTTATATTTTATTATTAATAGATGCGCTATACTTTGGAAAGTGACCAATCATTTGTCTGACCAATATTTTATATGTAGATTGATTTCTCCTCCGTAAACTGTTTCTCAAGCGCGTTCTCTCATCACCACTGCTGCTACGTGAACATGACGTATCACAACAACTACGGAGACGGAGGCGTGTCCTGAAAGTCATATAGAATGGGGCGCACAATAAGTCGCTCGCGATCTACCAGTCGATCGCAAAGGCAATGCTGGTAGATCGCACAAAATTTAAATGTGCTTTCGTTAAATTTGTATAAAAAATAAATACAACGCTTGTCCTTTTTTTAGTTTCTGTCTGACTTGAACTTGACGAGTACATTTTGACCAGGCGGGATTTGCGTTTATTCAGTTGCCATGACAACTAGGTTTGAGCCTTCCACGGGCTTCTGAGAACAGAGCGCGAAGCTAGAAGTGTTTGAGACAAGCTACCAGCAACTACTGCCCGGATTATGCAAAACTGTCTGATTCCATTCAGTGCAAATCATCAGAATAAGGTACATGCCATGGATATTGTAATCTATTGTACTGTAGGTGTTTTCGGTTTAGTGTTAGAACTGACTGATATCAACATTGAACATAATTAAATGGTTTTTTTTTTTTTTTTTTTTATTTTTTTTTTTATTAATTAGAAGATGAATTCCATGTAGGGATACATGCAGTAGTCCCAACCAGCATTTATTTATTTTTTTTAATTAAACTTGTTTTTTTTTAGTTGGTAGATCTTAATGAGTTGGTCATTTAAAATTGTTTCACTGTTAAATGTGTGAACTGTTATAAGTGGAGACAGAACAGGAAAATAACATATGGTTTTATGCTATATGTTTTATTCTTTTTGCACTACAAAGGCCTGTTTGTGAAAGGGCCATGCATTATAAGTCAGAAGACACTTAAGTTAATTTTGCTGTCTGTCTGAGCCAAAGAAATAAAAGTGAACTATCTGTAACCTACCATGTTGAATTGCATAGCATCATATTTTTTTTCCCATTGCATCGTATTGCATTGAATCGCATTGTGTTGAATCGAATCAGAAATCAGATTGCACTGCATCATAAAAGGGGTGAATCGTATCACATCGCATCGGTAGCTGCTTCATATGTATCTTTAATGTATCGTATCGTTGGCTATGTATCGAGATGCGTATCGCATCGGCCTCAGTTATGAAGATGCACATCCCTAGTTTTGAAATCTCTCATGCAGCATCCAGGTTCGTGAAGAATCAAGCGCGTGATGAACAGTTTATCATGTTATGTGACCAAATTAAAATAGCTAAAAGCAAACTATATGTATCTGAGGTTTTACCTCAGTCCGCCTCACGGAAGATTGGTGGTTATACGCATACCAAAAATGTATTTGCATTTACAAAAATAAGTGAAAAAATAAAAATAAAAACACAGTACATATCTCCAATTTGACATTTAACTTTACATGAGTAAACCACTATATAAAACGACGAATAAAAGTAGATTTATGGAACTTACCTTTTCCTCAGCATCCGGAAGTCGGCCGCTACGGGTCCGAGTGAAAATGGTCCATTCAGGCTTTTACATTTTTATACATTTTCTCTCAGGGGACACCCCTGAAACCACATTATTTTATCTGTCAAAAGGCCTGCATGTGCCATACATAGGTATACATTCTGAATGTAAAAATATTTCAACAAAACTGGACTGCTGTCATTCAGCTTGAAAACAAAATGTTGAACTTATCTTTTAATATTCGACTGGTGAAGTCGTGATGAAATATTTTAATATTTTGGTAGAAAAGATCTCTCAAATCCCACTAGCTGTCTCCGGGCCCCCATTGTCCTCATCAGGATTTTTTATTTTTATTTTTTATTTTTTACAAAGTACTATTTCTGTCAACATGGCAAGTTGTACAAACTATTAAAAAAAATATTAATTTCCTAGCCATATAACTACTGACACCATGGAAGCTACACACTATTCGGACCTTTTCTGGGAAGGAAATGTAGAGACTGGACCTCTTGGAACTTTAATTGATTACCCCTGTGCTGTGGTATACTGACAGATATTATGGCTACCGGGGTAAATGTAATCTTAATCAGAAGAAACTAGGATAAACGTTATTCAAGTCACATTATGTTATACCTCAAACCCCACATTTTGTCAACTGCTTTGTCCAACGAGTTTAGGCTGTTTGGGATTTGAGGAGGTTTGCCATGTTGGCTCTAAGGGATCGGCTGGTGACTCCGCGTTTATTGCGCTTATTGAGCTCCCCCTGCTGGTCGTTTGCGGAGAACCAAAATGTCGGCACTGTGGTCCTGATGCTGGTGGATACTGATGAAGCTATGCGCTGTGCAGTGTCTCTAAAAAGGGTCTGATCGATATGTATTTGTTCGGTCTCTGTGGCGCAATGGAATAGCGCGCTGGACTTCTAATCCAGAGGCTCCGGGTTCGAGTCCCGGCAGAGATGCACTGCAGCTCGTGGATTGAGTGTGCTAATTGCTTTTATTGTGCTATTTGTTGGCTCTAGAATGAAGCTTGGGGCAACATTATTTCAAGGGCGGCGATGCTTATTGAGGAAAATAATGCTGAATAATGTAAGACCTGAAAACCGAGGTGAAACTGATTGTGGAATTTGTATGCAGCGCAACAAAATGTTGCACATTTTGTCAGAATATCAGTTTAATTTCTTCAAAGATACCTAAATAAAATAAAATAAAAAAATGCATTTTAATACACTAAAAATTTAATTACATTTATTACAAATTTCCATCAAATTGAACTGAGTAATCTTAAACAAATGTAATTCATAGGCTACACCTTTTTTTTATTAATTTAATTGAGTTAAAAATAGCAATGGAAATTTTAAATAAAATCTTAAAAAATAGGCTCAAATACTGTTTGAGTGTTTGAGCAACAAATAAGGTTGTAGCTGATTGTAAAAAATAAATAAAATAAATTATTGTACTTTCTGTTGATCCATATTCGTTGTTTTTATGTCCCAGATAAAAGCCATGACAACTACAGAACCCCCGTCACTTCCCAACAATTTTATCTCTTCTATAAAGTATATATATATATAAAACAAAATCCTATTTTTAAGATTTTCTCATTTTATTTTCGTAACCAATTTCTATCATATTGAATTGTGTAGCCTTTAACAACATTAATTCAATAAAATCTAAAATATATATATATATGTTTTTTTAATATACAATTTGCATAAAAGATTATTCAATTTAATTTGGTGGTAATTTTATGAAATTGAAATGTGTAAATCCAAAGAATTTATATTTTTTAATGAACATGACAGTGAAAGAAACTTTATGACATTTTTTTTTCTTTTAAATTTATTGAAAGTGTGAGATTTATTCTTGGTCACAATTGTAACCAAATACAGGGTAGCCTAAGTGTGATACAGTCATGTTGGTCACTTGCTCAACAGGACACAAAAGAAAAATACAAACAATAAAGTAACATTTTAACCATCAAGCAATTGTGGGGGGGAAAGGGAATGACAAACCATAATGGCATATTTATTTTTACTTTGTTTTATTTATTGTAATAATACTTTGAAATCTGCAATTTGATAATGGGAGTCAATCAATCGCCTAATCAAAGATAGACCTCTGTATTTTCACTTGCATGTTTACTTGTCCTGTGACATGATCTATATGAGGCTGAGCAATCTTATTTATACATTTATAAAAATTATGCAGAATGTTTGACAACTCTTTGTAAAACACATCAACAACTCTTTTTAGACCCTTCACATTTCAAACTAAATTTCGGTCACAACTGTAACGGAAATAAATTGGTTAAGGAAAACCAATAAAGTCAGTCATTTGTATGACAGATTGTTCTATGCTCTTCATTTGGAAGTCGCTTTGTATAAAAGCGTCTGATAAATGACTAAATGTAAATGTATTCTGGTCATAATTTTGTCGGCATTGCGGAGGAATTTCGAAGTCGCTTACATCCTGTCCACCAGATGGAGCAGCGCACCAAGATACGTGTCATTATATGTTCAGAAACCATCAGTCCAATGTAATGACAATAACCCCAGGGCCTCACATTTGACTGTCGACTATTTTTAACGTGTACTTGGATTGCTTTCCACACTGATACTGCATCCCTAAACAAGTTTTGAATTGATAACTGTGTGTCTACATTGTCCACCTAGACATACTACATCCAGTGACCATTACAAAATCATTCTCCTTACAACAATCCTGAACATTACAACAGTAGCTCAAATGAGAAGGTTCGGGTCGAAGGTTTGTTTTCTTCGCACCCGCGGGGTCTATTCTGTTTGTCGCTGTGGGTTTCCAGAAAGGGAGGGCAAATGAACAGGGGTGGGTAAAAAGAAACAGAAAGGGAGGGGAGCAGCTGCTGACGAGAGAGAGAGAGAGAGAGAGAGAGAGAGAGAGAGAGAGATGTACAAGGAATGTGCCTCTAATAAGAAACCGGAGCGTCGCGAGGACGCAACTGAGGTGGGCAAAAGAGGGGAAGACTGAAAAAACAAAACAAAAGAAATAGAAATGCGATAAAAGTAGAGCAGGAGGGGAAAAAAAAGGGGCGACACACAACCTAAACGTTAATGGAAGGATTATAATCCACTGTTGGAGGGATTTTTTGACGCTCCTCATGCGGAGATTTGAGCTCGGCTGAACCATGCAGGGACTGCTGCTGCTTCTGAGTTTGGCGTTGAGTTTTCACAGTGGTAAGAGACCCGACTCAATGAACATTGCGCTTGAACACGAGTTTAAACTTAAGTGTACGCTCTTATGTGTGTGTGTGTGTGTGTGTGAGAGAGAGAGAGAGAGCGAGTGAGAGAGTCCGGTCATAAAGATGCAAAGTGACCTTTTCGTTCCAATCGCAAAGTTAACGGTGCCGCGCGCCGCTGTCGCTCGTGACCATTATGACGAGATGACTTAAAACTCTGCCAGTGCGGAAGAGTGAAGAGCGGCGATCCCTCCCGTTAAACGTTCTCTCATCATGAGAATACAAATTGGGCTAGGGGTTTGAGGGAGTATATAGGACACGCACACACGCGCACACATGCAGCCTTTTCTTCTTCATGAACAAAACCCACCATTCTGCAGGTAATTTCATTAACCTAAACCTGCCATGTGCATGTCAAGTATGGAGTTATATAGTTTCCCTTGCAAATGAAACGGGTCTTAGGCAATCAATGCGTTTGTATTGTGCAAATCCAGGTGCCCCTGTATTAATGCATCCAGCGAGTTGCTAGGCGACAACACAGAGCCCTACCTGTTAGATTACAGCATCTTTTCTCGTGATCGCGCCTATGCGGACACCCTCCCCATTGTCTACCGACACACACTATGCCTGTGTTGTTTTAGAGAGAGAGAGAGCAAGATATATATATATATATATATATATATATATATATATATATATATATATATAGAGAGAGAGAGAGAGAGAGAGAGAGAGAGAGAGAGAGAGAGAGAGAGAGAGAGTAGGTATAGACCACTCCATCATAGGTAAGGGGCGTGTTTTTGTCCCAGAAAGGTATAACAGATGATGTAACCTAGTCTCATAAGGTGGTAAATCGGTCTGCGTAGTAATTTACATTCCAGAATTCAAAGACTGTTCCATTTGAGTGTTATATAAGAAGAAGAATCCAAGAAGCATGTTCACAGAGAAATACCTTTTCAGGTGACAAAAGGTATTGGTTGTGCAAAAGCTTCAAGCTAGGCTTTAAACATGCTTGCGACAAGCTCTGGGCAGAATTGTTTCCCAGCTATTCCGACACTGCATTGGAACAATAACATTGAATGTTTAAAGATTTTATATGATAAATATACAGCAATCTGAATACACAATGACTCACTAGACTAAATTAATAATGAAGAAATATAATTAATTATTGAAAATAAGTACCATCTCCCAGCATACTGTTAATGCAGAACATGCATTACAGGTAACTGCGTAATGTGCTGCCTATAGGACACATTCCATTTTGGCTGCATTGGTTTTGTTTGAACAATCGTACAGTAATGTAAATGCACTGATGTCATTTGTAATGATCTGTTACCATTATGTCTTAAGGTGGAACATATTAAGGTATCAGTGTTGATATCAAATAAAAAAGAAGGGTCAAACACATCTTATTTTTGAGCAATATACATAGGCAGATAAGTTGCCCCTTAAAATTGTTCCTCAGGCCTTTCTTCCAGAAAATATTTATTGTTTCATTTCTGCTTTGTGTACTCACGTCTATAATTTTACAGCGAAGAAACCTTTGTGATCTGAGATTAAGTGCTACGTCCACTCCATCCTAGCAGCCAGGAGCCTTTCAGAAGCAATAACTCTAATAAAACCTGAGACAGTCCCATGAATCACTGTACTACTGACTATAACACGGGTGTACAGTCATATACTATAATCATGAACCCTTACCCTCACAAACTAAGCATTTTATTGTAAAAACACAGTGGTATTTAATCAAAAAACATATGTTGTTGTGAGGCATTGTTGGCTTTGATATCATGATTATGCAGTGCATTGTTGTTAAGGAAGTTTTGTACACTTTTATCCCCCGTTTTTGTCTTTGAAGAATCCATAGAGCAACACTGTTTAATGACATCATTGGGATGACCATGTATATTTGTGCAGTTCCAGCAAGACTTCACATTGTATCATCATTTATTACCAATAGAACATTGTTAAAAAAGTGGATAAGTAGCTTTAAAGCATATAGTACAATGGGGGGGGGGGGGGGGGGGGGGGGGGGGGTACTGGGTAGCTCAGCGCATATTGACGCAGACTACCTCCCCTGGGGTTGTGAGTTTGAATTCAGGGTGTGCTGAGTGACTTCAGCCAGGTCTCCTAATCAACCAAATTGACCTGGTTGCTAGGGAGGATAAAGTCACATGGGGTGTCCTCCTCGTGATCTCAATTAATGGTTCTCGCTCTCAGTGGGGCATGTGGTAAATTGTGCATGGATCGCAGAGAGTAGCATGAATCTCCACATGCTGTTAGTCTTCGACGGTGTCATGCACAACGAGCCACGTGATAAGAAGTGCAGTTTGACAGTCTCAGAAGTGGAGGCAATTGAGACTTGTCTTCTGCCACATGGATTTAGGTGAGTAGCCGTCATACTGTATAGAGGTGACTGAACCAATATCAACAATCCATTTCTTTTTTAAATCAATAGAGCGGAACAGTGCCCGTCCGAAAGTATTTTTCCAATTCCTTTTCCCCCATAGGCTTTTCATAAAATCCTCCTTAGAGCTGTAAGCAGTTAAGGTGGTTTTACACGGGACACGATCACCGCACTTTCCCTATTTATTTTCAATTAGGTGGCAGGTGGCAAATCCGAGGTGGCAGTCGAAGCTGCGCCGCTTTCCAAGCTCGTTCACAGGAATCCTGCCTCTTTGTTGTGCATGAATGCTTGAGGTGCACACCGCGCAAGATAAAAATATTTTATCTCTCCGCTGCTGCTGCTTGTCACTGACAAATCAGAGCTGACTTTATTCAAAAGCAATCAAATTACATTTACCTTTTATGTAGTCAAAAACAACGTGGAGACGTATATACAGGCTGTTGCTGAATTTCTTGAGCTATATAATGTTTCTTTGAGAATAGAAAGCTGTGAGTGGACGAGTCAGTGCACCAGGTGAATATAGACAACGGAAACACGTATAGCTTATGTTTGGAAAATAAACGACTGTGCAATGTATACAAATGGGCCATGGACCGTATACTTTAATTTTCTCTTCTGCAACAGGTGTCTGAATCATCAACTGCAGATATACAAAAAATACAATTGCCCAGGTGGGTTATAGGGTTATAGAGTGTTTTGTGAATTTGAATGTTCATTTGTAGCCCTCCCATTTTAATTATTGATGTGATGTTATTTATACTATATCAATTTGCCAATGCAAATATGAAGTAGCATGCAGTCTGTTTCTTTAGTCTTTAAAAAAATGCGTAATTCATCAAATATGGAGACAGGTGTCTAGACACCATCAATATTTACAGTTACATTGTTTAGCCTTGATATTATAATTTTATATTAATATAATAGATAGCGTATGACAATATTTATAGTTATAAAACGTATAATTAAAAAATAAGTGGCATTTTATTTAAGTGCAATCACTTACATGAAAACTAATACAATATTTACACTAATCACCTCATAGACGCAGTATCAGAGCTGAAGCAGTGGGTGGCATTATTGCATTTCTACTGGCTTCTTTCACACAGCTTCTCGTGTGAATGGATAACGCCTGTACAAACGAGAAGTGGCAAGATTGCAAGCAAAGAATGCCGCCCACCGCATCCCATGTAAAACAGCCTTTAAGCAAACCAACCCGCTCCAAGGTAAATCACAGCAATCCCAAATTTTGTTTTGAGGCAAAAAAGTATTTGAAAATCAGATAATATGACAAAGGTACAAGACTGTGTACTTGCCATCTTTCACGAGGGCAAGGACTACAATCCCATGAAGCATTGTTAATTATGTCATTGACTAAAAACGATGGGAATATATAACACTAATGATTTTTGGTTGTTCATAGTGAACTAATAAATAAGTAGTTTAAGAGTGAAGAGACACCGACTCTATTATGTCATTCACAGTGCGTCATGGGAGTGGGCGGTCACTCCAAGGCATGTTTTGCGGGCTTGGTTGGCCACAGAGCTCTGATTGGTGAATCTTTCTCTGGTGGACCATGGGTAATGCAGATTTTTACAATGAAATCTGCAATTAAATATGATTTTTAAACAATGAAGTTGAAATAATACAGTCTGATGTCTTCAACGGAGGCATGAACAACCTTTGAGCTCATGGTAGGTCTGTCTTTAAAGGTTGATAATTTATTGTTGAAAGGAAAAAAATTATGGGACTGTTACTTCCAGAACCAGATTGTTGCGCTCTATAGCAGGAGAGGTTAGTTCTGTTCTTGGAGATCCACTGTCCTCTAATCAAACACACATGAACCAGTTAATTATGGTCTTTGTAAATTATAGGCAGGTGTGTAAGAGCAGGGTTTGAAATAAACTCTGCAGGAAGGTAGACCTCCATGAGCTGTTTTGAGCACACCTGGAAGGATTCTGTAGCTCACACACTGTCCCATTTGCCACAGTTAAAGGAATAGTATTAAACTTCATGGAGCTCTTTCCCATATAATGATAGTTCATAATAATCACATTCAAGCCAAAAAACTCCATGAAGGAACTATAAAAGCGCTAAATTCCAAATCATCTAAAGCCATAGGATAATTTTGTGAGGAACAGGCTGAAATTGGGTTGTTACACCTGCTGAAAAATTAGCTAAAACCATAACTTCATATTTGGGTGAATATAAGATAAGATAAGACGATTTGACTTACACTCTGTGTCTGTGTGGTATTGATAGTTATTTACTTAGTGAATATGATGTAATTAAGGAAACCACAGCAGCTTGTATGAGTGTGTTGTCTGGAGGTAAAACTGTAAAAAAAGAAGGCATCATAGACAGGTGGGTGAAGTTGTAGGACTGCTTCAACAAAGATTTGAGTTCTTTTTGTTTGGGGGGGTCGATGGATGAGGGAACGAGAGGGGAGAGTGGTTCAGGCCAGAGGGAGAGAAAGGCATTATTACTCATGCCTGACTGCTCTCATACAACAGGCTGCATGCACCCTCTCTTTTCCTCCCTCTCTCTTTCTCTTTCTTCCAATGAATATGGGGCGAAAAAGTTCAAAGGCCCGGCTTAAGCGAGAATCTTTGTACCCCCCCTCCCCTCTTGCAGGGGCTCCCACATCCCCTCGCATTGTAATGATTTTTTTTAACATGACTCGTTTCCCTTCAGATGAACAGTCTTCCATTCATTCACATTGTGTTTTGTCAGCTTTCGCCTTAACTTTCTGTCTTGTTTAAATTTGTCTTTGCCCTTGCACATCTCTCTCTTTCCAGAAATGGGTTTGTTGAGTGGGCCCTTGTTCTGGCTCTTGCTCTGCTTCTCATTCTTTTGTCATTCCTCACTCCCTCAGTCCTCTCTTTTTTCCCTTCTCCCTCTTTCCATCCCCCAGTTCGTTTTCCCCCTTTCCTCTCTCTAATAAGTTCCAGATGTGTTTCATACATTCCTGTAGTCAGAGGAGAGGGGGAGGGGTCACGGAATGGGAGAGGGAAACCGGGACAGAGGAAAAAAGAAAGAGAGAGAGACCGAAAGAGAGCAAGAGAGATGGAGAAACACATGAATTAAAAGAGAGCACATGATGAAGAGGCACTCTGTACTGTAGAAGCTGATGAGATTCTCCACCGTTATGTGTGTATGTGTGTGTTTATCTGTATGTGTGTGTGTGTGTGTTTGTGGGGAGTTTTTCAGATACCCTTCCCACCACTTCCCCTCCCCCATTGCAATGGAATGTAGCTGATGATGACGGTGATGTCATTTCTCGTTCTCTGAAGTTTTAGAATCGGGGAGGGCCGATTGGCTGAATTGGCCAATCAGTCTCCCTGCATTAAAAACAATTCACAGTAGGGGAGACAGCGAGGCATTTTATAATAACAGGATTAATACCAGTCACTCAGTTAGGTTGCGTAGCAAACTGTAGAACTGAAATTCTTGCTGTTCAGGTGCTGACACAATACTAAGATGCATTTTCAAATTTATTTTTAAACACCACATTCTTGTCAACTTTCTTAATGTACATTCCTGGTCTAATTGTGGATGATTCATTATTACAAATAATCTTTTAATTAAAGATTATGTCTTCATAATCTTCAAACAAAATGTAAAAACTTGATTTGCATCTGAAGCAACTTTTGTTTTTTTGTGACATCACCAAGACTTCTTACTTTTCAACCAATCCAGTCAATCCGATGGATATAATATCGTGTGCCTTATTTTTTTTTTCCCATATCCTGTTTTACTCCAAAAATGTGTTGTCTAGATAAGTTTAAGTTTTGATAAAAGTTAAACTTGCTCTGCCTCTGAAACCGCTTTCCAATTCTGCTGACGTTGACAAACCCTAATTTTCAATCAAATCCAGTCAAATCCCAATGGATAAAATCACATCTCTCCTTACTTTTCTTCTAGTTTAATATTCTGTTTCATTCTGAAATGCATCTGATTACACAATTAAAATGTTGTTTTTATAATCTTTTATCAAACCGTAAACTTACTCTGCCTCTGAAACAACAGTCCTCTTTTGCTGATGTCACCTAACCCTCACTTATCAACCAAATCCAGTCAATTTCCAGTGGATAAAATCACATCCCACCTTACATTTTTTCTCATTGAATATCCTGTTTCACTCAAAAATACATCAGATCAAATCGAACGAACACGGAAGTGAACGCTGGCGTGTCTACTCTCTGGTGTATTGTTGTGCGTATTTTGTTTCTATTTGACAGCTGTCGCTACTTTGCTTAGATTCAATTCGTATCTCATCGATCTGTGATTGGGATTTTTATGAATGCCATGGTGTTGGTTATTGCGCTACTCACCTCTACAGCTAAGCATCTGTTGGTTCAGTTTATGTGGCGGAAGCATTGCATTGACATGGGACCACCTTCAGATCTGTGGACTCTGCTGTCTTATATTTTGTACTGGAGGAAAAGACTCTTTGCCGGTGGCCTTGGATTATTCTGTGCTTTTCTTTTGTTGACGTCTCTCTGGTTGCAACTTCACTGTATATTTGCTCAAGAGCCTTCACTGCTTGCGGTGCAGGCTTTGATGTGTCTTAACCGGGTGGATGAATTGGTTCTGGCTTCTCCTTTGCATGGTTTTATTGCATTTTTAATGGACTGGCATTTCATAGGGCAAAACTCACACTATCCGTCTGCTCTGCTGTGCATCGGCACAAACAGGATGTATTTCTACACTACTTCAGATCTGCTGTGTCTAAACTCATTTTCTCCTCTGCCTGCTGAAACCTACAAAGTCTGCACTAATCTGGGGATTGTACGTCGCCATCGTTATATTCATCGGGGGTCTCGTCGCACTTATGAGAAATCTTATACCTGCCTCGCCCCTAACAGCAATATTCCTTCATTATGGTCAACTACCCGTCGTCTCGCCAATAGAGTGGTTGCTGCGAGCGATGGTATTAACTTTGATCATATTCGCGTATTGGAATGCTCTCCTGTGAAAATTGTGTCAACCACAATGGAACCTTCAACTATAGCCTCCTCTCCTGTTAAAATGGCATTAATTAATGCCAGGTCTCTTTCTAACAATTCCTTTGTTTTGAATGACTTTTTTAGTTCTATGGATTTGGATTTTTTATTCTTGACAGAGACATGGTTTAACAATGGCGATGTCATCCCTTTGGGTGAACTGACTCCTGCTAACTGTACCTATTATAATTCTCCAAGGTCTGTTGGCCGCAGTGGTGGTCTAGCCACTGTGTTCAGGAATCATCATCACTGCAGACTTTTGCCATTAAATGAATTTTCAAGTTTCGAAGTGCAGCTGATGAAAATTAATCTAATATGTCCTGTTCTCTGTGCTTTAGTGTATAGACCTCCTAAATACAATAAGGTTTTTATTTGTGAATTCTCAGAACTCTTATTATCTCTGGTACCTCGTTTTGACAAGCTGTTCATTCTGGGTGATTTTAATATTCACGTGTGCTGTGAATCGCAACCTCTAGTCAGGGATTTTTTATGTATGGTGAATTCTTTTAATCTCACACAGCTAGTTTCAGGACCTACTCATGTAAAGGGTCATACTCTTGATTTGGTATTAACATCTGGTCTTCATGTGAACAATCTTGAAGTAGTAGTTTCTGGAATCTCTGACCATTGTTTTGTTTTATTTGAGTCTGTACAGCCACATTCTGTACCTCTACCCCCTGTGCGCCGGCACCTCACTCGTGCGATTCATTCTTCCACAGTTATGCAGTTCTCAGAGGTGTATGCTTCTGCTTATTTGTCTCATATCACTGATGTCATTACTTTATTTCAGACACCTCACAGTTGGTTGAAGTCTTTAACACAACTTGCACTGCCATTTTAGATAAGGTTGCTCCTTTAAAGTCACAGAGATGTAAAAATAGGTCAGGCATCCAGCCTTGGCTTAATGAGCATACTCGCTCTGTTAGGCAGGATTGTAGGAATGCAGAGCGTAAGTGGAAGAAGGATAAACTTAAGGTTTAATTTGAAATGTTTCATGATTCCTTAAAGCAGTATCAAGTCTCTGTCAAGACTGCAAAATCAAACTACTTCTCTGAAGTAATTGCTAAAAATGCCCATAGGCCTAAGATAATTTTTAATACAATTGATTCCGTTTTGAACCCTGCCCCTGTGGGCTATCCAGATGCAACCCCTGAGACATGTGAAAAATTTATTGAATTTTTTATTGACAAAATTCGGGACATTAGAACACATGTCATGGGCCCAGTTGTGATACTCTCTGAACCCATGCTGCCTTCCAGTTCTTTTAGTCACTTTGACCCCGTTTCATCTGCCCAACTGTCGGATATAATTTTGTTAATTAAACCTACTAACTCTCCCATTGATGTCATACCATCAAGGCTTCTCAAATATGTTTTTATTTCTGTTGCCCCCATTATGCTGGGCATAATCAACAGTTCTTTGAGAAATGGAGTAGTCTCTGCCAGCTTTAAACATGCTGTGGTTCAGCCTCTGTTGAAAAAACCTAACCTTGACCCTACAGTTTTTAAGAATTATAGGCCTATTTCAAAATTGCCCTATCTGTCCAAAATCTTGTAAAAGGTTGTTTATCTAACAACATTCTTATCTAATCACCTTCAACATATTTGACAGATTTCATTCAGGCTTTAGGGCACTGCATAGTACTGAGACTGCACTATTAAAAGGTGACCAATGACATTTTAGTCTCTCTGGATTCTGGCAACGGGGCCATTTTAATTCTTCTAGACCTCAGTGCAGCATTTGACACGATTGATCACTCCATTTTTTTACATCGTATTGAGAAGTTGGTTGGAATCCAGGGAGTTGCATTAAACTGGTTTTCCTCATATCTGAAGGAAAGAACTTTTTCTATCAGTATTGATAATCACTTCTCTTCCCCAACACTGCACACATGTGGCGTTCCACAAGGCTCCATGTTGGGTCCTCTGCTTTTTTTCACTTTATATGCTTCCTTTAGGCTCTATCTTTCAGAAGTACAGTGTAGCCTATCATTGTTATGCTGATGACACACAATTTTACCTTCCTGTCTGGCCTAATGATTGTTGTTCTACCAGTAATCTCATTTTCTGTCTTGAGGAAGTTAAATTATGAATACCTAAAAACTTCCTCATGCTTAATGAGGATAAAACTGAGGTCATTGCTTTTGGCTCTTCGTTACGTATTGCTGACATTGAAAACCAATTAGGTACTCTGTCTTTAACCATGCACAATAGAGTTAAGAACTTGTGTGTCATCTTTGATTCTGACTTATTATTTGATAAGCAGATAAATGCTGTTTTTAAAGATAGATTTTTTCATCTAAGGTCCATTGCTAAATTAAAACATTTTCTCTCACAGAAGGACTTGGAAATAGTGATTCATAATCTTATTATATCCCGGCTGGATTACTGCAACGCCTTTTTCACATCTGCAAGTAGTCCAAAATGCAGCAGCTAGACTTCTAACGGGTACCAAGAAAAGAGAGCATATTACCCCAGTTCTCGCTTCCCTACATTGGCTTCCAGTTATCTATAGAGTTAAATTCAAGGTTGTGCTGTATGTTTATATGGCCTTGCATGGATTAGCCCCTCAGTACATTGCTGATTTACTTCATCAACATTCTGCACCTAGGTCTCTCCGATCATCAAACCAGTTACTCCTCTCTGTTCCTCGTTCCCGTTTGAAAACTAAAGATGATCGGGTGTTTGTGGTTGCGACCCCCAGGTTGTGGAATGCACTCCTATTGGCTGTTAGGTCCTCTTCCTCATTGCCTATATTTAAATCTAGATTGAAGACTCATTTTTTCTCTTTAGCCTATAATGTTGTTTGAAAATTCTAAGAGTTTTTTGTGTAGGTTTTATAATGTTTTATTAATTTGTTCTTTTGGACATTTTATTAGTTCTATTTAATTCTGTTATTAATGTTTGTAAAAAATTGTACAGCACTTTGGTTACAACACTTGTTGTTTTTAAGTAAATTGTGTTGTCTTCATAACCTTTTAGCAAAATGTAATAACTTGCTCCGCATCTGAAACAACTTTCCTTTCTGCTGACATTGCCAAGCACTCTTATTTTTCAACCAATTCAGTCAGTTCCCGATGTATTAAGTAACATCCCACCTTACATTTTTTCTTGTTGAAAATACTTTTTTGCCCTGAAATGCATCAGATGACAGAAGTTAAATGGGTTGTTTCTTATCTAATTTAAGCTAGTAAGACATACATTAAGAACATGCAAACAAATCAGACATTTGTGACTCTTGACTAGTTACTCACATTCAAGGAACTTACTCATCAGTGTTGCTCAACTTAGGATGATTTGTACTGTATGGAGGATGGTACAGTCGAGCAGTTTCTTTCCATTCACAAACAATGTTTTCCATTTTTTGCATCAAATGCATAAAATACATGGCATACAATGAAACTGTCATCTGGGAACAAGTTTAATGTCAGATTGTGCATGTTTCTTAGTTTAAAAAAACATATGCATGAACAGACATTCGGAGCACATCTGGCATTCCCAGCCTCTTGATATTTCTTTAGAAAGCCAAATATATATAGTGCAGTGAGAGGGGACGTCTGTGAGGTATTAGCTAATACTTCCTGCCTTGACCCATTTGAAGTGGACAGTCTATCCAAGGATTAGCATAGCACTCTGCTGATGACCCTTGAGGTTGCCATGGCCACTGTATGTAATATTATGACAATGTTCTCACAGCAACCATGGCAACAGTGGTTTACACAAATAAAGAATGGCCAAATCAACTATGTAAATCCTGCAGAAGATGAAACCGGCAAGAAACACATGAGCGCAGTGACTGAGCAGGAGTGAAATGGGGGAAGAAATTATTTTCCTTCCCTCCTATTTCAAATAGATTGGTTTCTATAGCAACGGCAGGCTGCACAGATAGAGGGACAAAGAGCGAGAAGGAGAGGAAAGAGGGATGGAGGGAGAGAAAAGGATGAAATAAGAGAGAGGTGTGAAGAAAGGGATGAAAAAGAGGAGAGAATAAAACAGTCTTGGGGAAAGAGATGGCTTTCTCTCTGCGTCATGAATGAAGGGCAAATTCATAGAATGAAAAAGGGAAGAGGGAAGCGGGAAAGAGGGAAGAGGGAAAGCTGTAGACAAATACAAGACAGCATGAGGAAATGTTGACAAAGAGAAAGATAGACAGACCTGTTTGTAACTAAGCATGGGTATTTGTAGTGCTTGTATTGAGCATGTGAACATCTACCTATTGATTCTCCATTTTTCAATGCAGATATTCCTGCGTGACATTTATTAACTAATTATTATTATGTAATAAGGTACATATTAATGTGTAATAACACAACATGGTTAATCCATAGCACTAAAGGAGGTACTGTATGCCCCTTTCACACATGCCCACAGGAATATGTAGGCAAACAACATAAATACACACCTATAAACACACACTGAGCTAACACACACAAAAAACTTTTGGGGTACATTTTTTGCATACGTCAGCTGTTGCTATGGTGACGCAACATTATAAGCTAGTGAAAGTGGCTGATTGGTGGAGAGCCAGAGAGCAAAAGATAATAAAAGAAGGGCTGGAGATAGGGATTACGTTAAAGGTTACATTGAAAAGGACAGAATGATATGACGGGTTTATACGGTAATTTATATGATGCTGTTCATCAATGACAGTGAGCGTAGGGAGGCTTAACGAGCTTGCGACGTTTCAAATCAACATCCAATAATATCATTTTTGATTTGAATGGATGAAACTGCTTGTCTGTTCTTTTAGTAGGTGTGAATTTTTTACCCAAAGTCAGTTGTTATTTGTTTTTGCTCCAGCTCAGGCATCTTGACCACAGCAGGTGACGTATTCCTTGTCCAGGCACACTCCTTTGTTGTCTGAGAGTGGCTAGCGCATGAAGTCACACAAGTGTGTCGTCTGTAGCAGTTCTCATGGAGGAGTTTGAACGGCTCTGCTTCTTTTGTTTGTCATTGTCACTATTTTGGATTTTCACCTAGAAGCTTCTGTTCTGATTTAAATCTACTATGGAAGACATCAAGGGCAGCTTTTGGTCATGGATTCTCATTTGAAAATGTGTCTGGTTTAGCAGTTATTAATTAAGCAAATGAAAATGAATCAATATTAATATGGGAAAGTTCAGCCCAAAATTAAAAGTGTTTCATCATTTACTCACCCTCACCCTGTCGTTCAAACCCATATGACTTTCTCTCTTGTGTGGAACAATATATTAGGTAGAATGTTAAAATCTTGACAACCTCAGTACATACTTTCATCGTATGGAGAAAAAAAAAAGATGCTGTGGATGTGAATGGTGACTAATGGTGTCGGTCCATAACATTCTGCCTCACATCTCATTTTGTGTTCCACAGAAGTCATATGGTTTTAAACAGCATAAGGGAGTGTAAAATAATACAAAATATTCATTTCTGGGTAAACTAGACCTTTAAAAATACGGTTTCTAGGTCCAAAGAAATTCTTCATTGTAAAAAGTAAAAATCTGCATTTGTTATCTTAAAGCATAGTTCCCAACCCTGTTCCTGGAGGCCCCCCAACTTTGAGGCAAGTCACTATGCCACCGTGACTTTCGAGTGTATTAGAACACATTGGAAATTGGGGAGAAAAGGAGAGAAAAAACCCTCATGTATTATTTGAACTGTAAAGTTTTTTTAATGGTCATTTTACTGTCATTTTAGGGTTTATTGTATTATGTTGTCATGGCAACAAAGTTGTAAAATTGGCTATAACTTTACACAGAAAAGGTTAGTAAGCGATTTTATTACACTAAAATCATGATAACATGCATATTGTTTACATCTTGTGGCTATATTTTTGAAATAGTGAGTATGGTTTCACTTCCATTGTAAGTGGAACCCATGCAGACCCAGGAGGGGCAAGTCAAAATATTTTTTTTGTGGAATCAATATTATGCCACAATTGCTTGAGCTTAACTTGTGTTGAACCTGGAATATTCTTTTAATGTTTCCCTGATCTGACTAAATAGATTTAGCTGGTGTAACTGGGGGAGAAACACCTCAGAAACAGAAGAAATGCCCCAAAGTTCAAAATGTTTGGGCAAAAAATTCCCCTTTATTGATAAGATGTAATACATTTTCAATCTTATTCAATCTTATTAAATTAAGTATTTGACTCAAACGAATATGTGGCGCGGTGGAGGGCGGGACCGGCGCGTGATTACGCACGCCCGGTCCCGTATTAGGCTAATTGCGCCGTCAAGAGGGATAAAGGCCACTCGCGGACGGTGATCGGAAGAGAGAGCTCAATTACGGACGTCCGTCTTATTATGTGTTTGTCTTTTGAGTTCTTCATTAAACCTTTAAGTTTATATGTTAAGCCGGTTTCTCGCCTCTTCCTTGCCCGTAACGTGAACTGTTTTACATTGGTGCCGATACCCGGGAAGGAAGAGGGATACGCCGTAGCGGAGTTCTCGCCACTTCTCAATGGAGCAGCCGCGGCCATCTGCCGGGGGACGGAGGAGCCCAGCCGCCTGGACGCGGAGGAACGGCCGCCGACCGCGAGGGGAGGAGGGGCTCCTGGCCGACCGCCTGGAGCGGTTAGGTCTGCTGCCAGGGGCGGGGGAGTTCCCTACTGGCCGCTGGAACGCGGCGGGGTTGGAGACTGCCGACCGCGTGCGGGGAGGGGCTCGCCGCCGACCGCCTGGAGCGGGAGAACCGCTGCCAGGGGCGGGGGGAGGCCCCTTCGACACCCTGGGAACGCGGCGGGGCGTTCCGTCCGCCAGGGGCTGAGGACTGCCTCCGATCTGCCCGGAGAGGCGCGGCTGTTGTCCTGTAGAGGGTGGAGAAGTGGCTGAGGAACGAGCTACGGCGTATCAGAGAACCGGCGAGTACGTTTTTTTTCTTTCTTTCCTTTAATCTCTCTCTCCTCTCTCTCTCGATACCGCTCTGCGTTGGCCTTTTCCCTCCTTTTTTTTTTTAAATTATGGTGTTCGTGGGTGGGGAGGTACCGCCCAGTGCAGGAACCTCCCCCCCCCATTTTTAATTGTTGCCCCTTTTTTTTAAATTGTGGTGTTTGTGGGAGGGGAGGTACCGCCCAGTGCAGGAACCCTCCCCCCCATTTTTAATTGTTGTTTTTTTGTTTCCCTCCCCTTGCCCCCTCCCTCGTCCAGGTTAATGGGGATGACCTGCCGGCAGACTGCGCGGGAGGCGCTCCCCCCCAGGGGATGTACGTCAGGCCGGGGGTCCCCAGCCTGAAAGAACGGGGGAGGAATGTGGCGCGGTGGAGGGCGGGACCGGCGCGTGATTACGCACGCCCGGTCCCGTATTAGGCTAATTGCGCCGTCAAGAGGGATAAAGGCCACTCGCGGACGGTGATCGGAAGAGAGAGCTCAATTATGGACGTCCGTCTTATTATGTGTTTGTCTTTTGAGTTCTTCATTAAACCTTTAAGTTTATATGTTAAGCCGGTTTCTCGCCTCTTCCTTGCCCGTAACGTGAACTGTTTTACAGAATAAGACACACTTTGTTTTAGAAAGTTAGAAAAAAAAGCCCTCATAAAGGTAAAAAAATACCCATGACAGTCAAATCCAGGGGGCAAATATTTTACTTTAATGTAAAATGTAATTTCTGAAACTGGTGTAACCTAATGTTGCAAGGTTGATGCAGTCATTTTTTAAATGATATATTGGACTTATTTTAGATGTTAACTTGACGCATTTAGTGTATAGTTCTGGACTTTTGTATGTATAGTGCCATTCTGCCTCAAGAAGTGGAATGCCACACTTATTAACAAACAAATTAAACTGTAATTAATAGTCTTTTAACTTAAGGGTGTAGTTCTCACTTATATAATGCTGAGAATACAGACTTTTGTTACTTTGATATCTTAATTTCTTTAATAAGACCTTCCTTAGTGTATAATCCTCAGTGTTCTCCCTGGTTTTTAGGAAATAGGTGGGGTTTATCCATTTTTATTTTTATTCATAAAGGGGTTTATATTAAATGTGTTAAATGTATAATACATACAACATCTCATTGAATCCAATTAGTCCTGAAGTGAGAATTTATAGTCTCTAGGATTTATGTCTGTTGACAGAAGTGAGTTTTTGGTATACTGGGTTTGCAATCTGGTGATCACTTGATGAGAGGCTGTTCCGTCTGGATGGTCAAGTGGTGTGCTCTTGACATGAGTGTGGTGTGTAATTGTGGTCAGAGCATGTGTGTGACCACGTCTTTGTGCGGTCAGGACATTGGCACTGTGGCACGGACTACTGCTGGTACCCAGGGATCAGTGACTCAAGAAAATCAGGACACTCTAAATTTGTCACTGCAGCATAACCCACATAATAAAAACTATACAAGCCTCTCTCTCTCTCTCTCTCTCTCTCTCTCTCTCTCTCTCTCTGTCTCTCTTTCAGGTCCTCAGTCATTAGCTGTCTTTTACTCCCTCTCCAGCCATCCTCTCTCCATCTCTGTATTTGTGTCTTTGTCCTTATCTCCCTTGCCACTTTATCTCTCTCTTCCACTCTCTCTCTCTGCCTCTTTTTATTTCTCCCTCTCTTTATTATTAGTTATTATCCTTTTTTGTTTCCCTTATTTGTAGTCACAAATAATAAGCCCATACAGTATATAATACAGAGACAGACAAGTATTTTTGACTGATGTATTATTTTTCATAGTTGTTAGCGATTCTATCCAATTAAATATTTTAGAGCAGATCAAACAGTCGTTAAGGCTGAAGTGTGTTTCCAACATGATCGCTCAGAAAATCGACATGCTGATCCTGATGTTCATGTAACCTCAAACTGATCCCATTCCAAAGAAATAATGACAAGCGGCATTCCCTTTCAGACCTCCGAAACGTGGGTTCTGGTCCTAAGGAAACCAGAAAGTCACACTCATATAAACAATAATGAGAATGATTCTGAGGATGCATTTTTTCTCTTAAACAAAATTATTACTTCACTGATGCTTGGCTTAGGGTTGGGGTTTGGGTAAGGGTGCAGAGTTAATAAATATTCCTGTTGACTTTATTACATCATTTACAACTAAAAATAAAACTTGCTTTTTGTGCCACTCTGTGGACATTACACCTGGAAACTGGAACGCCGGGTGCGTCTCAATCAATTCCTAACTCAATATGTCATAAATCAGTAAATCATGAACACGAATTCGGCACTGGCAAAGTTGTTAATCGATTGAACATTGGGACACTTATGACTCGTTTACTTGCAACACGATAACGAGCTCGCTCATTCAAGCGCTGCTGTTATTAATCAGCACCATCGCTGTTTAAATGACACTATCATTCATTTTCATTGAAGATATTCAAACGTACAGTGTTATTATGAAGGATAAATTACATTAAATAAAGAAATAAATATTAAGTATATTTTAAACCTACTTTTAATAACTCTAATATTTATTATTATGTTGTTTGTAGAATTACAAACAACATCTCTTTTAAAGAGAAAATAAGGCTTTGACAATGTATATTTGCACTTCTACTCATCTTCTAATGACTTGAGAAACTTCAGAAGACATGATGACGTTTCTGGAAAGGGAACATATTGAGCAATGATGCTCCCTGGTTTTTACTGTTCATTGTGGGATTTGTTTTAGGTTGCAAATGTTTCAGTGCACTGGAGCGATTTTGTGATTGAGACAGCCCTACAAATGGCTGACTCCCTGATCAGTGCCCTGACTACTGAACTAGGGAGCTGACTGAGATGCACCCTGTCAGTCTGAATATTGTCCCACCACAAACTCATGGCATTGGTTGAGCCAATGTTGCTATCTGGTTGGGATGCCCAAATAAAAAGAGCTATGTTTTCATAGCATCAGAGAGTCATGTTATGGGGAATCAACTACATTTGGCTTACTTTATTTACCCATCCTATGCTGGGATAGGAAAAAGTATTTTAACATCGAAACATTTCACTTACTCCTCAGCTTATAATAGTATATACTGTACTTATCCTGCTGTACTATGTTTACTATTACACCCATTAATGCTGAGGTATTTCTGAATGGCAGGTTGCCAAAGACCGGACATCCATTACAATTTAGTTGATATATTTTTTTTTTTTATATAAGAGAAAATGGTTCATGTTTTCAGTGCCATTTAATAGTTCAACATATAGACAGATATAGCAAAAATGATTATGCCCCTGCTTTGTCTTTCCTCTACACAAACATAAAATAAACTTTCTGATGGTTAGTAATGCACTAGCACACCCAAATTAAAACATGCCACTTAAGGAATACACTGTATGAACATACTGTATACATTATATACATGTATAGGTTGAGGATGAATGCCCTAAGTAATCTTCCACAAAATGGATTCATTAATGGATTTAATAGCACTGCAGCTTCACAGGGTTGATAACTAACTGTAGACTCCATTGATACTCTGGGTTGCAGCATGTCTCTGTGATGTAATACTGTTAATGGATAGATATGGATTTTAGTGAAGGCCAAATACTGCCCAATCATGTTACAACAGCAACAATAAATAGAATTTCAAATTTTTTGAAGATAATAGTGACTTATGCAAAAGTGATGATGCTGGGGTGTTGTGGGCAGTGTTCAGTAAGTTGCTTAAAAAGTAATCCACTACAAATTAATAAATAATTAATTGTAAAAGTAATCACATTACTGATTACTATTAAGTTATTTAATGAAACAATTTTCACAGAAAAGTTAGTTTTTCCACTCAATAAATTCAAAATAATGTCTACATTTCCTTCTTGTTCATTGCCACTCCACACCACACGTTTGTCCCTTGCAATAACTTGTTAGGGGTGCAAATACTTCAGCTGTTACTAAAACTTAAACAGACTAATGAACATACTGTAATTCATGTTTTAAATGCATTCTACATAAATTAATTGTAATTTGATTACAATAATTTCAAATGGAATATTTAACTTTTTATGCTACTTCCTCTTTGTCTATTATTTTAAACAGATTTCACCCAAGAACGGTCATAGGTTGTTGCCAGGGTGTTGATATGCAGTTGCTAAGGTGTTCTGAATGGATGTTTGCACATTGCTATGTGGTTGCTAGGGTAATCTGGATGGTTGCTGGTGCATTTGTCTTCAGTTGCTAGGATGTTCTGGCTTCATTTAAGGGTGTTGCTAGTGTTTCCTGACTGGTTGTTAGGTGGTTTCTTATGGGCCCAAGCCTAAAGAGCCCACATTCAAGCTTCTATTAGCCCTTTTCCACCGAAATTGCGATGGTTCTCATGCCAAGCCTTTGCCTGGCTTGTTCACCTTTGAGTCAATTTGAAGTCTAGTGTAAACCGGCCGTGCTTATCCACTGACTTGAAACCTCAACGGTGGTATAACGGGTTACGTGACTAAGTTAACGTATCTCACCTGCCCACAAACATGGCGCTCCACAATGTTTGTGTACAGCTTTTTATCCTGTTTTTGAGGACATATTTAAACAAAGAGAGAAATGCAATGCAGCATTATTATATTGCTCAACAAGATTGCCAGAGACAACATATATGTACACTCAAGATGATAGGTAACAAAATTACATTATTTTCTATTAAATTTTTAATGTCGCTTAACTTGCTAATTTCTATAAGCTGTAACAGTGGAATCATTATTAACATTGGTGTAGTTAAAACCTTTGATTTTTGCCATTGCAAATAATATTCAATCAACATTGCGATTGAGATTGTCTCAGTTTATATAACAGATTGCAGCGATCTTCCTAACTTAGTGAATAGCTGGTCAAAAAATAGCCCTTACTGAACAAAAAAATGCACAAAATAAGATGAGAAGAGTGTAGGGAAAGTTAACGAAGTTGGCAAATCTAATAACTTTAGCAGAGGACACCAAACACCAGCTTACATAACTACTTGCTTTATTTCCAAGACTCTTTTTTTCTTCTTCTTTGCAATCTCTCTATCTTGGATATCTTTGGAAGCCCATTTCGCAAGAAAAGTGCTCATTTTGTCTGATATTAATGGGTTTTTTATTGTTATAGAGTGATGAAGTACTCCTTGCTGCAGATGGTAGCTACTGTTGTTTGATAAGTTTACCTGGTGACAAAGCATATTCATGCCCTCCGCCCCTGACGTAATCGTTCCTGTATAGAGACCAGCAAGCTTTTGGGGCCTGTGTGGAACCAGATTTTCGGCCCGGAATGGCCTTTTTTGCACTGGAAACTTGCAGAACAGTTAGAGAATTTGCATATGCCCAGTAACCCGCCCCCAAACCATCATTCGATTTAGGTATAATTCATGCCCATAGCATAAACAATTATACATTTAATACTTAAGTGTTAGGGGTTTGCTCAAATCCTTAAGTATGATCAGTTGGAATAGTTATTCTTGCCTTATAGCATCTATAATAATAATAAAGAATAATTTTAATAATTGTAATAATAATTGCCTTTTATTCTATTGTGTTTAATCTTCTCAACAGGATGGCAGATAAGAACAAAGAGAAACACAGGGAGATTTGAAAAGATAAATAGAGCACCATGCTTCAGCAACATATTAACTGCATTATCCTACAGAATATATGATATTTTCCATGGTCATTAGTGCATTGTTTCCTCTTGTTTGACTTCATTAAATTCAATCAAAGTGATCACAGATATTGCACGAGATGGAACAGAAAGAGAGATGGAGTGAGATAGAGAAGGATGGGGTCATGGGGGGAATGATCTGGCATATGCCAGTTGTTAAGAAACTGAGAGAGATGGGGACCTACAGAGGAATTCTGGAGGGATGAGAGAAGAGAGGGAGGGAGAGAACAAGAGAGGGCTAGAGGGCTGATATTTAATGTGATAAATGGATTGTGACAGCGTGTCTCCAAACCCCCTCCAAACAGAGGAAGACCACAGAAATAGAAGGCAGTGCTAAGGAGGGAAACATTTGATTTAAAAAAAAAAAAGAGAGATATAAAACTAGAAGTAATTGTGCACAAATGACAAAACAGATCTAAAGTAATGGCTGTTCTTGTTAAATTTTCCCTAAACTAGAAACACTTTCTTAGACGATGGTGTTAAAAGGGAATCCTGTGAGGATAAAAAGTGAATGAAAGAAAGAAAGAAACATACAAACAAAGAGAAAGAAAGAAAGAAAGCAAGAAAGAACAGGCTGCAAACAGCTTCCCAGAGGAATGAAAGAAAGGAAGAGAGAAAAGCATTGAGCAGTGAGAAGAATAATGCAGGGAAAATATGAGTTGCCCTTACTTAATTTACAACATTCTTGATTTCAGTCCAATTAAAGATACACAACTCAGCCTTTGAATGAAAGCTTTTATTGTTAGTCACTTCTTCAAGCTGGAGACACAGGCTTGTCTGGAGTATCACATATCGTCCTGTGTGTCAGAGAAAGAGAGTGACTAGTGAATACTATGTTTTGTGGCTGAAGAAATATGTCTGGAATTTATTATCAAGGGACAAGCTCCTTTTTCCAAACAACCACATTGACTTTCTCAGAACTTTGATTCTCATAGTGAAACTGCTCAACTGCTTTAAGCAGCTTGGAAAATTCCTGAAAATTAAGTCAAGCTTTTAGGCAATTAGCCAATTAGCTTCTGATAGGCTAATTGGCTATTTGGAGTCAATTGGAGGTGTATCTGTGGATGTATTTTAAGGCCTACTTTCAACCTCAGTGCCTCTTTGCTTGACATCATGGGAAAATAAGAATAAATCAATCCATCAGAATTGTGGACCTCCACAAGTCTGGTTCATCCTTGGGAACTATTATGAAACGCCTGAAGGTACCACATTCATCTGTAAAGTACAAACAATAGTACGCATGTAAAAACACAATGGGACCATGCAGCCATCATACTGCTCAGGAAAGAGATGCATTCTGTTTCACAGAGATGAACATAGTTTGGTGCGAAAAGTGCAAATCCCAGAACAACAGCAAAGGACCTTGTGAAGATGCTGGAGGAAACAGGTAAACAAGTATCTTTAGCTACAGTAAAATGAGTCCTATATCGACATTCCCTGAAAGGCTGCTCAGCAAGGAAGAAACCAATGCCCCAAAACTGCCATTAAAAAAAAGCCAGTATACAGTTTGCAAGTGCACATGGGGACAAAGATCTTACTTTTTGGAGAAATGTCCTCTGGTCTGATGAAACAAAAATGCTGTTTGGCCATAATGACCATGTTATGTTTGGAGGAAAAAGGGTGAGGCTTGCAAGCCGAAGATCACCATCCAAACCGTCAAGCATGGGGGTGGCAGCATCATGTTGTGGGGTTGCTTTGCTTCAAGAGGGACTGGTGCACTTCACAAAATATATGGTATCATGAGAAAGGAAAATGATGTGGATATTGAAGCAACATCTCAAGACATCAGCCAGGAAGTTAAAGCTTGGTCGCAAATGGACAATGACCCCCAAGCATACCTCCACATTTGTGGCAAAATGGCTTGAGGACAACAAAGTAAAGGTGTTGGAGTGGCCATCACAAAGCCCTGACCTCAGTGTGATATAAAATTAAATGGCAGAACTGAAAAAGCATGTGTGAGGAAGGAGGCCTACAAACCTGACCAGTTCCGTCTGGAGGAATGGGTCAAAATTCCAGCAACTTAATGTGAGAAGCTTATGGAAGGCTTTCCAAATGCTTGACCCAAGTGAAACAATTTAAAGGCAATGCTACCAACAGGGTTACTTTTGAAATGTATTCCACTACAGATTACAGAATACATTCTGCAATATGTAATTTGTAACATATTACATTAGATTACTCAAGGTCAGTAATGTATTCTAAATACTTTGGATTACTTTTTCAGCACTGGTATATTTTTCACTTGTTTTGACTATAAAAACTCTGTCCAGTACAGTAAGACAAAATACACATATTAAAAATACAATCTCTGAAAAACTTATGCAGTGTTGTTTCTAAAACAAGATAAATCAAATCGATGTTAAGATATTTTTACAGGAACACAATTCAAAAATTATCATCAAGAATATGATTTTTGTCCTAATATCAAAGGTCTTACTAGAGAAAAGAAATAAATTATGATCCAATGTGAATTTTCTAGGGCTGTAATCAACCAAAGAAACTCTTGGTCGACTGAAGTCCTGAAATTTTCGACTAAAAATCGACTAAAAATGACGTTAGGAAAAAAAAACGTTACATTAATTAGCTGTGCACTCTGCACAGTACTTGGTAGCCTTGTTGTCCGCCTAAAAGAATTATAAATAAACATAAAAAAAAACTAGTAGGCTATTTTCAGTATATTAAATCGTTTTTGACCTAATTATTTTGCACTGAAATGAGTCTGACACACGAATCTGTCAGCTCTGAGAGCGTTGCATCACGTGCACCTGCGCAATATCATAGCCTATGATTTCCGAAAATAGTACTATGTTGTCAACTAGTGATATCATCACAAGAACTGTTGAGGAATATGCAACATAATTTAGACAATTCTTTTTGTCATGTTATAATAAGAAGTTATAACTGTCACTGTCATTTCAGCCGCTCTGTGCATGTCCTCGCACAGAGCAAGGCTGAACATGAGCTCAGCTTCGCAGCTGAGACACACACGAATAGACTATTAACTTAAAGCTTTTACTCTAAATAAACACAAAAGGCACGTCCACTTTAATAAAAAAAGAATTATTAAACAAACCAGATCAAGCGCAGAAACGAAATAAAGTGCATAACAGAAAAATAAAGCATCTTAGTCTCAAAACTAACACAAACAGTGGGCAAATAAAAAAATAAATAAAGTGCCCAAATCCAATAAATAATACTAGAAATAAATTTGATCTAAAAAAATAAAGTTTGCACAATAATAAAAGGGAACCATAAAAGTAAAGTAGGCTACCTACAACATGTTATTCAGCCAAATTTTAAACGAAACTAAATAAAGTGATTTTATTTTTCCGTTTGGATGATAAAGGAGGCTTAAAATCCAGCGTGGTCTGGGTGTGTCCGGGGGATGCTACCGTCATTGCGGAGGGGTGCGCCTAAAACGATTATTACACTAAAACATTGAAATATGCCAATTCTGATATGTTCATATAGTTTACTCAAAACAGACAGGGCAACCTAACGCAGACAAGTTAGCTTACCGCTTTTAGATGATATGTCATGTTTGTCGTCGAGCTGTGGAAGGCAAACTGTTGCTTGCAAACTTTGCATTCAACCTTTTTCCCGTTATCAATTTTAACAAAATGCTGCCACACTGTCGATGTCTTTGTTGTTGACATGTTAGAAGAGGACTGACTATTAAATTCTCTCACAATTAAATAATATTCAGCATCAAACCTTCTATAGCCTATCTATCACTCTTCTCCAGTGGGTTTGGCTAATCCAAAAAAAGTGAAAACAAGGGGGGTATTCTGAAGACAGACTGTTACCTGTGAAACAGGGGTGTCCTGAAAACACCCCCATTAGCAATTAGTGCTTTCCACCTGATGAAATGACCACGGCAAAACTCAAAAAATGAACGCGGCAAAACTCGTGAAATGAACGCGGCAAAACTGATGAAATGAACGCGGCAAAAAAACGACCAATCAGAATTTTGGTCGAACCAGAACATATCGACCAATTAATCGACTAATCGACTGGGACGTTACAGCCTTAGAATTTTCTTGATAAAAAAAATATGATTGTGCCTGGTAACATGTGCATGTAAAATGGCTAGTAATAGCATTCTAGCATGGCATAAAGCTGACAATTTACACAAGGTTTATTTCTATTTCTTCTGCTCCAAACTTACTTCAAACTTACTTCTCTGTCTGCTTGTATGAATGTAACACATCATAAGAAAGTGTTTCACCGCTGATCAAATGCACTTTAGATCACATCATTTATATGGATAAGTACATCTGAAAGGACTAAATATTAAATTAAAAAAATGACAATAAAATGCAAAATAATCTCTTCAGTTATCAAAATACTTTTTGAATGTAACTGTATTCTAATTACCGGTGATTACAATTTTAACTGTAGTGGAATACAGTTTTGTATTTTAAATATGTAATCCTGTTACATGTATTCCGTTACTCCCCAACCCTGGCTACCAAATACTAACAAAGTGTATGTAAACTTCTGACCCACTGAGAATGTGATAAAATAAATAAAAGCTGAAATAAATCATTCTCTCTACTATTATTCTGACAATTCACATTCTTAAAATAAAGTAGTGATCCTAACTGACCTAAGACGGAATGTTTTCTATGATTAAATGTCAGGAATTGCGTTGAATGGCTAAACTGGACATACACGGTGCGTGTTTTGCCACCATGTACGCCCAGGGGTCATGAGTCTCTGCACGTTATGCTCTACACGGTATGAGACAGTTTATCTGGTAATTGTACAGGCTCAATTGTACACAACACGACTTTACAACCTGGTGAATTCCAGAGCAATCGCATGAATTTTTGCGCTAACCAGAGGAGGACATTGCTTTAATTCCTCGTAGCTTGTGATTTAGAAATAAAAAAGAAGACTGGCATGGCCAGCAGCTGCATTATCTGAAAACTGAAAGTTTGATAATTATTACAAATACTGTCCAACATTTGACAGATTCAGATTTCTAAGGGAGTTTGTATAATTTCATAACTGCATACGTCAGTCATAATGTCAGTGCGTTGCTGCTGCCAGTTACTGCATGATAATAAAGTGCACAATATGTAAAAGATTAAAAATAAAGCACAAAATTTAAGCACAAACATGATGTTTAGTGCAGAATTATAGTGCAGAGTTATTTTTGTGGAGTAGGCTACCTGTATTATTCAGCTTTAGATGTAGGCTACACCTTCTCATCTGTGTCACTGCTTACATGTTGATAGCATTCATTCTGAAGAAGATCCTTGAGGTCTTGTCCATGTAAATGCACTTTAAAGCCGCACACAGCAAAGATACAAATTCTCGTTTTAGCACTGCGGTTGATTGACTGGTAGAACTTTCAACCTAGAATTAATTTGTTTCACTAGACACGCAATTGGGCAGTTAAAAAAATCGATCACATATCCACTATCGTGTGCATATACAATTATAACAGATACTATATCCCCTAAATTTATAAATGTCGCCCTAGAACTAAAATGAATGCAAGTATGATGAATAAAAATAGACCATGACTGAAATATTAAAACGTAGTCAGAATGATACAAATTGTTTGTAGCACAACCAGTATAGCAAATGATTTGTTTGAAGAGCAGAGAACAGCATGGCATTTCTGTAGAACACCTCCCAGTGATGTGGTCATGAATAATATGGGAAAAATTTAAACATGACCACTTTCTCCAAATGTGTAACAGCTTCATGAGCACTCTGTTTTCATTGATCTTGTGAGTTGTAACACCTCCTACTGATTAATCAAATTCAGGTAGATTGCCAAATTAGCTTGTTCAATTGCACACTCCTCAAGAATTCAAGACAACAGCGCCAACATTTTTTAGACAGTTTTAAAGATTATTGAGAGGTCATGAGCTGCTCGTAAGCCGCTCGGCTCCGCTCGTGATTCCTCTCACATGATGCGAGCCGCGACCACACGAGCACCAACGATTTCCACGCGATCTCTCCCAACTGGAAAAAAACGGTTGGGAGCTCACACGACAGCCGAAAATCGCACCGTGTATAACTGCCTTAAGGTGTATGTAAACTTCTGACTTCAACTGTACATATATATTAAAATACGAATATATGCAGTTATGTGACCCATCGCAACTCTGCAAGTTTGTATATGCATATGTCAGCAGCCACATCACCCTGCAGCTCTCGCCTGGTTGCCCACTAAAGCGAAGCAGGTTTGGCCAGTACCTGGATGGGAGAACTTCTGGGGAAATCTAAGGTTGCTGCTGGAAGTGGTATTAGGGAGTCCAGCATGGAGGGCTCATCCTATGGTCTGTGTGGTTCCTAATGCCCCAGAATAGTGATGAGGACAGTATACTGTAAAAAAGCACCGTCTTTCGGATGAGATGTTAAACTGAGATCCTGACTCTCTGTGGTCATTACAAATCCCAGGGTACTTCTCGTAAAGACTAGGGGTATAACCTTGGTGTCCTGACCAAAATTCTCCCCATTGGCCCTTACCTATCATGACCTAATAATCCCCATCCCTGAATTGGCTACATATACTCTCCTCTCCACCAATAGCTAGTGTGTGGTGGGTGTTCTGGTGCATTATGTCTGCCGTTGCATCATCCAGGTGGATGCTGCTCACTGGTGGTGGATGAAATTTTCCCCCTATAATATGTAAAGCGCTTTGAGTGCCTAGAAAGCGCTATATAAATGTAAGGATTAATTATTATTATTATTATGATATGTGAATGAAATATCCTTTGCAGATCCTGTGCATATTCAGTGAATAGGAATTACATTTCAGTCTATTCATCACACAGGCATCATACGGATTCAGAGGACTTGGAATATTTAAGTAGTAATGATTACTTTTACGGTGTTTACTGTAATATAGATTTTTTTCTACATTTGGAATCTTGGAGTCAACATTCTGCGAGAATTCTTCTTTTTTATTCCTTTACAGTAAAGATGTCTTATGTATTTAGAACATGATATTGTTGCATATTAACCTTAGCTGCATCAAACTGAACTGTTTGTTGTATCTTGTTGAGTATTTGGTAATGTCATATTAACATTGTAAAATATACAATTAAATTATTGTTAGCATGCTACACAAAATTGAAAACTGTGTGTTGTTTTTCAGTGCAGACAGCACGGTTCTCTCAGGAGCCTGCAGACCAGTCGGTGGTTTTGGGCCAGAGGGTGGTCCTTTCCTGCGTGGTCTTCAACTATTCGGGCATTGTGCAGTGGACCAAGGATGGACTGGCCTTAGGCATTGGAGAAGACCTCCGGGGTCAGTGATGTATATAGTTTTGTTTGTTTGTTTCTTTCTTTCTTTCTTTCTTTTTTTCTTTCTTTCTTTTATCTTTCATCTGTCTCACTGTTTTCCACGTTGCCTTGTTTGTTGTTTTTTCTGTCTAAATTGTGTCCTCTTCTCCCCTTTGCTCTTTTGCTTTCTGCTCCTCTAGCTTTCTCATCTTTTATCACCCTTGCAGACTGTCATGAGAACAGTGAGGGCAGAATGTAGTATTTTTAACCTCTACCATTAAAAATGGATAAATGTGGACCTAATAAACTTCATTTGCTGCATTTGCTTGATTCAGTTACAAGAATGTGAATTAGCATATTTCTCAACTCTCTGTCTCCCTCTCTATTTGATTCAGTGTAGTTGTATTTACACAGTGATGCTTCACTGGTTGTTTGTCCCCATAGCTTTCATATAAAAGCATGTGAAAACACACACACACACACACACACACACACACACACACACACAATGTGCACATGCAATAATACATCCACAAATACTGAAAGGAGCGGCACATACTGATAACTGAATCGGCGAATATTGTGGAGAGAGAGAGGGGGTGTGTGGGTTGGGGATGTGTGATGTAATTCACAGCAGAATTTTTGTCATTTCTCTTGCAGCAAAAGCTGGAAATGTCCATGTCATAGCGCTAGCATATACTGTATCGTACTGCCTCAGAGAACAGACTCTATTGCCTCCCAGAGGTGGAAAAAGTCATTGCACAGTCAGTGCTTGAACTGTATGCCTACAGTATTTGTGTTTGTTTGCTAAGGCAAGCATCAGTGTCTATTACTATTGCTCATTTGTAGAGCAAATATAATGATAAAAAACCCCTAACCTTTAACTTTTAACTTTGGGTGTAAATTGTCCAGTGACATTTGTGCTTATTGAGAAGATGTGTGGTCTCACTTACAATGTTCAAAAACATATTAGTGTGTATGTTGCCTTACATTGAAGGAGGGATCCGAGCCATATCTACAGACCAGATTATCATAGAGACCAGGAGCGGGTTTACGATTTCTGAGACCCCAACCATACGCCTAAGCCGGGGCCGCATTTAGAAATTGTTAGCTTAAAAAATTACATAAAAACTATTTTAAATCACAGTTTTAAATTTGTACTATAAACCATTGTAGGCAAGAACATTCAACATGTTTAATGAAATACAAATCTTGTAAAAGACAATGAATGCATGTTTTACAGTTTTTCCACAATACAATGATAAAAAAAACTATATTTACCTACATATATTTTTACAAAACTATTTTTTTTTCAATTTTTTTGTGTGAGCAAAACCTACTACTTCACCCAGTAACATTTTGGAACTCAGTTGTTATTTATTACTGTTATAACCCAACAATTATTTATTGTTGTCCAGTTTGTCATTATAATATGATACAGTATTATTATTACTTTGAGGATTTGTTGTATACAATAGTAATATATTCCTGTCGTATTTACTTTACTTTCACCTGGAGTTTGTATTCTGATGCTGAGGCTGTATTTTATGTTATCATAGCAGGCAACGTTTGTAACTAACAATAAACTTGACACAGTGTCTAAATCATGAGACACTGAAGAAACAGTGAGACGCGGTGCAGTGCGTTTACATAGTAAAACAATGGAAAAACAGAGCAGACGCAGGCAAAAACACATTCGGTGTGAACAGCCCCTAACTCATTCGTTTGCACGTATCTGTGAGTGAGAGCATGTGTGTGAAACAAGTCCATATGGCCTATATATATTTTTTTTCCCCATAAATAACAAACTCGAACCCTACTTAAAACTGACCTGTCCCGACCCCGGTGGCTTCTAACGTGAATCGCTCTAAGAGCGCTGACAACATCGTATTTGCGCATGTACCCAGAACATCATGTCACCCTTCAAGCATTTTTTTGCTGAGCTTTCCTACTGGGGCGGGGGCCCCTCTGACGCTCGGGCCCCACGCAATTGTGTGGTTTGCGTGGTGGTTAAAACCACTACTTATAGTGACTTCAGGGTGGGCTCTATTAACCTTGGCCAGTAAGCAACCACCTTGAACAGGCAACAACCTAGGAATGCCTTAACAACCACCCAGTACATCCAAACGCCTGCACATCACCATGCTAAAAACCGCTCAGCACGTTAGCAACTAAACAGCAACACCCTGGCAACCAGCCACACTCCATAGAATCGTGGCCAGGTATTCCACAGTCAAGCACCATTCACATTTTCTTCAGAAAATGTAAATCTAGTTATGCGTTTTTGTGTCTAAATTTGTTCATATTATGTATATTCACCATCTTTTCCAGCCTGGCCGAGGTATCGTGTGTTAAGGCTGGTGGATGTTGGCCAGTATAATTTGGAGATCTCAGCTGCTGAACTGTCAGATGACTCTCTCTATGAATGCCAGGCCACTGAGGCTGCACTGCGCTCCCGACGGGCCAAACTCACCGTCCTTAGTGAGTGTTGTGTGTATTAATGTTTATGTGTGTATGAATGTGTGTATTTTCTTACTAAGCATTATTTTCAGAAAAACAGTGTGCTACCCTGCAAAGTCTTTTTTATTTATTTAAAAAAATGTAGCATTATCATTAATATTGTTAATTATTAATGATAATAAATGATTATGTTTCAGATACACACTTGATAACTTTATTAGGAAGACCTGTACACTTACATATTCATACAATTATCTGATTAGCCAGTCATGTGGCAGCAGTGCAAGGCATAAAATTATGCAGATACGGGGAGCTTCAGTTAATGTTCATATCAATCAACAGAATGGGGAAAAAATTGGGATCTCAGTGATTTAGATCTTGGCATGATTGTTGGTGCAAGACAGGCTGGTTGATATTGTTACCCATCCCTAATTTTATTAATTTAATTTTAAGCCATACATACATACATACATACATACATACATTTTTTAAGGTTCAACATAGTAAAATCCAATAGTAAAATCCAATTATTTTTGCATACCCCCTGCAACCAGCTTATGTACCTCCTGGGGTATGCATACCCCTGTTTGGGAATCACTAGTCTAAGGGACCAGATTTGGCTCATAACAACATTTTTGCCTTTGCATGGCTATGATGGTTAGGTATATTTGTTTGTTATTTAGTATTGTTGATTAATTTATATTATGTGTAAAAGTGTCTCCCAAATGAATGAATGTAAATGTATAGACAGCATTAAAGGGATTCATGTATTATGGAATGAATAGATGTTTAGGTAGGTTCTGGTTTTAATTATATTTTGGCTTGATCAATGATGTTTGTATGGACTCCATGTGTCTGTTTGTATTTATAGTTCCTCCCGATGACCCGATGATTGAGGGCTCCCCAGAGATCCTCCTCACAGCAGGAGTCCCCTACAACATGAGCTGTGTGTCCCGTGGAGCCAAACCCGCCTCTGTCATAGAGTGGCAGAAAGATGGGTTGCCGATAGAAGGGGCTGTCAGCACCACGGTAAGACACACTTACCAAAACATTATCTTCAATACTATAGCTCATGACACACACACTCACACACTCACACTCTCACACACTCACACAGTTATGGGGACACCCATAACCCATTTAGAAATGTCCTAAATACACACACATACACACACACACACACACACACACACCCCAAAGAAAACAACATTAAAATAAAGTGTTTATGAAATCCAAATCTATGTTTTGTGGTTTAATTAGATATCTGTTAGCTTTGAGGCAATTTATATGCTAGAGTATTCCTAAAATTTGACCAAATAATCTTTGGAAAACAGACAAAAAATCTTGATGAGTCATTTTGTAGCAGATTTTGCCCAATAAAATGCTCTCTAGAAGTTCTAATGAGAGCGTTCCTCCCCATAAAACCACCATTAAATGACTAGCAATTGCAAGTTGCAAATAATTGTTTTGCCAGGCTGTGGTGTAAAATAAAGCCAATTGGGTATTTAAAGGTGCATTCAGTCATTTTTTCCTCATTATCCAAGTTTTAACTCCTAAAGACATGAATTGTAATTTTGCAATATATGTAGGAAATCATGACCACTCACATTAAAATGAAAACTCCAGTTATATCAGTAACCTTATAAACGTTGTTTTATTCTACACGGAGTGTGTCCAAACATGGGGGCAGCCATTTTAGAATCACACGACCAGCCGAATACTTGCTTAATCTCAGTAACCGTCCTGTTATTTGACACTTTCACTCACTGATTAAATTAATCATGGCTGACTGTGAATACTAAATGTCTCAATTGCTTCTGAAACTGAAAACTATTGATTTTCAATTATGTGAAAAGTTACTGAGTGTACCTTTAAGAAATTACATGTCCTGACATGTCTGCCCAAATTTCCATTTTCAAAAGGAAATAAATCACCACAGGAAAGACTTGCGAAAAATTGTGTACACAGAAAAAAAAAAAAAACACACACACACACACACAAAAAATGGTCACATTACACCACATATAGCCTATAATTTCTGTTCTCTAGGAGGTCCTCGCGGACAGGAAACGTGTGACCACACGAAGCTACCTGCCCATTCTACCAATAGATACAGATACAGGGAAGAACTTCACCTGTGTGGCTACTAACCTAGCAGTGCCGATGGGAAAACATGCCACTATCACCCTCAACGTACACCGTGAGTCTAGAACCCTTTTTTAAATATGTAGATATTTAGAAACTTGCTTCATCTTTGGCTCAATTCTTTTATGTAACGGCAGTATTCACAATTCAATCAATTCCAGATTGTTAAATTACTTAAAACATTTCTAGTTGAATATGCTACTTCACTCAGAAATACATCAGATTGTGAAATAAAAGTTTGTTACAAAGAGTGTTTCATGTTGACTTTAAGTGCCTAATTCATGAGTTATATAGAAATGGATGTAGGTTGAAATACGAAGGCGAGGACCTCTTACATTTTGCCTGTGTGTGCATTGGCCATCTTCTCTACCCACAAGACAATACAAATTGTTCCAAAACAGCTTAACAAACAATAGTGGCTTAAACACCACAGTGAACAGGCCAAAGACAGCAATGGCAAAAGATATTTAGATGGGATGGGGAAGAAGCTCAGGAGCAACCAAGACTCAACCGTTAGAGACCATTCTCTCTGTCTAACATATTTAAACACCCAGTCGCCAGATTGAGAAACCCTTCTAAACGGCTATTTTTTGCCTATATTTCTAAGTTAGTTTCCATTGTGTTGGCTTCCACTACTCCAGTCAGTCCAGCTCTCCTTACCATCAGTCTTTCAGCATGTCTGTTTTCTAATAAATGACTATAGCTGTATTATGTATCCTGAATGCTCCATGCAGACCCACCAGTAGTGACGTTATCCATTGAGCCTCGCTCTGTACTGGAAGGAGAAAGAGTGACCTTCACCTGCCAAGCTACTGCCAACCCACCTATTATGGGTTACAAGTATGTCTCTTACTAAATGTGGCTCATTTCACATTGCATGAAATGAAAAAAAATGATGTCTTATTTGTATCAGGGAGATAAAGGTTATCTATCCTTAAAGCAGTATTAGGCCCCTTATATGTTGTTAGAGGAGTTTTATCCTTGAATTCCTTGTTGTACTGTATATTTTTCATGGGTGTTTCTCTATATATTTTCATATGAAACAGTAATTGTCCCTTTTGGCTTCTTTAGGTGGGCAAAGGGAGGTGTGGTCATACAGGGGGCGAGAGAGAGTGTGTTCGTCACCAAGGCAGATCACTCTTTCTTCACCGAGCCTGTGTCCTGCCAAGTGTTCAATGCTGTGGGCAGCACAAACGTCAGCATACTAGTTGATGTCCACTGTAAGTATTTGTTTGTGAATTTAACCATATGTAGTATTATTTTAATTACAAATATTTTTCTATCTAGTAAATGTTTCACCCAATCTGTCTGCTTCGTGAACCACTCATATAAATACATTTATTATATAAAATGTTAAACAAAAACACAGACTTTTGCTTTTTAAGCAAGTGTCAGTATTTGCATTCACAGTTCTTTTTTAGTGATACAATCTTCCACACACTCAATTGTGGGTTTTACTGATTCCGATAACTATGTTGGGCAGAACCTGCCAAGAACCAAAAATAATACAGTACTCACTGAACTATGAAAATATATTGTACTTTTTTAAATTAAATAAATATATAAATATTAATATATGTGAACAAATATTCCAATTTTAAGTCAGCTGATTTTTAAATTGACGTGGTTTACTTAGTGGGCGCAATAAATACATAAACCATTCAGCACGGTTATATTATTGAATAGAACTTTCCTATCCTGACTGTTAAAAAAGAGCATTTCATTTTCCACTAATGTGCATAAAATAAATACAAATTTTAAGTCGGTCCATATTCTCAAATGTTAATTCAAAAGTAAAATGAGGGGGGGAAAACACTTCAATAGACAGTTCACATGGTGTTACACTTGTACTGATTCCTAAGTACAAAGTGAAACATCTTTGTTTCGCTTTGTTTCTGTTTATTCAGCGTCTCATGCCGGAGCTCTGATTTAGATGATGTGTCTCATTAAAAGAACTTTAAAAGCATATTGAGACACCTGCTTTCTGTTAAACTGTATTTGTTGCACTGTGTATAGCCTTTTTTAGTGCAAGAATGTGATCGATCTGAAGTCATCGTATTACAGGGCAGATAAATGTTTTTTACTGAAATCAGATGCGTTTCTGATTTGTTTATAAATTTCTCTAAGCTGCCTGAAAATATTAATTTGC
The DNA here is from genome assembly GCA_032164185.1 of Moxostoma hubbsi. NCBI lineage: Eukaryota > Metazoa > Chordata > Actinopteri > Cypriniformes > Catostomidae > Moxostoma > Moxostoma hubbsi. The sequence goes on from JAVLUX010000003.1 coordinate 44,733,598, forward strand.
TTTCTCATGTCACTAGCTTTAAACATGCATCTTAGCTGGCTAACAAATGCAAATAGATGGTAATCGATGGTAACAATCGTGACATTTAAACTTTTTCTCTATTTTTGTCACATTGCTTTAACTGCTTGAGGTTAGCTTTAATGTTAGCGTCCTCTCAGCCTTGTCTGCAAACATACGGCTGTTCTCTAATAATGCAGCATCTAGTCAACAAATTAATTACTTTATAATGATATGACAACGTGTACTGTAGTGATTTTATACATACATTTTCATTGTTGACGTTTAAATCCACATCTGAAGTGTTCCACTTCATGCAGTGTTTAGTCTCAAATGTCAAAACAAACACCACAAGGCATCAGGGAAGTGATAGTTTTTATTTCACTTCTAGAGGCCGCTTTCATACTGTATAATGACAGCGGACGCTTCCCAGCCACTCAAGCACTGGACGCAACAGGGAAAATCTATCGGTGTGAATCAGCAAATCCGATATATCGGTCGACCTCTACTCAGTTGTAATGCAAATTTAGAAAAAACTTACCATTTGTTTTAATCTCTGTCTTTCAAAACACAGTTGGTCCTATCCTGGTTGTTGAGCCTAAACCAGTAACGGTAGATGTAGACTCAGACGTCACTCTAAACTGCAAGTGGGCAGGAAATCCTCCTCTCACACTAACCTGGACAAAAAAGGGTTCAAGCATGGTGAGCACCTACCTCGATTTATTCCTGCCATTCTGTCCTGAGATCTTTTTACTTAAACTACCTTTTTTTTATCACATTTCAAGTCTTTTCTTTCCTCTGTATTTCTCAAAATATACTTATTATTTTCTTTCCAACTTTCATGTTTTCTCTCCGTCCATGTTAGAGTCTTCTATATTTGTCAGTGAGTGTTCTCCATATGTGTCTTGTCTCTGCCTCATGCCCATATTTATCTTCCAAATGTGTTCTGATATTGGAGCTGCAATCCCTTGTCCTATACCACATGGCTTTGTTTGTTTTGAGAGAATCATTGGGTCTTTGTTTTGAGAAACTCAACCTGTTTCTAAATGCAGAAATGTTTCATCAATAATTTTTTATTCTTAGTTTAACCAATATACATTTCACAGACTCCTGTTGTGCCTTGGAAACGTAGAATGGGTTGAGCAGAAATGTTTTATATCATTATTAGAAATTAAATAGCTATGTGACCCCACAATATGTCTTACTTTTTTCAGAGTAACAAAAATCTCTGGAAGAGGCTCTGGATAAAAATGCAAATATGTCATATGTGCCCACTGTCTCTGTTGGAAATGTTTTACAGCATGTTTCATTTTTTCCCCTCTATCTCTTACTCTCATTCTCTTCATCTGTGTCTCTCTATTGCACAGGTATTGAGTAATAATAACCAGCTCTATTTGAAGTCAGTAAGTCAGTCAGATGCTGGTCAGTATGTTTGTAAGGCTATCGTGCCTAGGATCGGAGTGGGCGAAACAGAGGTCACACTCACTGTCAACGGTCAGTACAGCAATTCCACATTCTCTGTTCCTATTACTGTATATACTGTTGATAGATAGATAGATAGATAGATAGATAGATAGATAGATAGATAGATAGATAGATAGATAGATAGATAGATAGATAGATAGATAGATCTTTTTGTTATGAATTTATGTTACTAAGTTTTCAATAATAAACTTATTCTTCATTACAAGATCAATCAATCTTTGGCTATAGCCAGGAGTATATCAGTAGATACCCTGATAATAAATCAGTTTGTGTTGTTAATTCGTGTTGTTTTGGACTCTCTCTTTGAGCAGGTCCTCCTATCATTTCCAGTGAACCGGTCCAGTATGCTGTTCGAGGAGAGAGAGGGGAAGTCAAGTGTTATATTGCCAGCACCCCTCCGCCAGACAAGATTGTAAGTTTTCTCTAAATCGTAACAATCATTAGTGGTGCTTGCTTGCTATTACTATTCCTCATACAGTATTTAAGGTTTGGCATTTGAGAAAACGAAAAGGTGTGCTTTTACTTTTATAAATACTCTGACCTATGATTTTATGAAAAAATGGGCAAAAATACCCATAGACCTATGCTGACATGACTTCCCAAGCCATATCGAGGGGCCAGAATATCATAGAGACTTGGGATGGGCTATTTTGACTCGGGACACCAAAACACATAGACATCTTCATAGCAATGCCCTAGCATTGCAGTGACAAGGTTTGAATAAGCAAAAATCACATGTTGTTTCTTGTTGAGTTTTACATTAAAGGAATTGAACTGATGCTCTTGTCAAAAGAGATTTACATGAGATTTCCAAAACATTCCTAATAACTTGTGAAGCGTTAGTTTTTTGCATGGAAGCCCACTTGAAAGCCGGTTTTAAAAATAAATTAAAACAAAACTTCAAATTGCAAAACTATACCTGAATCCAAACCAAAACTCTGTGCTCTACTGAAAGTGGTTCTGCTGTAGCGCAATATACAGTAGCTAGTTTTCAAACCCGGCCATTCTGTGAGACTGTAACAGACTTCAATGGAAAGGAGGAGGCGAGGACCGGCTTGACGATATAAATAATATTATAAAAACACACACACAGGGGTCGGACAGCTGTCCGCAACTCTTTCTCTGTCGCACTGCCGTCTCCGGTTGGCCTTATCCCTCTTGGGCTTAATCAGCCTAATTATGGGCCAGGTGTGTGGAATCACAAACCCAACCCTACCATCTGTGACCCTTTTGAGTCATTCAATTTTAGAATGACTTGCAGCTAAAGCCCCAATGTATCTCCAGGAAGAGAGTTATGAAATATGGGAACATAACAGTCTTTCCTTTTAGTGCTGTACTCTTTTCAAATGTCGTGGCTTGTGAGGTAAATGGAATCTTACAATGAACATGTGGAGGTATGCAGTTTTAAGTATTCTCACAGCTCAACATGAATAATACAACACTTTTTAGTGGGTTTCAAGGGGGAACTTGTTCTTTCTCACCATTTTCCTGCTCCATGTTTCTGCATGGAAAAATCATTTAATCCAATTTCTGGTGTGAAATATGTGTGTGTGCAGGGCAGAAATGCAGAACAGTTACAGTTCAGGTGCATTTTATTCACTTGAATATGCTTTTTAAGCCCTAAATATTTATAATGGATTTATTTTTTCACTCCTCTATGAAATGTTCAGATTATGTTGTACTGTGTAAATATATTTCTGGTCCACCTTCTTCTTTTAGAATAGAAAAAAATAAAACAAATAATAGAATACCATTTATTCCGTAGGTATTACTTAGCTTTAAGAATAAATGGCATACTATGTTTTTTATGAAAAGATCTATATGTATCCCAATAAAAAATATTGTTGTATGTTTTTCATGCATATTCACAATTTTTACTGCAAAACAAATAGGTGCTTTAGCACATTCAAAACATTATTATATATTTATAATTGTGTGAGTATTATATATATATATATAGCAAATTGTTATTTTTCTAGGACACAATTTGTTCCAGGATTCAGTCTTTCGGGACAAGGGTTTGAGATGTAAATATTTTGTGCACGTGATTGATCTCTCACACTGTGTGTTTGTGTGTTTCCCAGGTGTGGGCCTGGAAGGAGAATGTATGGGAAAAGGAGAAGGGAACCCTATCAGAACGGTACACGGTAGAACAGAGCAAGCTGACGTCACAGGGTGGAGCAGTGCTGTCCACTCTCACCATCAACAGCGTCATAGAGTCCGACTTCCAGTCTACATACAACTGCACTGCATGGAATTCATTCGGACCTGGGACCATGATCATCTCACTGGAAGAGATGGGTGAGGATACATGCTTGCAAATACAAGGGTCAAGACAACCAGAGAGTCCACAATGTCCAAGGGGTTTTCAAACTGGTGTACGGGAACCCTCAGAGGGCAACCTCTCAGAGAAAAAAAGTGCAAATAAAAAATGTACCCACTTTATATTAGGTGTCTTTAACTATATACTATATACTTAAGCATTTGATACAATGTACTTATTATGTACATACATGCTGTTGCATTGTACTTACATTTAAAGTACCTCTATTTAATTATATCTGTAGTTGCACTTTAACCTTACCCCTAACCCTAAGCTTGCCCGTACAGTACCTCAGTAGCAGCAAATGTGAACCTTGTGAGAATTTTGCAGAACAACATGTAGTTACACAATAAATACAATGTATTGTATGTATTTTAATGTTATTACATAGTTGTTAAAGACACATAATATAAAGTGGGACTAAAATCATTAGCTTAGACACTGCAGGTTGTAAGGCACTCTTCTCTATAAAGTTGCTTTGAAACATTATTTATTGTGAAAAGCACTAGGGTGAAAACAGGTAAAGTTGGGCAACATGTAAAGTGGAACAGTTAAGTTTAATCCTCTATCATTATGTGCATATTTTTCAATTACTAAAAAACACTATTAAGGTCATCTTAAAGTAGTATGGGATGGCATTGATGTATCCATTTTGATCATATTTTAAAAGCAACACCAATTACAAATGATCAGAAAGTATCCCACTTTACTTGTATTTACCCTATACAAATATATTTCAATTAAAGTGAAAATATCTTCAAGTTTATACAGTACTGTATATCTAATGTTACTCTATTAGTGGGTAGAAAAAAGATTTGCATTATTATTATTAGAAGGGGGCTGTGCTTATTAAATGTTTCTTTAGATTTGTGGTCATGAAACAGGCAGCTCATATCATTTAAACTTTCCCTTACTGCTCTGAGCCCCCATCATATTATATAGTACTCAAAATGATGTATGGATGATGTCAGATGTCAAACAAGTAGTTTTTTAAGTAAAACTACAACATAGTCTACAAATTAGCTTTGATACATAAAGATAGAGGTTTGTTGACTGGATTTCCTGTCTGGCATAGCACAAATAGTGAAAACAGGGCTGTTGAGTCATCTATATAGTATATTTATTGTTTTATTATGTCTGTTCTTCGAATAATAAATGGCTTGAATGAAATTCACAAATTCAGTGTATTCCTAAATTAATTTCAGTTCAAGTCAGTTCAATTCTCTCTTGGAAAGAAAATCTAACTATTGTTATTTCTGCAGGTTAATTGAAAATTCTGGTAGATTGTTGTGGTCTTGATCTCTTTCTCCACCCTTTCTCTGCTTTAGAAATAGTGCCGGTTGGGATCATTGCTGGTGGCATTGTAGGCTGTTCAATTCTTCTTCTCCTCTGTTTACTGGTGTTAGTGCTCTTCTTGTACAAACAACGCAAAGGAAGTAAGTCAAGTTTTCATCCACTTGTTTTCACAATTATCACATTATTAATAATAATTAATATATTTTTATAAATTACTTATAATTTTTCTATCAGGCAACTAGCGGGTGTGTGTTGTAAGACAATCTTAAATAATCAATCTCTCTTACAAACCGCAACATGCAAAGTTTGTCTTTGAGAATGTAGAAGCTCAAGTGTCCTTAAATAATTACAAAGCCCAAGGTCAATCAGCCATATTTAAAAACCTCAATAACAATGACTAAATCTCAAAAAGCCTATTCAGGGATGCGATAAATCAGATGCTTAATGGGATGTTTACTCTCCAGGTCGTCGAGGTGTCACACTTGGCAAGCCAGATATCAAGGTGGAGACCATAAACAAAGAGACCCACAGCCTGGAGGAAGACTCGGGCAGTGTCTCCACGGCAACACGCATGGTTAAGGCCATGTATTCTGTGAGTACTTCTGTCAGCACACGACAGAATTAATTCCAGGATGTAGAGGGACTTTAAGATAAAAAAAATATTATATTAATTATTTGAAATAAAAATAATACCTTTCAAACACGGAAACGGACAATATTTATTTTAATTATTTAATATTTGAGTTCGGCCACGAAAGGTTTAGTTGTTGACAACTGCTTAAAAAAACATTTTAAAAAAATAATTGATGACTTGGAAAAGAGCTGGATGAGTTTGTTAAATGTAGGAAGGGCCATTTTGCACTAAAATAATATTAAGATAAATTCTTCTGATTCATGAAATGTAACAAGTTTTATGCCATGTCTAATGCCAATGGTGATTGTGCATTATCTTTTAAATCTTCTAAGACAATACAAAATTGATGGACTACAGACTAACTAATTAATTGATAAATAAAAATATACACTTGGTTTAATTATTAGTTGTGACCACAAGATTTGATCTGTATGAATTAATTGTCCCTAAATTTGCACACACGACACTATGACCCAAGACACTATGCACTAACCATTCTTCTCTTCCTCAAATTTATTTCCTTCTAAATAATATTTCAAAAGCTTAATTAAATTCTGTTTCTCTCTCAACCTCCCTTTCTTCCTTTTATATCCTTCTCTTTTCCTCTTCTTATCTCCTGTTGTTGTTCCTCCCCTCTTACGTTGCATCTCTCTTCCCCTCTTGGTTGCTCTTGGTCGTTTATGGTTTAGTTTTTGCCTTCTGTGACCCTCTCTCCCTCCTCCCAGCCTTTTAAAGATGACATTGACCTCAAACAGGAGCTGCGCAGTGACACGCTGGACACACGCCAGGACTATGAGCTCAAGGTGAAGAGACAAATAGTGTACACACACAAACACACACACACATACAATGCATCTCTTTTTTTTGTGTGTATTTTTTTAATTCTGTAAATCAATTTTATTAAGATTGTTTTGGTGTAAGCATTAAGTAAAAAGGGTGAATCCCACAAGACCTCGACCACCCCCCGCCCAACAAAATAAAATCTAAATTTTTATAGTTACCATTATTTTAGAACTGTGACATTAAGCACCTCCTTTCATGACAATAAGTACCAACTGATGGTTGGCTAATACGTTGCAAAATTGCAATTGCATTTTTTTTTATAGATATACTGTATGCATAGTTTTTAAATTGTGTAGTACAACTGCTTGAATTTGTGCTGATTTTAATAATATCAAACATTGTCTGGACAGGGTGATTTTCGTCACTGTATTACTTCACAATACAATGAAGAGATATCATGATACATACAGATGCATGTTTTTACCAGTTTAGTCAAGTTCAGTAAAGTATTTAGAATTTAGGATGTGTTCCTGGAAATTATGTGCTCAAATATAACTTTTTAATTTACTTTCATAATTTACATTTGAACATCGCCTGAGATTTCTATTGTCCTTGCAGGATCCAACAAATGGCTACTACAATGTGCGAGCTTCCAACCATGATGAGGGCCGTCCAGCCTCCCGATCCATGCACTACTCAGACTATCGCACCTCCAGCCAGCCAGGGGGTGCTGCAACAGTCAGCAGCAGCTCAGGTCCGCCTGGAGCTACTGCAGGCCCGGGAACACCGAGCAGCTTGGCTCCAGGGTCACGAGCGGGTTGCTATGACCCTCGCCCTCCCTCTAGACTCTCACACAACAGCTACGCCCAATTCAACACCTTCACCCGTGCTGGGCAGTCCCAGCAGCCTCCACCCAGTTCTGGCCCACAGACTAGTGACTTCCCAGCTGACTGCAGCCTCCTGGACTCTACCCCTCAGCTAGGATATGAAAATTACGGCTACCCATCACACTATCCGCCATTTCGCTTGGGGTTTGCGCCACCAAGCCTTGCCCCATTAGAAAGTGGGCCAGCATATGAGATGTATGGGGTGGGGCCAAGTGTCGGTGCAGGAGGCGGTGGAACCCCAGAGACTGGACTCGGGAAATACGGAAGTTCCACAAGGTTCTCCTACACCTCTCAGCATTCGGATTACTCCCACCGACACACACAAAGAATGCAGACCCACGTGTAATGGAGAACCGGCATGTTTTCGTAACATGTTGTGCCAATGTCGGCCATATAAAATACACACACTCATGGTCACACACATATACACACAGAATGGAAATAATGATTAACCCAGATATAAAAATGGTGGCTGAATGAAAAATGAAAAGCTCAGAGAAAACAGTGAGCCTGAAATAAGAATGAGATGCAAGGCAGGAGATGAGGAAATTCTCTTTCTTCATCTTTGTGTTTATTTCCCAGCTCCAGGAGCTGAAAGCGAAGGTCACAATCAAGTGAGACTTGCGTAATGGAAAGATCTAAGATCTTTATAATGCTCAATAAATAGTGAATACCCAGAATAAACTTAATCACAAAGGTACAGTAATTCATGAGAAATTAAGGCTAGTCTCTTGTAGGCTAGTAGTCTGTTTGACAATGATCTCTGAGAGAGATGGTCATACGAGATGCATGTATGAATTCTCTTGAATGGCTTCTTCAACTGCTCTCAATGCGTGTGAATCTCATCAAAATATAACCAGGTCATATTTCATACCAAACCAAGAGACCTTTTGCAATTTTATTGGTACTGTGGCACCACCTACAATAGCTGTGGTGGATTGTATAAATAACACACAAACACGCAATGTGGTCAACTTGTGTCACTTTTTACTTGAAAAACTTCTTTCTCAACATCACAAGTTTTAGCAAAGCTTACTAGCAGGTCTTTTAAAAATGTCTAGTATCGGCTGTCTGATGGTACTTTGCAAGGAAAGTACTACCTCTGAAGCGGATAATAAAAAGGTTCCTGGGTTGGTTAAGGTTTTAGTTTCATGTGAAACTAGTTCATATGGTGGAAATAGTAAAAGTACCTGCAATTAAAAAATGCCCATTGTTACTGTTGTTGTAGTGAATGGCAGGTTCCACAAGATTTAAGTATCTGTTGTCACTGGAAATGGACCTATTAAAAAGACGCATAATCTGAATTTTGAAAGCTTAAATTTATGGGGACAAACACAAGACACATCCAAATTGCAAAACTATAATGTCACTGCTGACACTAGATTAAAATTAGACAAGCTATGACCTATGTGGCAAGTTTTATACCTTAATAGTGATTCAGATCACTTGAAGTAACTGTCTGCCAGAAGGGATTATTATCTGCACTATGCTGGTCTATAAAGAAAAGAAAAGAGAGAGAGAGACAAGAGCAAGTACACTGGTACGTGTTACTACATATGCCAAACATTGTTCAGCAAGTCTTACATCATTTACAATAAATCTTCACGAAATCTGGCATTTGCTTCAACGAATGAATGAACTGACCCTTCGCTAAGCCCCGCCTTGAAAGCCTTTCTGACCAATCTTATTTTAGCAACTGCTGCAGTCCTCCATTTCTCTGACAAACGTTTGCCTTTTTTCAATGAGAGTCTACGAGAGTAATGCGTGTTTGTGTAGTTTTAAACAGAATTGTAATCCAAATATTATCCATTTTGTTTATGAGAATATTTTGCCAAAAACCACACTGGTCATAGCAATCTCCTTATTGCCTAATCAGTTAAAGGAATGTTCTGGATTCAAATCAAGTTGAGCTCAATCTTTGGCATTTGTGGCATAATATTGATTACCACGTAAATTTATTTTGACTCATCCCTCCTTTTTTAAAAAAAAGCTAAAATCTTGGTTCCAGTGATGCACTTGTGATGGAAGTGAATGGGAGCCAATTTTTGAACATTAAAATACATGCTGTTACAAAAGTATATCCACAAGACATAAAGGATATGCATGTAATAATGATTTTAGTGTGATAAAAGCACTTACTAACCTTTTCTGTGTAAAGTTATAGACAAGTTTAACTTAAACTTCATTACCATTATGATAATGTCAACAAACCCCAAAACCCTAAAACAACTGTAAAAATAACATTTATATATAAAAAAAAAAAAACCTTTACAGCTCAAATAACACAAAAGTCAAGAAAGTAGGGCCCTGGAATTTGATTGAGTGCAAAGATTTTTTTTTTCTTAAAGCACAACGGTCAGATGACCGCATGCTCGGCTCTTCTAGTGTTTACAGAAGAATTGATGCAAGGGTTTTTATAAAACTATAAGCTTCATATTTCTGTGTTTAAACCCTTTACTATTTGTGTTTAAAATTGGCCACATTCACTTTCATTGACCCCATTCACTTCCATTGTAAGTGCCTCAATGAAACACAGATTTGTGTTTCAGATTTCAGATTTTTTTAGAGAAAAGGAGGGACTTGTTGATTGAGCTTAACTTGTATTGAACCAGGTAAATTCCTTAAACGGCTTAACCGACAGGATTTTTTATTGTATTTTTTTCTCCCCAATTTGGAATGCCCAATTCCCAGTACGCTCTAGGTTCTCGTGATGGTGTAGTGGCACCCCTCAATCTGTGGTGGAGGACGAATCTCAGTTGCCTTCGGGTCTGAGACCTTCAATCTGCACATTTTATCACGTGGCTTGTTGAGTGCGTTACCACAGAGACATAGCGTGTGGAGAGGCTTCACGTAATTCTCCGTGCCATCCACACACAACTCACCAAGTGCCCCACAAAGAGCAAGAACTACATTATAGTTACCACGAAGAGGTTACCCCATGTGACTCTACCCTCCCTAGCAATCGGGCCAATTTGTTTTCTTAGAAGACCTGGCTGGAGTCACTCAGCACACCCTAGATTCGAACTCATGACTCCAGGGGTGGTAGTTAGCGTCAATACTCACTGAGCTACCCAGGCCCCCAACCGACAGCATTTTTTAATTAAAAGGACCTCTTAAGGAAATTTCAGCAACAGTTAGAAAAGCACCTTGTTTTTATCCTACCTACATGTGCAGACTCCTAAGGCATCCAAGTGTTTTAAAAGTGAAGTGAAGATTCTCATTACTGTAACACAATATATTTTTATTGTATTTCATTACAAAATACTGTAATGATATTTATTAACATCAGCCTAAAGGCAGCACAACTAAGGCCGTGTCCACGCTATTACGTTTTTGTTTGAATACAATCTTTTTTTTCTATTTTTGTCCTTCCGTCCACACTGAGACAATGTTTTTGACTGCGAAATCAGAGCTTTTCGAAAAATGCTGTCTTCATGTTGTAGTGTGGATGGGGAAGACGCCAGAGATAAATGAAAATGACCTATTTGTTGTTATGTGACGCCGTCATATGATCCATTCAACCAAAAACAATAAAGACGGAGGCCCACATTGTAGCGGCATTATTGGCCTGTTATTAAGTTGCTGTTGAAGATAAGTGTTTACTTTGTACAACCTTCACAATGCATTCCTTCAATTGGTGATGCAAAGTTTACTCGGAATTGCTGTCTGGCGACGAAACACGAGGACAATTGCATTTCAGCTCATACATGGAATGACAATTTTTCACATGCTCAGAGAGGGGATTTAAGCGTTTCGTATGTTTTAGTTTGGATGAGCAACTTATGGAACATTTTTCCGAAACGCTCTACATCCAGACTGCCGTTCAAATGGATCCGAATAAATGTCGACGTAGCCTAATTCTACCATGATATATATAAATACTTTTTACATTACAGTAATGATAATTTTTATTATTTATTTGGCATTATGGTGATTAGAATAGGGAGATGATCTTAATTATCATGATGTCACTAAGCAAAAAATCTATTAATAAATTAAAAATTGCTATGGTACTCACGCAATGTAATGTGTTATTTCTTCTTTTGTTTTTGGGGTGAAATATGACCTGGATACATATACTAATGTATTCTATACTAATGATCACAATGTCCAAAAATACGAGTTTTTTACTATTTATTCTGAAGTAAAGGACTGAGTTTGACACAGGATATTAAGAGCACATGAGCTATGGAAGTCTTCTGAGAATTGTTTTTCTTTGCTTTGCTTGTAAATCAGAATCTACCTGGCTATCCAGTTTGCTACCTCGTTAAACAGGTTAGAAGCCTTCTAGTGTAAAGGCTAACTCACATTATGATTATCCATTAGCAGAAAAGCTATGTTAGTGTAGTAATGAAGCGTGGTGTATCCAACCCAATTTAAAAAAGGCACTTTTGAGCATTTGCAATAAAACCCATTGCCCTTTAAATTTCACTACGACAGAGACTAGTTAATGGATGCCATTCAACAGTTTTCAGACATGGCAAGTAAAAACCATTTATTTCACTATCATACAAATAGCTCAGAACAGTTACATTTATAGAAATATACATATTCAAAAATGCCCCACTCTTTTCCATGATGCTTTTGTAGTGGGGTCATTGTTTGCACTGCATTCCAGTATTCTAACTTAGATTACCCTCATAATCGAAATGTAATCTCTCATTTGCACACTAGGCTAGAGCATTCTCTCTATATTTTGAATATTACAGAGAAAAAAACAAATATTTTTGTCATTTCTCTTTGTTTCTGTAAGTGATTCTGGACCAAAGGTTCAACGTTAGAGTATCAGTCTTTATTTGGGTGATATTCACCTCAACGAACAAGAAAATATGCAGATTTGTTTGTTATTGTTGTTTGCAAATTTATCCGGTCGTGAGTGACCAAAGGGTTTTTCGAAGGTTGGGAACAGCAGAGAAGGTCTTAAACCGCATGGTCCAGCCTTACGTATCCAAACTTTCCCTTACTGATCGAAGATCAGGCTGCTATCACTTTCGTCTTAAAGATTATAGATGGGAGTGATTTACACCGTCTTGTACCCCAATGCTAGTGTAATTATGACTTTGATATGAAGTTTATAAATGCTTGATAGGTTGGAGGTTCTTTAAATTACTTATTCACACAAACACTCACCTGATATTTGTGCCAAACACAGATGCCTAACTTGAAGTATTTTACCCCAATTAAGAAAAAAACTACCTTATAGGGACCAGGAATGGTCTTTGGCTATGAACTATCTTCAAAAGATTTTGAAGGATGCCATTTCAAAGCAATGATGATCATCAACACGATGATTAGGAAAAAGAACTTGAGGGTGAAGACAATCCCTCATTAGTTGTTCTCAGAACAGTGAGGTACTCTCTACGACTAGTTTTCAACAACAAGCCCTGTAAATAATGTCCCATATGTAATTCTGACTTCAAGTATTATTTTACATCATCCAGTTTGATCCTATGTTTATGCGAGAAGAAGGATGACAAACACCATGGCGATGGTACTTTCCGAATGGGTAAAGTATGACAAGGATGATGAGTTGAGTGTAGCTTGGCTGGGATCCAATATGATGCCAAGAGCATTCAGAAGGATTACAAATACATCTTGACACTTGCCTGAGCTGCCAATCACTCACCCTTGATACTGATAGTTTATTATTTGTTTGATGGCCTGGGGAGAATATTGTGGGAGATGTGGCTCAACCCACTGGACGGTAATTGCACCCCCATCCCCCCCCCCCCCCCCCCCCCCTTGAACTTGAAGCTCCATGAAGATCTATGAGAAGGTACTATGAAGGAGTAAAAACAATTTAAAAAAGAGTGGCCTTAGGAAAACACGACTTTTATATTCCCTCACTTTATAAACTGGCTTAAGGCCAGAGGAGTGTATGTTGAGTTTCAATGAAGATAAGTGTTTTTGTGTGTGCGATTGAGCATGTATGGGTGTGAGTACAAATGACTGAGTTTATGAAAACCTTTATGTAATCCGTTCATTTACTTCTCTCACGTTCCTGCTCCAATACTTTTTCTTCTGCTGGTAGGAGTGTATCCTGTATAATTGTGTCTTAGAAAATAAATGTTGACCTTACTGTACTGTTCTTGGTAGCTGAAAAAATGTTTGAAAGATGTTCAACAAAAGTTATTGATTTTTTTTTATTTCCTTTTTTGATTTTTTCCAATATTTTTAAAAATGTTACGTAATTATTTTTTCACAGTATATCAGAAATAAAAGCACTGTTTTTCTAAGAATCAATGAAATATTGAGTGTGTGTTTTGTATATGTGTATATGTATACACTGTATATATGCATACTACAAATGTTTTACTTCAGTTTATCACTCTTGAAGTGGGTCCCAAACCCCACACTTCTTCACTATTCTATGCCTTTTTGTAATGTAAGTAGTGCAAGTAATAAGTTAACACTGAAAATGCAGGAAAAATAAGTGTACTTTAAGTACCTGGATGATGCATTTTTTTCAACCGTCAAAACGGAGTGTGGAATGTTGGACACTTCATGCCACTCAGCCTGACGTACATTGTGGAAGGGGCAGGCTGTGCTGCTGACAAAACAGTTGTAATAATGAAAAACGTAGCAGTTAGCGAAACTACAGTGGATACAGCATCTTACAAAAGTGAGCTGAATGATTTACCATCACCCCAAGCTGTTGTGCTGAGGTTGGCTAACACTTTAAAGCTAGCGGCAACACATCACGTGCGCTTAAAACGTCACTTCTGTCAGCTGTTAAATGGCGGATGGTTACATGTAGTTAAAATCCATTAAGTGTTTCATTTGGGATAATACACCACATGCCTGAGTGCATAGTATATAGTGCATAGTATATAGTGTAAGTGCACAGTGTATAGTATGTCATACTATACTATACTATACTTCCTATAGCACCATCTAGCGCTCTGCACATGCAACATGCACTATGAACTGTAATCAACCTTGAATTCATGATTGTGGCTAGAGACTGCAATGGCAAGATGTACACTGGAAAAAAAAAACAGTTAGAATTTGGTCTGTTCTTACCCAAAACCAATTGGATCGCTTCAGAAGACATTGATTAAACCACTGGAGTCTGATGGATTACTTTTATGCTGACTTTATTTGCTTTTTGGAGCTTCAAAGGCCTGGTCACCATTCATTTGCATCGCATTGTATGGACCTACAGACCTGAAATATTATTCTAAAAATCTTCATTTGTGTTCAGCAGAAGAAAGTCATATACATCTTAGATTGCATGAGAGTGAGTAAATGATTAAAGAATTTTCATTTTTGGATGAACTATCATTGAAGGTTCACTAATGGGCACCCACATTAGTCAATTTAATTCCAAACTGGTGTCAACAACAATATGAATATGAGAGCATGATTGCTTATAGGAAAACAACCCATGTTAGTACCGCTCTTCTCTGAAGTACCTTGGAATATAGTATTAATACTATGGATGGAATACAAATAATCACTCCATACCAAAGCAATATCACATGAGTAAGAGTGCTGTTGTGTCTTATCATCATGCCTGTGATTTTGCATTAGGCATGAGGCCTCAGGGAGTCACAGTCATGCAAACATTGTAGATCTATACCACAACTGAGGGTGTGATATTAACTTTGCCTGAGAAGCCATACTTCCCAACATAGTATCCCAAAAACAGTATTCTAAAGGAGAGTGTCGAAATCCTCAGTATTCATAATTTTTTTTTTTTTTTTTTTAAAAAGTGAGAAATACCCGGATGAACTACTATATCCACTGGACACTACTATCCAGTAATGCCACAGAAGCTAAAAAAAAAAAAATCAAATAAACAATGGCAGAAAACAGTGAGTCGGAAGTCTATTTTTAGCTCTATTTATACCTAGAAATTGTTCCTTGTGGATAAATTGAGCTTGTTTAACAAAACCACAGTAGATTGTTTTAGCGGTTGTCATTACTACAACATATATTTAGGTCACAGGACAATGCCCGCGTTCCCGGATGAAGTATGGCCGGAATGTATTTACACCTGCATACCTAAAGAATGTACTTTTCTACTGGCCGAGAAGTGCGTCATTCAATAGATGCAGTACATTCTAATGCTGCGTTCACATACAACACTAAGTAGCGTTTCACGTGGCACGATTACATAAAAAGTCAGTGCAAAGATGCGAATTGAAGCAAATTCACTTTGGGCGGGCGGCGCGAATGGCACGACTCGAATGTGTGAAATCACTTAATTCGCATATTCGCATGAGTTTAAATTTTTCCACTTGATGCAAATCGCGAAAGCCTATCAGCATTGAGATTGTCTGGATGTCACTGATATTCTGACATTGTAGCAGAAGAAATCTGGAACAATTTATGAAAAATTGTTGTAGCGGTATGTGGGCACCTGGAATTATATGACACAACATCATACATGTACAGAGACCGGGCGAACATTGCTTGGTGGAAAGTGAACGAGGAAGTTGGACTACCTGGTAAGTTCTGAAAATATGCGCATCTACTACCTCCGTGAAGTTGGCACCCCATAAAACGAAATAATCTCCAAAACTATGCCATTGGTTTGTGCTGCGTTTGTGCTGATTTGTGCCGCAAAAACGAACGTTTGTGCTGGTTTGGTGTTTGAGATATTGAACATTATTTTTTTGGTTGTGTTACGTCACTCTCCACCCCATGTCGTTCAAATCGCTCCAAACCGGTTTCATTCGTTTGTGCTCGGTTTGTGCTGGTTTGTGCCGTTAAAACGAACATTGTATCTATTTTCCTTTCGCAGATATAGCACATTTAATTCGGGAGCTGTGACGTCACTCTCCACCCCATGTCGTTCAAATCGCTCCAAACCGGTTTCATTCGTTTGTGCTCGGTTTGTGCTGGTTTGTGCCGTTAAAACGAACATTGTATCTATTTTCCTTTCGCAGATATAGCACATTTAATTCGGGAGCTGTGACGTCACTCTCCACCCCATGTCGTTCAAATCGCTCCAAACCGGTTTCATTCGTTTGTGCTCGGTTTGTGCTGGTTTGTGCCGTTAAAACGAACATTGTATCTATTTTCCTCTCGCAGATATAGCACATTTAATTCGGGAGCTGTGACGTCACTCTCCACCCCATGTCGTTCAAATCGCTCCAAACCGGTTTCATTCGTTTGTGCTCGGTTTGTGCTGGTTTGTGCCGTTAAAACAAACATTGTATCTATTTTCCTTTCGCAGATATAGCACATTTAATTCTGGAGCTGTGACGTCACTCTCCACAACATGCCGTCCAAATCGCCCCAAAACGGTGCCTTTTGTTTGTGCTCGGTTTGTGCCGTAGAAAGAACCATCATAAATTATTCCATTCTTCAGACATAACAAAATCTTTGGAGGAGTAGTGACGTCACGCAAGCAAGCCGAGCTCTCCATCCATCTCGTCTACAAACCTGTCTGGTGCGTTTGTGCTCGCACACAGGGCCGCTGCTGTCTTTGTCTTTTCTTCTTTAGATAGCCTACTGAAATGTTTTAGTTTAGATTTGTGCTAGATATTGACATTTGGTCTTTATAAAATCACCAATGCACTATGATATGTAGGCCTAATGTACTGTCAATACTCTGGCTCAAGGCTACGTGTGACTGATGCTTTAATTTTGTCCAATAAAAAAAAAAAAAAATTGTGTACTGTCTTAAGTTTTCGAAAAACTTAATGATTTAATGATTTTACTTTTGAAATTGAATTACTGTGTGAATTACTGTTGAATTACTGTGTCACTCCACTTCACAGGTTGTCATATAGGCCTATATGACACAAACGAAACTTTTACCGGCACAAACCAGCACAAACGAAGCACAAACAAATGAGACTATTTTGGGTGAATTTGGAGCATGTGGGGGGCTGACTGACCTCAGATTGACCTATAAATATTCTTTTAATATCTAAAAAAACCGAAGCAGCACAAACGAAACTTTTTACAGCACAAACCAGCACAAACGATTGAGACTATTTTGCCGACGTTTTGCGTTGGGTGGGGGGGCAACTTCACGCTCTGTCAATTTCTTATTTGTTCAAATTATCCTGTGAATTGTATTGACCTGCACACATGATTTTAGTACTTTTTTTTTAGTATTTTATCTCAGAGCACATGCTTACCTTTTTCACAGCCAGATACCTTTTCCTGTTTAGTTTTCCCACTATGCAGTGCTTAGGGTAAACAAATGTCTTTAAGGGGGCAGAAAGACTTTAAATGTCTGTAAACTGAAGCTGAAGTTTTTCGAAAACTTAAGACAGTACACAATTTTTTTTTTTTTTATTGGACAAAATTAAAGCATCAGTCACACGTAGCCTTGAGCCAGAGTATTGACAGTACATTAGGCCTATACATATCATAGTGCATTGGTGATTTTATAAAGACCAAATGTCAATATCTAGCACAAATCTAAACTAAAACATTTCAGTAGGCTATCTAAAGAAGAAAAGACAAAGACAGCAGCGGCCCTGTGCGAGCACAAACGCACCAGACAGGTTTGTAGACGAGATGGATGGAGAGCTCGGCTTGCTTGCGTGACGTCACTACTCCTCCAAAGATTTTGTTATGTCTGAAGAATGGAATAATTTATGATGGTTCTTTCTACGGCACAAACCAGCACAAACCGAGCACAAACAAAAGGCACCGTTTTGGGGCGATTTGGACGGCATGTTGTGGAGAGTGACGTCACAGCTCCAGAATTAAATGTGCTATATCTGCGAAAGGAAAATAGATACAATGTTTGTTTTAACGGCACAAACCAGCACAAACCGAGCACAAACGAATGAAACCGGTTTGGAGCGATTTGAACGACATGGGGTGGAGAGTGACGTCACAGCTCCCGAATTAAATGTGCTATATCTGCGAAAGGAAAATAGATACAATGTTCGTTTTAACGGCACAAACCAGCACAAACCGAGCACAAACGAATGAAACCGGTTTGGAGCGATTTGAACGACATGGGGTGGAGAGTGACGTAACACAACCAAAAAAATAATGTTCAATATCTCAAACACCAAACCAGCACAAACGTTCGTTTTTGCGGCACAAATCAGCACAAACGCAGCACAAACCAATGGCATAGTTTTGGAGATTATTTCGTTTTATGGGGTGCCAACTTCACGGAGGTGCATCTACTTGATCCAGATATTGGTTGTACTTTACTATGGACCAAGTCGTAGAAGCCCCTCCTCCTGTCCTTTTCAGGAAGAGAAGGGGGAATACTCCCAGGAATGCCAGTATAAACACATATTTACAATCCAGCGGTCAAACTCGCGAAAGCAATTCGAGGTGAAAGTTTTCTTTGCGTTGTATGTGAACGCACCATAACAGCACACAATTTTGGATGCAAATATTGCTTTTAACAGTTCAACAAACAAATAAAATATATTATTTTAAATAACTCCAAAAGAAGCTGTACATGATTTTAGCCATTCTACATTCACGAGACTGAGTCGTTGAAATAGTCACTCCCCCTCTTTCCAAAACTCTAAACACCAATTGTTGAGACCGCCATTGTGCAGAAATGGATGTTAAAAACAACAGCAGAAAAATAGCTCCCTCAACTGACAACTGTTACGAGCAACAGTAGTCTCAGGGTGCATCTCAATCAGTTCCCTAGTTCAGTAGTCGGGGCACTGGCCAGTGAGTCAGACATTTTTAGTGTTGTTTCAATCCCTGGTAAAAACCAGGGAGCATCGTTGCTCACTATGGCTGTGTCTTGTTTGGAAGACTGCGTGCTAGGTAGGACACGTCCTTTGAAGGCTGCAGTATACCAAGCATCTACCTTTAAACAAGTCTCGTTTAAACAAGATGGCCTTCGTAGAACAAACGGAAACTAAACGTAACATGGTTGCTCTGACAGCACGCCACGCGCGAGCGCTTGGAGTGAGAAGGGAGCATTGTCCCTTTAGAAGGGAATGTATGAGGTACATTTTAGGAGAGTTATAACGATGTAAAGACAAAAGAAAATAGATATTACAGGTGTAAATTTAGTCTAATACTTTATGTTAATGATATATTTATATAATTATACATATTATATACTCTGCACCCATCTACTGAGATAGGCTACTTCAACTTAGGAATTAAATATTGCTTGTGTTTGAACATCATATTTACGGGAAAATTGGCGTCATTTGTCTTGTTTTTTGTTTTTTTACATTTCAGAAGCAAAGAATTGTGGGTAGAGAGTGCCCACGAAGGATACACCGTATGCATCATCTGAATTCCCATGAAAGAAGGTCGCATTCGAAGGCTGCATTCGAAGTGTCCAACTTTCTTTTTTTTATTATTTATTTATTTTTTATTATTATTTGTTTTTTTAGTGTCCAACTTTTTTTTCTGAAACGAGACAGCCTCGATGACGTATGCGGCTGAAAAATGCGACCTCCGGCACAGCCTCCGGACATGTTCCTTAACCGGAAAAGTTGTTGTGACTTCTGTAGTCTCTTAAGTGGTTCAGAGATAACAAGTGTAAATCTATGAATTCCAAGCCTCGTTTTCTCTTTAAAAGAGATATAGTTTGTAATGTCTTTCATTCATAATTACCATGAAAGTGAAACATTATTTTTAAATATTTGAATTATTAAAAGAAGTTAAAATACACTCCTATATATTTTTATTTCCTTATTTATGACACTATGTAATAACAATACAATAATAACACTTGGATATCTTCAAGGAAAATTAACGATAGTGTAATTTTAACAGCGATGGAGTGCGCAAGTTCGTTAACGTGTCGCAAACTGAGTCATAAGTGTCCCAATGTTCAGTGGATCAGGACCTTCTTTTTTACAGTCTATGATCAGGACCCTTAGGCTACCGCAGTGCCCGAATTCGTGTTCACGATATACTTTTTCATGTCAAAGAGAGCCAGGGAGCTGATTGAGACACAATGTCAGCCTCAAACGGCATGCCCACAGTCTGTGTACTAACCATCTAATGCTTTGCTGCCTTCATGTGCTATCGGAATACTTCCCACCTGCGAAGTGGTAATTATGAATATGTCGTGTTCACGTGCTAATTTAACAACACACTTGAAGCGAACTCTGTCGACATCTTGTGGCTGTTTGTACGTAGACATAATGGGCACTGAACCTACAATTGAACCTCCCTACAGCCAGATGGCGCCAGATCCCTTTTAAATACATCCACAGTGCAGATAGAAGCGCAGAAGCATCTGGTGGACAGCGGGAAAGATGGCGGCGACAATGCTGAGGTCGCTCTCCAGACTCGGACGTCCTTCAGCGATATTAAACAGTAACATCAGCACTCCAGCCTGTGCTCTGCTTCAGAAGAGGTGAAACCTTTATAGTCATCAATATAGTCTAATTTGTGCATATTTTGAGTTCGATATTGGTTGTTTTTGGCGCTGTTATAAGGATTAGATAACCTGTGTTGCGGCGAATTTGACGTGTGTTTAACACACGGATATTTTATAATATTTCTAAACACTCATTTACCAAAAGTTTTTTGTTTTTTTAGATGATAACAGTTGTAAGTGCTTTTTAGCTCCGTGGATTGGTCAGTGGATGAAAATGTGCTTGACCCCGTTACAGATGAAATATGATAAGTAAATAAACAGAGACATGTAAATTATCTATATATTAATCGGTTAATATCACAGAGAATTCCTGATTTAATGTCAGATTGTATCTCTTGTACAGCTTCGTCGCTTAACACGTTATGAAGCACTCCTCCAAATCAAACGACCCAGCATCTGTAAATCTAAATCAGAGGTGTCCAATCTAGGACCCGCGGGCCAAAGTTGACCCGTGATGACCTTTTATTTGGCCCGCATTGCCGTAGATGAGATCACAAGAGGGAAAAGGGGGAAATAATTATAATAATAATAATAATAATAATAATAATAATAATAAATATATATATATGGCATTGATGCAGTTCTTTGTTTTTAATTAATCTTTTTGTTTTAACATTTTTGTTGTATTTTTGCATTAGATAAACTATAGTTTATTTGAAAGGTATAAGTTATTTAATGTACAAAAAAAAAAAAAAAAAAAAAAAAAAATGTGTATGCATACTTCAATGACCTTTAAATACATACTGTCTGAAAGTTTGCTCCATTGGCCAAACTGGGTGCCACCCCAAAATTTTCACTATGATTAGCCAGTTCCAAAGTTGGTTTAAAATGGAGTGGGAATTGAAGCAGTGTCAAGAAAGTGGACTTGCGGAACAGTCATTTGAAGTGAAATATGGCTTGAACGCACACTATGCATTGTGCAGCATTTCATATTCAAGTGAACGTGACTAAAGCGCACCTGTGAAGTGGGCTTGATAAAGTAAGATGAGGGAGCATTTCAATATAAACAACAGTTCCATTCACTCCAAACACTGCACAACATTACGACAAGCAATATAAGTGAACAGACCAGAACTCAAAAATCCCTTTCTGCCCCGCCAACTGGACAAAAACATTAATGCAGTAAACTAATTATTCATATTTCATCTTCTTATTCTGACTAAAACCCATTTTAGGTGTGCATCATACTGTAATTCATTTGTCAAACATGAGGATATCTCGTTTACAAAATTTCGCAAAAACACTTCACGACATTGTTTAATTAAATAATGCTTTTACATTTGGCAGTCCCAATAAATGGAAATACTACGTGAAATCCATGACAATGTGTAGCCTAGGTCTATTTTAAGAAATATCTTTAATGTCTTTGTCACAACATTATCCTACTTGATAGTATTACATCATGCCATTGTATCTTCATCTCTCGAAAACAGCACAGAACTTTTGTGTGTTCAATGTGAGATGCGCTGTTCTTAAAGAGACAGTAAACATGTTTTAAGAGATGCTTCCATTTAGTCGTTTAGCAGACGTTTTATCCACAGTGACTCACAAATGAGTGAGACACAACATACAAATTATATTGAAATCAATTGTGCTTCATGCAAGTATAGGACACTTGACGTTTTTAATTTTAGAGTTCTGTGTGTTTTGCAGTATCAATATTTAATTTTAAAATAATACAGTTTGATATATGCAATGTTTACTTTTGACAAAAAGTTTTGTCTCCTCTGCTCTAAATAGAGTGGCCCCAAAAAGTATTGGGACATAAGCCACACTTGTGTGGATGCCATTGCATTAGAAACAAAACATAAAACCAAGCATAATTTAATATAAAGAAAGATGGTCACTTTGCAAACAAATAATTTCACATAAATATATTTTTTTTATTGTAAAACATTGTAGATAATGTTCAACATTTAGACTAACAGTATTTTTTTCCAAAAGACTGTGGTTATCAAACATGTCCGTTGTGGTAACCCTGCTAGGACACCTGTGTGAACCATAGGGGTATTCACTTTATACTTGCACTAAAATTAACCTTTTGGCCAGTTGGTTAAATGTAACTGCAAACGTGGCAAAAAAAAATAAAATTCAGTTCTGAGAAATGGTTCAGCATTATTTGTTTTCAGGTGTCGTATTTTGTTATCTAATACAATCACGTTTATATATTTGTAAGTTGAAATGTGTCAATACATATTTAGGTTTATAACTTTTTCAAACATGAACATCTTTTCTTAAAGACATCAGAAAGTAATATAACAAGAAAAAGCCTGAGTGCACATCTATGTTTGCCATTTTAATGCAAATCAGTGACAACACAGTATTTTCGTTCCTGATTTTCAGGCTCAAGCAATGGCAGCCAGATGTGGAGTGGGCGGAGCAGTATGCTGGAGCTGTCATGTATCCCAGTGTCATCACTGAGAAATGGGCACCTCCACCTTGGAATGGTTTGTATTGCTTTGACAAAGTAACTACCATATGTATGGAAACAATCAGCAAGTTAGACCAACATCTTTGTCTTTTTTTAGACAAGGACCCACCAGCAGAGAAGGATGTGTCCAACCTCACCATCAACTTTGGTCCTCAGCACCCAGCAGCTCATGGAGTGCTGCGTCTGGTGATGGAGCTGAGTGGAGAGTCGGTGAAGAAATGTGACCCTCACATTGGCCTGCTGCACCGTGGCACTGAGAAACTCATTGAGTACAAGACTTATTTGCAGGTACTTGCATGCAGA
The DNA here is from genome assembly GCA_032164185.1 of Moxostoma hubbsi. Lineage (NCBI taxonomy): Eukaryota > Metazoa > Chordata > Actinopteri > Cypriniformes > Catostomidae > Moxostoma > Moxostoma hubbsi. The sequence goes on from JAVLUX010000003.1 coordinate 44,757,034, forward strand.
ATACACATCCTGATGGACAACTGCCATCCACTGCTCACTGAATAACATATCCTTAACAGGCCTCTACATTGCGAGGAAATCACTTACATATGCAACAAAAAGAATTCTGACAAGGAAATATTCAGATTTCACTCGCCATTGATTGAGTTGTGTAGTGGGAAAGACGACAGTGCACAAGAGTTCATTTCACTGCATGCTTTATCTCATTAGCGAGCACTCTTAAGGAAATGTGTTTTTTTTTTTTTTTTTTTTTAAGGTTAAAAAGTAGTAAAACTCAAGGGCTTGGAATTTTTTTTTTTGAGAACTTTTACAATAAATATTTGTAATGTGTAAATGTACACTCACACCCCCAATTTGCGAACGTAAAAAAATCTGAAGTTGAATTTTGCAATCTGCTCTCACAGACCATAATAAAAAAAAAACTGTGTTCTGAATTCAGACTTGCAGACAAATAGTCACAAATGTGTGAAATGATATTCTCACAGAAATAAAGAATGACACAAACGCATATATTATTTTTGTACTTTAATTCAGTTTAGCAGTACAACCACCTGTCATCAATTTTTTCTGTCGAAGTGCGCCCTCTCATGACGAGTGCGCGCCTCTCTACCCATATATTGAGCACTAGTGCTACACGTTTATATTACAATGAGATACTTTTCATATGTGGACAAAATTAGTGAACAAAGAACAAAATTATCAGGTGCAGGAAGCAGCAAAATGAGGAGCAGAAAAATAGAGCAAAATTAAGGTAAGAATCACAACTTAACGACTGTCCATGTCAGTCATTGATGTTATTTATTACTTTGAAATGGCTTATTTAGAACCTCTTAACTGGCAGAAACTCTGTGGGCCATTTTTTGCAAGTTAAGTGCAGTGTTTTTTCTTTAAAATAAACTTAAACATCTGTAATGTTGTTTTAATTTCATTTATATTGCTGCTTGCTTTCACTTCACCAAAAAACTCCTAAATGTCGTCTTTTAAAAGAGACCATGATTAGGACATTCATGCTAAGCAGCCTCAAATGAAACTTGGAGCACCCTGCAGACCAGGGCAAACTACTGCCTGCGGGTCAATTTTTCATGAATGTTTTTTTATTATGTCTTTCATTCAGACCCTCCACACCCCTAGTTTTAACATGTAATGTGTTTGTTTGTGTGCAGGCACTTCCATACTTCGATAGGCTGGACTACGTGTCTATGATGTGTAATGAGCAGGCGTATTCACTCGCAATAGAAAAACTGCTGAACATCCAGGCTCCACCCCGTGCACAGTGGATCAGAGGTAAGAAACAAAAACACTAAACCCATCTTTCACACATTACTCTAACTATACAAGTACACTTCAATGCACTTAAGTCATATCAACTGCCCAAGTCCATTGCTCTGTTTCTTTATATTACACTTTGTTCAATTTCCCTAAATTGCAAATAATAATAATATAAAAAAATCTTTGCTTTATACTTTATTTTATATAATCATCTTCTGCTTCAGCTGCTTCTATAATAGTGTTAAATGGCCTTTCTAGTGCTGTATGGAGAGATGACCCGTATTTTAAACCACATCATGGGCATCACAACCCATGCCCTTGATATCGGAGCCATGACCCCTTTCTTCTGGTTGTTTGAAGAGAGAGAGAAGGTAAGACCTGAATAACAGTTACAGTGTTGATTTTGGGTGCCTTCAATAAGTGTACCACATTCTGTGAAACCTAGATTACAATGAATAATTATTTGTATCTTAGATGTTTGAGTTCTATGAACGAGTGTCTGGAGCCAGGATGCATGCTGCATATGTCAGACCTGGTGGAGTTCATCAGGTAAGCTGTGTTCAACACAGACATATTCTAACTGCGAAGGCCCTTACTATGAAGCTTTTCCATTCAAACTAAAAGAAATTCATTGCTTATAGTGGATAAACTGGTAACCTGATGAGAACTTTTGTTGCAGGACTTGCCTCTTGGTCTCATGGACGACATCTATGAATGGTGCAAGAATTTCTCTATTCGCATTGATGAAGTCGAGGAGGTATGTTGTCCAAAACATAGTTCTAAATGTATAAATGTACCACAGATCTTGCCAATGGATATATTATGTTTTTCTTAGCCACACAGTTTCTTAATTTTTTTTTTTTACTGATTTATATTTTCAGTTTGACTCTCACTAGAGCAGACCTGCCAACCTGTACTCATGCGCTGCGGGTACGCATTTTGACCTCAAAGTACGCTGGTACGATTTGTCACTCTAAACTACGCAAAAACCCGGTGACGCCTATGTGCACGCGCAGTACTCAAATCAAGCAACAGCAAAAGAAGAGTTTGACCAATCATAACACCATGTTCATTCCCCAAATAGCAATCGGGTATGATTAACAAATGCGCCTATCATTAATAAGAGACTGCAAATTGACAGCAACACAAAATCCCAATTCACCCATGCAAATTGTAAAATGCTCAAGTATTGCTGAACAATAAATCTAAATAAAATTAAATTCACTATATGGCTTAGTGATTATGCAAGTGCTGTGATTTCAATATTGAGGCGCCGTGTGTTCCAGAGTGAAGAGTTCCAGAATTGTTCAGGCGTGTGTTCTGTGCACACACACGCAGTGTTTTTCCGTCTCAGAGCGGATCATTTCACTGCTGCTCCTCACAAACTGTGTGAGTTTGTGCCACTTATAACGTTAACTTGACTGCAAGATGTGGCAACATTTCCCCTGATTTGTAATGAGAATCGTTTATAAATCAGCGCTTACGAAAATTTACAACTGTTTTACTGTACTGTAGTAAGAATTGTATTTATTTATTTATTTTTTTGGCAGAAGGAAGAAATTAAAGACAGACAAAGTAAATGAGTATTGTCCTAGTTTTGGTTAGATTATGACCAGTGTTTCCTCTAAAATACTGCCTTAACAGGGATAGCACAAAGGTGTGTGTGACAGTGCAGACCTGCTAACCTTTGGAAAATATTTAACATTAAATAACGTTATCCTAACGCTACGTAATTTGCAAGCTAGCTTGCATGTGCACATGGGGCCGGTTGTACCAGCTTTGTGCAATTTACAACTTGGCCTAGTTGTGGCGTAAATGGGCACTAAGTCACAATTTACGCACTACTAAATATTTGAGCGTTGTACCATTAAACTTCGGTAGGATCCTACATATAAACTAAATATTTACGGAGGCCTCCGACCAGGAGTAACTCATGGAATAGAAAAGCAGACTCATTTAATAACATCAATGAACTCATGTTTTGACATTAGCCATCAAGGAGCTTCAGGTAATAATTTAGCTATCTAGGAAGGCCTACATTTCTAGATATTTTTTTAATTGAATGGGCTACAGTTTTCATTTTGCCTATTTCAGGATGTGTGTATTTCTATATAGCTGATTTAGTTTTTAAACAAACTGTAAATCCTGAACTCAAACTTGGGTTTTACTCCTATCTCATTGACCGTGTTATACATCACAACATAATTGTTTTTAATTATTATAACTTGTTTTACATATGTAAATTAGGGATGTGTGAGACTAGTCGACTAAATTGTACAGCTGCTGCTAGTCGGCATTGGAAATAATAGTCGACTAGTCTGTTAATATTGAATTCGCATACATTTATTTACACATTGCGTTATATTGTTTTTATCATTACTTTATAACTTAATTATTTAATAAGCGTTTATCTGGAGGATGATTTCATGCTTCTCTCTTTCACTCGCGGTGTGCACAGAACCAATGTCCTGATGAGCAAAACATGGTATGTTATCAAACCCCGTGGCCCGTCACACTGATGGTACTCAAAAAAATTCCAAGGTTAGCAGGTCTGCTATTTTAGACCTACACTACCATTTAAAAGAAGTCTCTTCTGCTCACCAAGGCTGCATTTATTTGAATGCAGAATATTTGTTGAATATTTGAGAATATTTGTTTAAAATATTAATTGTTTTATTTAAAAGTAGACATTTCAAGCTTTCTTTAGACATATGTTTCATGTTTGCGTGATAAGTATTCACAGAGTTTCAGTTCATTTTTGTGACGTGTTTCAGAAATATTTTCGCGACCACAAGAGACTGCTGAAAGCTCACCCTTTTTATTTTCTTTATTTTACAGAAGCACAAGATTTTGTTGTTATTGTGATAGTACACAAATAAAAGTAGACCATTTATAGTCACTAATGATGTCTTACAATTATTTATATGCCCCAAAATGGAGAATTTTAAGTTGTTTCCGCTGTAATGACGGAAAAATCCAGCAGGACTCGCCGGCACGTACATAGACCCCAGAGGGTTAATAGTTTTTGGCTGTGGTGCTTTGAATTTAGGATTTTTTAATTTAGAGACACAACTTCTCAAGGAGGGTTTTGGCATCCTGATAGCACAACCACTCTTATCATGCATGTTGCATTTTTGACACCGCTTATCAGATTAAAAATAGTTTGACTTTTACAAATGTGTCCTGAGGCCCACGTTTTCAGTGCCATTCTGTTGAGTTTCCTTTTACAAAATTACATTGAGAAATGTAATACTAAAAAGTTTATGATGTGAAGTAATTAAGAGAGATTTAAGATTCTGCACTATTTCTAGTAGGGCTTGACATTAAGCATTGTCATGTGCTTGTCAAATTGTTCATTCATATTTTGACCCCTGCTTTAACAAACAAAATAAGCAAAAATAAAAAGGGGTTCCTGTGAGGCAGTTACAATGGAAGTGAATGGGGCCAATTTTTTATGTTAAAATACACACTTTTGTTTCAAAGGTATAGCCATAAGACATAAATATGCATGCCAACATGATTTTAGTGTGATAAAATCACTTACTAAGCTTTTCTAGGTAAAAAGGTTAAAGGCATTCACTTTCATTGTAAATGCTTTTAACCTGGACTTTAGTTTGTTTGTTTTTTTTTTTTTTAAAGAAAAGGAGGGACAAGTAGAAATAAATTTGTTATTATTAGCATTTTGCCACAAATGCTGTCAATTGAACTTAACTTTTATTGAACACGGAACATTCTTTTAAGATCACTGTGCAGAAAGATGATTAAACTTTGCGAATAAAGATCCACTGTGCCCCAAGCTCTGCAATATTTAACCAGGCAATATAGCTAGCTGCCACCATTTCAATATGATAAATGACATTAGCCACAATGAACGTCTTATTCCTTTCTCAATCATCAGTTAGCCTCTTATTTATAGGTGAGAACATTTAGAACAGGATTCATTTACTTTCACACTGAAATTTCATGAGACGCAACTGTCTGTCAAACATATTGAGCTACACAACACAATCTACAGATAAGCTATGTAAAAGTATATTTTTCAGGCACATGTTGAGGCTAAATAGATGCTTAACTTGCATTTCAGAATTGCACTCAAATGACTAGTCAAAATACTGTTCATGTGTTACTTGTTATTGTTTATTTCCATGTTGTTTCATTGTCAAATAGCAATGTCAAATGTAAATCAAGTCAATCACTGATACATCAGCACCACCTTGAGCAAGAAATAGCATGTATAATATTTATTGGTTCACGCATATGTAATATTGATAATTCACCATTGTAACGCAGAAAATCCATGTGATATGGTAGTCACTTGTATGATTATAGTACTAATGTATCTTGTAATAAATAAAGAAATAGATTTCCTGTGATGGAAATCTTACATAGAAAAAAAAAACCACTTGCCTATCTAGGGACCCTTTACACTTGTTTGTCAAGTGGTTACATAAGCTTTTTTAATTTTTACACTATTCAGAAGAGAAATAGTGAGGAATACTAAAGAGGTGTGGACATAACTCCAAAAAATGGATATGGTACAGGGGGTGGAATGAGGTCCCTGGTCACTAAAGACCCAAGGTATGCATTAAAGCAATGTTTCTCAACTGGTGGGTCTCGACCCAAAAATGGGTTGCTAGTCTTTACGGACTGGGTTGTGGATAGCAGGTGGGTCGCCACTATGGTGAGTCACCACTTGAATTCCTGTGTAAAACGTCTGGGTCCTGAAGCAAAACCAGTTGAGAACCACTGCATTAAAGGGTTTATCAGGCTACTAAAATTCTTTCACTTGCCCCTTTTAAAATACACTTGACTCGGAGAAGCGGACAAATGTTAATGTCGAGCTATGTCTAGGTCAAAGTTCATGCCAGCTCAAATTGCTATGCTGCTAAAATTATAAAAGAAACAAAAACCTAATTTTCACTGGCAAAGTTTTTGAAATTATCTGATGTTGTAATGTTTTATCCATTGACAGTTATGTATGTGCATTGTGTAAATGAATATAATTTACATTTCTTTAGATGCTGACCAACAATCGTATCTGGAAGAACCGAACTGTTGGCATCGGTGTTATCGGTGCAGAGGATGCTCTCAATTATGGCTTCAGGTATCTGAAGTTATTCATTGATGTTATTCTACAGTGTATCTAGTAAACTGAATATTATAAAGCCAGAAACATTCTCTATGCAGTTGTGTACACTGACATTTTTAGCTACGCAATCTCGAATTCACAAGTTGTTAAGTTCATAAATGTGTCTGATCACAATTCATAACACAATGCAAGGATGAGTTGCATTCGCAATGTTGCCACAAGAGGGTGCTATAGAGGAAATTATTGTGTACTGTCACTGTTTTTATTTTTATTTTCTTTCATGTTAACTACTGTCATGACAAAACAACAGTTTGAAGAGAATATTGCTGATCAAGTAAATGATCTTACCCTAACTTACTTGAATAATATCTTATCCAGGTTAATGGCGTAGAATTTTGAAGGAAGCTCCATTTCCCCTTTTTTATAATTCAATTAGGGCGCACATCTGCAGAGTTGTTGTTTAACTCTTTCTCTCTCTGGCCCTGTCTCAGTGGAGTGATGCTGAGGGGTTCGGGAATTAAATGGGATCTGAGGAAGTCTCAACCATATGACAAATATGATGAGGTGGAGTTTGACGTGGCTGTTGGAAGTAATGGCGACTGCTACGACAGGTGACTGCACATGTCTTTATGTTCTCTGGTGAAATGTGTCATTTTAAATAGACTAAGTTATTCAGGAAGCTTAGAATGACAGGAAATCTAAATGTAACCACAGTTTATAAATTGGTCCTAGACTCAACTTGGCTTTCTCACTACACATGCTGATGGTATCGTGTGGTGTGGTGCGGTGTGATATGCATCATTCTAAATAGCACATATCATGTGTCATAAACTTGTTTAAACTATCTGACCAAAAATTCAGTGCCAGTTTTGTTTGGTTTTATATAAATAAACGTTATTGAATTATTCTACAATCAACTTTATATAACCAGTTAGTTACCTAAAATGTATAACATGGTGTCTTGATTAGAATATAAATATTTATTGCTTTTATATAGATTTTATAGAAGTCAAAATTGTGAAGACACATTTTTAGTGACAAAAAAATAAATCAAAACTACCTTAATTATCTATCCAAGTAGCACACACAAGACATTCTTTCAACAAACTTCATGAGGTGCCACCTGGGGTGCTTTTTAATAAGTATTGAAGGAGTTCATGTGAATACAGGACACTTTTTGGCTGCTTTTTCTTCATTGTTTGGTCCAAATTATATTATGCTCTACTAATTTCCAGCATGTAAGCATAAACCTTTAACTTTTGCAAACCTTTAGAGTAACATAAATTCAGTCAAGTGTGTCCCAACTTTGACTGCTAGTGTATATAAAGAGAGAAAAAAATTAAGGATGTTCCGATTTGAGTATGAGTACCGATACTTTATTTTTGGTACTCGCTGATACGGAGTCCAATGCCTGTTTTTTATTTTGTTTTTTTAATTCCATAGCAACAGTTTAGTGATCCCTTTCAGTCATACTTTTTTCCAAGTTAAATAATCTCTCATGGGCGGCACGGTGGCGCAGCGGTTAGCACTGTCGCCTCACAGCAAGAAGGTCGTGGGTTGCCCCGGCCTTTCTGTGTGGAGTTTGCATGTTCTCCCCGTGTCTGCGTGGGTTCTCTCCGGGTGCTCCGGCTTCCTCCCACCATCCAAAGACATGCAGGCTAGGTTAATTGGTGTCTCCAAAAATTGCCCTAGGTGTGGATGTGAGTGTGAGTGTGTGTCTGTCTATGTGTGGCCCTGCGATGAACTGGCGACCTGTCCAGGGTGTACCCCGCCTTTCGCCCAATGTTAGCTGGGATAGGCTCCAGCCCCCCGCGACCCTGTACACCGGATAAGCGGTTGACGATTGATGGATGGATGGAAATAATCTCTCTAGGACATGACATGATTTAAATTCTTATGCTGAATTTTTACATTATGACATTCATATATCAGATGGTATCAGTTTTTGATATCTGAGCATTTTTACATGTGGTATCGGACCCAATTCCTATATCAGTATCGGGATATCCCTAAAAAATATATCCACTTGCAATCAGACTACATTTTGTACTCTCTATTCATATTATTAATGACAAATATTCACTCTTTGTTCAGATATCTGTGTCGAATTGAGGAAATGAGACAGTCTCTGCGAATCATGCTGCAAAGTCTCAACAAAATGCCTGCTGGAGAAATCAAGGTAGATGATGCTAAAGTTGCCCCACCCAAGAGATCAGAGATGAAGGTAAGATATCTGTTTCACATTCAGATGGCAAAACAATGGTGTAGAAAATGCAGTTGTGTACTTTTACTTGTCACGTAATTATTTTGAAATGCCTATTTTAAAAAAAAAAAAAAAAAAGTTTAATTTGAAAGATTATAAAAAGGAATCAAAATGTCCTTGTTCATTTGATATAAGGATTCATTGTACTGTGAATACATACTCCAGCTTTCAGAACCCCAAAATCCCACTCCAAAAAAAAACATATTTTTTAGCTGGAAAAATACTTTTTTTGTCAGAAACCAAAGGCTTATAAATCGCACAGTCCTCTTATTGTTTTGGTGACACATGCACTGTTTTGTGAACTTGTCACAATGTAATACAGTTTTTGCAAAGAGGCTGTTACTAAACGATGGGATAGGAAAAATTATGCCAACAAACCCACATCCTAATTGGGCACACCACTGATTCTCATTAAACATGAACAAGTATTTTCTTAAAGGCACAGCAGCACAAAACAAATGTATGATTGACCTTTTAGACAAAAGTTTTGAAAATGTTTCATGTCCGTGTCCATTAGTGTGCCAGTGCACTAATGTCTCTCTTGTCTCTTGACATATTTCCTTTTATGCAGATGTCAATGGAATCTCTCATTCATCACTTTAAGCTGTACACGGAGGGCTATCAGGTTCCTCCAGGAGCCACATACACAGCTGTAGAGGCACCAAAGGTGAGTTTGTAATGGATGAGCATATATTGAACCACATTAATATTCACACCATCACTGTTTCCAAGAAACATGCTGTGCATTGGCAATTTTTGGTGGTATCTTGTGCAGCAGTTATGGTGAGATTTTGAACTCTGCATAAATGTATGGACTGTGGGGTTTTTGTCTTTGTGGTATTGTAAAACGTATTTCTAATGTGTGGAGCCTTCGGCCAACTTTGCAGAAATATTATTTTTTTATTAATTAACAATTATACATTTAGAATATTAATAGTTACACATTAATTAATCATATATTTTATTTTATATAAATTCATACACGTACTGTACATAGGCATACACATACATTATTTTGATTTTGAAAATAATTAATGATGAAATAATGTATTATACAGATTAAATATATGATTGGAGAATATATACATTGAACATAGATGGAACCATTTCCAATGATCTCTTCAAGTCTTTAGCTGTCACTCTAGGGTTGTTTTTTTTTTTTTTTTTTTTTTTTTTTAACCTCATTGAGCATTCTTCATTGTTGCTTTGATTCATCTTGGCTGGACGGCAACTTCTAGGGAGAGTAGCCAAAGTACTAAATCATCTCCATTTTATAGACAATTTGTCTAACTGTTGACAAATGAATATCTAAGCTCTTCGAGATATCTTTGTAACCCTTTCCAGCTTTATGCAAAGCAACAATTCTTGATCGTAGGTCTTCTGAGATCTCTTTTTTTGCGAGGTATGGTCCATGTCAGCAGATGCTCCTTGTGAATAGCAAATGCAAAATATTTGGGTTCTTTTTATTATTTAAAGTAGCTCTAACCCACACCTCCAGTCTTGTTTCATTATTGGTTGCCATATTTGGCAACTAATTAATAACTAATTGTGCACACTAATTAGCTTTTGTTTGTGTAATTTGCCTTGGGGTTTACATACTTTTCCAACCTACACTGTGAATGTTTGAATAATGTATTCAATATGTATGAGAACAATACAATAATTTGTGATATTAGTTAAAACCGATTATGTTTTATATGTATTATTGTAATTTAAATGAAGATAAAAACAGATTTTAAGACAATATTTGTACATATAATTCCAAAGGGTTCTCATACTTTTTCTTGCCACTGTATATAGCTCTGATATCACTAGCTTTTCCTCACACATGTTTGAATTTGCCTTCAGCACAGAATGTTTTCTATCTGCCCAGAAGTAATGTCAGAAGTGTGCGGTTGTGAACGCATGCATGCAGTTTTTTTTTTCCCCCTTCTAACTAAATTGTGTTCTGCTGCAGGGTGAGTTTGGTGTGTACCTGGTGTCTGATGGTTCCAGCAGACCTTACCGTTGCAAGATCAAGGCACCTGGATTTGCTCACTTGGTAAAAACTACAAATAAATACCTGACTTTTTAGTTTATTTTCTATAAGAGTTTGCTTTTAATGTACTCAGCAAAATAAATCTCACGTAGAGGTAGAACAGCCCCATGTTCTACCTCTTTATTATTGGTGTTATGGCACAAACTCAAGTGATCTGTTTCAACCCACAGGCTGGCTTAGATCAAATGTCTAAAGGACATATGCTTGCTGATGTGGTGGCAATCATCGGTAAGGGTTAATTTTTTCTTTCAGTTCTGCCTGTTTCTTAGTAACTGTAGAGATTTTCAAGCCACAGCAATGCACAACACCTACATATTTTTTTGAAGACATTATAATTAAAATCAACATGTAATCCAAATGAGCTCATTTACTTTAATACACATTCCTGGTGTTATTGTCTTTGTATACTTTGTAGAGCAAGTTCTCACATTTTCATGAAAGATTACAAAGACATTACTTTTTGGCTGAGCCCAAACCAAGCTGCATTTTTCTGCCTCTTCCCTCTAACCCCCTGTAGTATATTCATGCTCTGATCAATTTCATGTCCTGACCTAAAAAAATATTTTCTCTAGTTAAATATCCTGTTTCACTAAGAATTAAGTCACCTTAGGGAAGCAATATTGGTTGAAAATTGGTGAACTGCATTTTATGTTGACATACTATAGAAAGTAAGTAACATTTATAACTCCTCAAACATTACATTATATAATGCTTAATAGGTCATTAGTTCAGATATTCAGAATTGTTATGAAACTTCAATTCATAAATTTTTATATTCATGTTTGAATGCACATCTATTAAGCATAATGTATAAAGTAATTACAAAATGGTGACCAAGAACATCACAAATGTTGGTCAGTGAGCGGCAAGGAAAGATTATTTATTAAGTGCATTTCATTCACAATGATAATTTGAAGTACTTTACAAAGACATGACAAAGAGAAGGAAAAAGACAAATGTAAAAATGAGGAAAGAAATGGAAATTAATACTTAAAATAAAAATGGATTACAACAAATAAAAAGGGAAGTAAAGTGTAAATATAAGTACATAAATAGATTTTTTTAATGTATTATATATAATGTGTGTGTGTGTGTGTGTGTTTAATTTAATTTTTTTTTTTAAATGAACCATGTGAAGTCCCAACAGTGGCGCTCATAATTTAGCACCACTGCAAATAGGGGAAACACTGCTTGTACTTCCTCTGTTGAAAGCACCCACATACTTTCATAGCTGCAGATGTATAATCCTTATTTCATAGCAAATGCACACCGTCATATATATATTATCTCTATATCTCTATCTCTTGATGGCACGGTTACTCACCTCAATCCGGGTGGTGGAGGACAAGTCTCAGTTGCCTCCATTTCTGAGACCGTCAATCTGCCAATTTTATCAAGTGGCTCATTATGCATGACACTGTGGAGACTCACAACACGGGAGGCTCAAGCTCCGTGATCCACGTACAACTTGCCACGCACCACATTGAGATCGAGAAAACCACAAGGAGGTTATCCCATGTGACTCTACCCTCCCTAGCAACCTGGGCCAGTGTGGTTGCTTATGAGACCTGACTGGAATCACTCAGCACACCCTGGATTCGAACAGGGGTGGTAGTCAGAGTCAATACTCGCTGAGCTACCCAGATCCTCATTTAATATTCTTGATGCAACGTAACACTTGCCAGCCCCAGTCAGCTGTGCGCTTTCTACACAGCGAAAGAGACCACACACACGCACAAGCTCGGTGACGTCACCGCATAACGCGTGTCAAACTCGCTAAATTTCAAATGGCCCCCAACTGAGATTCTTCCTCCACCACTCTGATTGAGGCATGTCACTACGCGACCATGAGGACCTAGAGCACATGGGGAATTGGGCATGTCAAATTGGGGAGAAAAGGGGAGAAAATAAATAAAAAAAACGTGAAATGTCAGAATAATAGTAGTGAATGATTTGTTTCTGCTTTCATTTCTTTCATCACATTCCCAGTGGGTCAGAAGTTTACATACACATTGTTTTGGTAGCATTGCCTAAATTGTTTAACTTGGTTCAAAAGTTTTGGGTTGCCTTCCACAAGCTTCTCAAAATAAGTTGCTGGAATTTTGGCTCATTCCTCCAGACAGAACTGGTGTAACTGAGTCAGGTTTGTTGGCCTCCTTGCTTGCACATTCTTTTTCAGTTCTGCCCACAAATTTCGAATTGAGGTCAGGGCTTTGTGATGGCCACTCTAATACCGTGACTTTGTTGTCTTTAAGCCATATTGCCACAACTTTGGAGGTATGCTTGGGATCATTGTCCAGTTGAAAGACCCATTTGTGACCAAGCTTCAACTTGGCTGATGTCTTGCTTCCTCATAATTTTCCTTCTTCATGATGCCATCTATTTTGTAAAGTGCACCTGTCCCTCCTGCAGCGAAGCACCCCACAACATGATGCTGCCACCCCCATGCTTTACGGTTGGGACGGTGCACCCTTTTTCCTCCAAACATAATGATGGTCATTATGGCTAAAGATTTCAATTTTGTTTCACCAGACCAGAGGAAATTTCTCCAAACGTAAGATCTTTGTCCCCATGTGCACTTTCAAACTGTACTCTGGCTTTTTCGTGGCAGTTTTGGAGCATTGGCTTCTTCCGTGCAGAGCAGCCTTTCAGATTATGTCGATACCGGACTTGCTTTTCTGTGGATATAGATTCCTGTTTACCTGTTTCCTCCAGCATCTTCACAACTTCCTTTGCTGTTGTTCTGGGATTTATTTGCACTTTTCACACCAAACTACGTTCAACTCTAGGAGACACAATGCATCTCCTTCCTGAGTGTTACGATGGCTGCATGGTCCCATAGTGTTTATACTTGCGTACTATTGCGTACTATACAGATGAACGTGGTACCTTCAGGCATTTGGAAATTGCTCACAAGGATGAACCAGACTTGTGGAGGTCCACAATTTGTTTCTGATGTCTTAGCTGATTTCTTTTGATTTTCCCATTATGTCAAGCAAAGAGGCTCTGAGTTTGAAGGTAGGCCTTAAAATACTTCCAAAGGTACACCTCCAATTGACTCCAATTAGACAATTGGCCAATCAGAAGCTAATTGCCTAAAAGGCTTGACATCATTTTGTGCAATTTTCCAAGCCGTTTAAAAGACAAGCTGCTACACAGTTAGCTTAGTGTATGTAAACTTCTGATCCAATGTAATTGTGATATAGTCAATTAAAAGTGAAACAATCTGTCTGTAAACAATTGTTGGAAAAATTACTCATGGCATGCACAAAGTTGATGTCCTAACCAAATTGCCAAAACTATAGTTTGCTAATATGAAATCTGTGGAATGTTTTTAAAAAAAATGTAAACATCTGACTTCAACTGTATTCAGACATTGTCTATACACATGTCTACTATATTTAAACAAAATCAAGTCTGGTACAGTTAAACTGTAAATGCACATAGGACTGTTATTCATAACACCTAGACTGTAAAAAGATATGTCATAATTGTAACACATTGTAATAAATAAAAAGCACTCAATGTGAATACATAGTACATATTTAATTTTCATATACTAAAATCAGTCAATAAACAGCACACTATAAGATCATGAAGCACAGACTTTATTCACAACTCCGGACTACGTAAAACTAATGTCTCAGTTGCTTTGTTTACTTCATGAGTTAATAGCAGCTCTTGCATTCATACAGGCACGATCATCGCAGAAGTTTTATAATATTTTGACCAAATCAGAGAAGAAAACAACAAACTAATGTGTAACTTCTAAATGAGAGATTATTGTACCGGCAAGTGTGTGCACTCGCCAGTCACACATCAGACTTGCTGGCATAAAGAGATAAATCGTGGGTATGTAAATGTCCGCAAAAGTAAAATTTAGCAATATTTGTGCTGACCCTTTTACACCTTTCCTGGGTCTTTGCATGGATCAAAAGTATTTTTCTTCATGTTTTTCTTGATCGTTTAACGGGTGTGTTTCCATTTAACTGCCAATGGTTTCTCCCTCTGCGGGAAAAAAGTGACGTCAATATAACTCTGTTGTGAAGCTCATGTCTCAGGAATGAAACTAGTTTAAAACAAACAGCCTCCACATTCTAAATGGCACAAAGAAAACAGGAGAAAACAAACTAGTATGCTTTTCAATTCACAGATCACAACACTTACAAAAATGTACCATGGATTTACTGTAGTAGCACTAACTGTACTGTATTACAGTACAGAAAAAAATTTCTTATGGTATTTAGACAAAAATGCCATAGATCTTTAAATTGAAACCATAGTAACTAACCATGGTAGTGAGGAGTGACGCATGGATACCATGAACTATTACAAATATCTAAATGTGCATTTCAACATGTAAAATTATTGGTTATTGCATGGGTGCTACCAAATCAGGTGCTGGTGCCACATTTTCAACAAGCTCTTTGAGGGCACAAATAAACCCTGATGTGGCCCAGGCTGAAATTGAGCTTGACCCACTATTTTTAAGCTATTCTTCAACCAACACGTTAATATGGGTCTGACATTGCAGGCTTGTGGACGTGCGCACAACAGTACCACTGCTGAAAAGAAATCCTTGGGGAAACACTGTTATTAGTAATATTACAGTACACCAGCATGTTAACATTATTTTAATGTTAGACATTTACTATTAAGCAACATCTTTACTATTAAGCAACATCCTTAGTCCTTTATACCCATTATGATTCTGTTCTCAAACACTGTTGTCTCTTCCCATAGGCACTCAGGACATTGTGTTTGGTGAGGTGGACCGTTGAAGAACAGCAACAGCTGCTCTGATTCTGTCTTTGCGATCCTTGCTAGTTATGTTATGACAGAAAAAGTTTTCCCTCATATCTCCATGTGTAAATGCTGACTAAACCTAATAAATATTTTAAACCTGTGAAATCCACTTTTTATTATTACATTGTATTTATATATTTTTCCCTTTTACATTTAGCAGAAGCTTGTATCTAAAGTGTCTTGGTAATATGGAATACAACAAAAATGGAAGTGTTGCAATACAAATTTCAAAGTAGACCGGAAAAGTACAAACCACAGAGTTGTCCCCAAAAAGTACTTGAGCCACTCTTACAATGTTTGAATTTCTTTGCATAGATAACAAAATAGCAACAAAGTTGCATCTGCAAACATTTTATTTTATCCTTTTTGCAGAGCTGAATTCACTTCTAAGCCATTCTGCAATTTCTTTTAACCAGCTGGTCCCAAGATGTAGGCACGGGTGTAGTTCAGGACGTTAACTATGGAAATTCCTTTATCTAAGGCTTTATCTATTTAAAGTGAATGTAAACCCAATTTGGTTTGATTTTATGATGTAATGCATTGACCTTTAGTCATGCTTTAACTATGGCTTAAATGTGCACTTTTATGGGGCCAATATGTGTAACAGCAACAACATTAAAGAGTAGAGTTTAAAAAAGAAGTAGCCTTTTTCGTTTGTGACTTGAACCACGCGATCTCACACACTTACACACTTATGTCAGCCACTTGGCAAACCTCATAATATTCAGCATATAATGTGCTAACAATACGTGGGTTCAGTATTTTAGAATGTGTTGATTAGCTGACAAATTCAGTTACACAACTGTTTTCTTAATATATTAGCTTTGTAGTTTTTCACATCTATATAGACTGGAAAATAATGAAACTATTGTAGGCAGTATATTTCTTTTACAAACTGTTGTTTATGTGGAAGCAGTGGTAATGCTTTGGCCATACCACTGGATCACTTCCTGCATCTGTAAATGAGGCTGTTAAAATTTTATTCACTGCACAAAATGTTAAATGTATGCAATTTTTAAAGAGGATAGGGTCAAGCTGGTGATTTCATGGAAATTAGGGCTAATGCAGAACAGATGCTTTCACTCCTTTTTTTTTTCTCTTCGTCATTGAGGGGTGGGGGGTGGTTGAAGCTTCAAACTGACATATTTTCACCACAACTTCCCTCTCATCTGCCTATGATGCGCTGCTTTTTTTTCTTTTTTTTTTTTACATCTATTTACTGAAAGCCTCCATTGGAGGTGCACGTCTAGTGAGGTTATACAAAGATTGAGGAAAGGCTGAGTTATAGATGAAAATGAAGATGATGGCCAGCTTCCCCTTTTCTATTCTTTCTCTTTGGATCAGTTTTGGCAGTGCTGGTAAGTCTTTACACCAGTTCAGTGTTGTTATTGACCATCTCAAATGAACGACAACTATCGTCAGGAATTACTTTGCCTTATTTTTTGAACCTCACATTGTTGAAATGTTAAAGGTCAATTTATTTATATTTCCAGACCCAACATTATGCAGCAACTTGGAATCAGAAAAGTCAATTTTTATATACTGAATTTTTTTAAAAAATATTTTTACACATACAATTAATTATTATAATGATAGTTATTATGTAAATTACAATTTACATAATATATTAAACAGCTTGTACTTGCGACTGCAAAATTTCAAACATTTTTAATGTGTACAAACTAAACCAAGTTTTAGCTTGGCAGGGTTGTCCACTGAATTTGTGAAAGTGAAGGCTTCATCAAATATGATATGATATTGTGTTATTGTCTGTTTCAAGATTGCCTTTTTTGCTAAATAATGCCACCAATAATTGTGCACTATGATCAAATGTTGGCTTTGGTAATAGAATGCAATGTCTTTAACAACGGTTTGTATTTTGCTAGTGAACACAAAGTTGACTTTTGCTGTTTAAAATGTGCTGTTGTTTGTGCTCAATGTCATTGTCCTAATCTATCTTTCGTAAAAGCTGTGTCAAGTCAAACCATTCAGGTAAATTACATTGTCTTTTATAATTCAAAAAACTCACCTTTTTGAAATATTCCTTTTTTTCTGTAGGACCAAAGCATTTCATATTATATCTGATCACTTAAACCCTGTTTCCATTTTAAAGGAAGTGGAACTTTGCTACCAGGGAGTAGCCTTTCTCATTCTGTAAATGAGAGGTGGCTTGAATCACACTATGAATAAACATTATTATAGCAGCCGCTTGGCCAAAACTCATTTATTCAGCAGATGTAAATATATTTGAAAGCTCACTGATGCCATAGTTCTTAACAAGAAGAAATTACAATAATTCTTAGTCAACATCAGGAATCAGAAGAAAAAAAAATAAAAAATTCTAATGCTATTCTAAGAATGGCTTTTTATTTATTTCGTTTTTATTACATTTGAAAAGGTTAACTAAACTCTCAAGAAATCATATTTTCCCACTTCAGGCACCCGGCCATAACCATCATGGACATCAGCTCACCAACCTAGAGTGATGCATTCCTGACTCCTCCCAAAATTAAAATTAGAGATCAATAAACTAATTTTCAATAACATTTCAGATTCAATCCTAAATGTGTGGTTACAGATTTGCATATATATATATATATATATATATAAATTACTGCTACTAAACCTAGACCTAAATGACTACAACCCTGCCACATTAAGCTTAGATATACTTATAATTTAAATAGATAACTGTGTAAACTCTTGTAATATCATTCACTTTCTGTGGACTTTATTATACAGTTAATGACACATTATAGTTGATAAATAAATATTGGCAAACCATGATGTTTCTCTTTAAAAACATGTTTCATGCCAACTCACTAAAAAAAATTTGTGGTGGAAAATTACAGGGTTGAGGATCTGTATATCACACCCATATACATCGAGCAGCCACAACAGTCAGTTCGAACCATTCTGGCCATTCTCTGTTGACCTCTCTCGTCAATAAGGCGTTTCAATCCGCAGAACTGACACTGTTTTTTGTTTTTGGCACCATGCGGAGTAAATTCTAGAGACTATTGTGCATGAAAATCCCATAAGCTCAGCACAGAATTGCTCAAACCAGCACGTCTGGCACAATCATCCATGCGATTATCTAATCAGCCAATTGTGTGGATGCAGTGCAAAAAATCAGGCAGATACTAGTTAATGTTCACATCAACCATCAGAATGGGAAAAATGTGATTGTGGGTGTCAAAATCAAAAGTAACAGTCAGTATCTGGTGTGGCCCCCAGCTGCATTAAGTACTGCAGTGCATCTCCTCCTCATGGACTGCACCAGATTTGCCAGTTCTTGCTGTGAGATGTTACCCCACTCGTTACAGTGGAGGGTCATATCAGGATGAGCCTGCAGGAAGGGTACCACATAAGAGGGAGGAGGATGTCTTCCCTGTAACTCACAGCGTTCAGACTGCCTGCAATGACAACAAGCTCAGTCCGATGATGCTGTGACATACCGCCCCAGACCATGACGGACCCTCCACCTCCAAATCGATCCAGCTATAGAGTGCAGGCCTTGGTGTATTGCTCATTCCTTTGACAATAAACGTGAGTCTGACCATCACCCCTGGTAAGACAAAACCACGACTCATCAGTGAAGAGCACTTTTTGCCAGTCCTGTCTGGTCCAGAGAAGGTGGGTTTGTGCCCTTAGGCGGCGTTGTTGCTGGTGATGTCTGGTAAGGACCTGCCTTACAACAGGCCTACAAGCCCTCAGTCCAGCCTCTCTCAGCCTATTGTGGACAGTCCGAGCACTGATGGAGGGATTGTGCGTTCCTGATGTAACTTGGGAAGTTGTTGTTGCCATCCTGTACCTGTCCCGCAGGTGTGATATTCGGATGTACTGATCCTGTGCAGGTGTTTTTACATGTGGTCTGCCACTGCAAGGATGATCAGCTGTCCTACCTGTCTCCCTGTAGCGGTGTCATAGGTGTCTCACAGTATGGATATTGCAGTTTATTGCCCTGGCCACATCTGCAGTCCTCATGACTCCATGCAGCATGCGCCTAAGGCATTTTCATGCAGATGAGCGGGGACCCTGGGCATCTTTCTTTTGGTGTTTTTCAGAGTCAGTAGAAAGGTCTCTTTAGTGTCCTAAGTTTTTTTTAACTGTGACCTTAATTGCCTACCACCTGCACGCTGTTAGACTTAACGACCGTTCCACAGGTGCATGTTCATTAATTGTTTATATATTACTGTATATTCATATACAAGTAAGGTTTAAGCATTCTATTAATATATACATATTATTTACTTTTAATATTTGTAGTTTTTTAAAGATTCAAATATTGCAAAATTTTGCAAAATATGCTGCAAAAATAAAGGGCATGATAATAAATTCACACATGATAATAAAAGACTGAACACAAGCTGGTCCTGAATAAATTATTTTATCAATAACAATCATGACAATTGTGCACATGAACAATTTTATTTTTTACTCTGTGCTTGTGGGATTTAAATGTATCCAAGTGGCTTGAGTGTTTTGATTAAGTTCAACAAAATTTGATCAGATCCATTTAATGATTTAGTGACCATTTCTGGTGATGCCAGAAGGTGAGTTTCTTGGGTGCAATTAGTTAGTCACTGAATCAATGATCAAAATCAAATTGTAATCCTTTAAAATGTGTATGTCTACAGACTTACAAAGAGACTTTAGTAGAAAAAGTATTTTTTTTATTAATTTTTTAAAAAGTTTTTTATTGAGCACATTATTAAGCATATTTAAGCACATTATCTATTCACTTGAATTCTAAACACATCAGAACTAACTTTTTTCCTACAGTTTGTCGACTGCACACCAACACGGAGGTAAAAAACAGGAGCTGATATTAAAAATAGTTTACATATTTAACACAGATCTAGTAATCTGCTTAAATTGGCAAAAACAACCGATAAAACTATTAGGGGTATAAATCGGATGTTTCATTATGATACAATCTTATATCGACTGAGATACGATATTTGCAGATACTTCAAAGTTTATTGTGATACGATTTAATTCAGGGCCCTGTGTATATTCTGATATTATGTGCCTATTTTACACAATCAATTAAAAAATGTTTTGCCCTCAAATGCAACCAAAATATAATTAGAATATATATTGAGCTCTCTGAATAGTGCAAATTTAGTATCCAGATTGGGACATCCACACCAAAATAAGGTACTTCAGATGTTGAAAAAAAAATGATACAGATAAATATATAAAAAATAAAGTCATGCACAAGTGATCATCAATCATTTGATTTCAGCTTATTTTCCAGTTTAATCAAATTCAAAGTACTTACACATGATTTTTTTCCAGCTATCTGTGATTTTCTTGGCTCCACAGTTGTAATGAGAAATTCAGTTACAGTTAACTGGGATAAATGTTAGTAAGGGTGTTGATGTGTAAAGTCTTTAGCTGATGCTAGTACTGGGCAGCAGATGATTTCTCTTTCCCTCGTTAGTGCTGTTCAGTATGTAGGCATTGTCAAAATGTTTCACATGATAGTTGAACTTCTCCATGGTACTTTAACAAATTCTCATGAAAAATTCAAATGTGTCACATCGATGGAAGCCCGAATTAATTGTGCATGTGAGCCGCTCTGCGTTTGTCACGAGAGCTCACATTTTAAGGAGCACTCGACTGAAAGAAGCTACTCCGATAAGCTGAAAAACACGTTTTCAGCTAACGACCCTGCATCAGTGTGGAGTGTCCTAAAATAATTTACTAACTTCAAGACACCATCCCCCAACACTGTAGGGAACCAACAACTGGCTGTCAACTTGAATGTGTTTTACTGTAGATTTGAAAGGCCCGGTCTCACACCCCACACCTGCTCTGACCTTCACTTCAGACAAATATCAACATCTCCTGCAACCCTCCTCTTCCCTCCTCCTGCTACTCAATCTTCACTTAAGATCTGTGAAGAGGAGGTGTGCCATGTTTTCCAGAAGCAAAAGAAAAGGAAAGTACAGGCCCCAGACGGTGTTTCACCCACTTGTCAAAAATCCTGTGCTGACCAGCTGGCCCCCATCTTCACACATGATGGTGGTGCGTTTGAAGCTGCAGAGAACTTCACAATGCTCCAGTGATCTTTTGAAGATCTGTGTCAGTCATAATGTAAAAAGCATAACTTAATGAAGACTCATGCACTGATAAGAACTCCGTTTACAATGTGTCCTTAAAAGAAAGGGTTTTTTTTTTCCTGCAGTGTATTTCAAGTAATGCTGCCAATCAAGAACGGCATGCCGATAAATAACTCTCATTTGTGTGTTCCTTATCTCTAGATTATGAATTTAAATCAACAGCAATGCTGATAAAAACATGGATAAATGAGCATTGTTGAAAGCAACTTTGTAGAATTGAGTGGAGCCATGCTGATTATGCTATCTGACTGATGGCTTATTACTTAAGGGTTGTTTCGGCTCATGAACCTCACCTGTGATTGGCTGGATGGTCACTCAATCAGCCCAAAGTAACAAAACTCAAAGAATACTGTATACAAATCCACCATTTGGACTCGGTACGGGTTTAACTTGGAAAAGCACGGGGACAAAAATAATCTTTTTAAAGAATGCGGGGGACGCGGCTGCTATGCCCTTGAATAGAGTATACTGTACAATGCTGTATTTTAATTTGGTGTTGGTCATTACTGCCATTAGATACTTGTTGAGTCAGTAAAGTCATTGTGTCTACACTTGCGAGTTTCTAATAAAGATGCACTATAGTATTTAAATCTTCACTACATTGTTGTGGCAATAGTTTTCACAAAATATTTAATTGCTTTTGATTAATCTTTTTCTTGGCTTTTTTATTTATTACATTTTTTGTCTGATTGTTTGCGTCTGATGTTGCACTTTGTGCAATTACAGATTTAAAAGCATTTACTATGAATGTCTCACGGTGCCTAATGCTTAAAGCATATCCTGAAAGCCCCTTTTCTGCCAGCTATTCTATTTGTCTTGAAGTGCAGAAACAACAGTCTTTTATCTTGTATTAACATTGGCATCACAAATGCTTTGACATAATACAATTTATGATACATCAACTCCTTCCTTTTTATATAAACAACATCTCTTCCAATGCAGAATACTTATTATAATAGACTTCATTTGTTGCACAATGATTGAGTTTCTAATTCCAAAGTAAATTAATTTGTTTTGATAGATGCTTCAAACCTGACAAACCCGGAGATATGCTACATCTTGGATGCCATTCTATTTATTTATGGGATTATTCTCACTGTCCTTTACTGCAGAATGAAGGTATTGTATATGTAAACTCTTTAAAAACACTTTGTTTTACTCGTTTTTAAACAATACAAACAAGTCTGAAAGTTAATTACTCTCATATCATTGTCATGAAATCAAGCATTGTTTGCATGTTCTATTGTTTGGGAATCCTTGAAATATCAACGTCAAAGTCCAAGATGGATTTTGATGATTCAATGTTCTGTTGTCTGTTCAATATGTCAGAAGGCTTTTTTATGGAGGTAAAGTAACTTTTTTTTTTTTTTGTACAGCTACGGAGTAAAGCTGAGAATACAGGGGTAAGACTGGCCTTAAATATGTTTGAATGCCCCAGTAAAAATTGTTTTATTTGGCATTCTTTTCAAATTCAATACAAATATGTTAATGCCACATTACAGTATTATCAGTGTAACACTTAGAGTTGAAGGTTTTCTCAATTTCTCAGAATTACTTAGCTTTTGGTATGTGAAACCTGACCTTTTGTACAAAGGAGATGACATTGGTGTCCATGATGCCATTAAGCAAAAAAGGGAACATAGATTTTAGAATGTTTCACTGTAGTAAGATTATTGTTACATTGGGATAGATAGATAGATATATAGGCAGACAGGCAGACAGACAGATTTAGCTAAATGTCCCTATCTTCCCCCTTCACACTTGTACATATTGCTTGTACAGTGTGTGAAGTCCTCTCTAAAAATAAGTGTATTTCTTTGTTTTTAAACATGCAACCTTGTCTTTCACACCATATGAACTCTTTCTGTACGGGTTTAAGTATGCATCCTTTGCCAAATGTTTCTTAACAGAAGTTTAAATAATGTATTGTATTTTACATTATCAATGAAACTGAACAAAAGGAAAGTTATTTGTTCTTAATTTGACCACAAATGACAATGACACTGTTCCTTGAAAAGCATTTGAAACAGTTACCTTTGAAGCACTGTGTGTACATGCAACTTTGTTACAGCCTTTCTAATTTATGTATTTATTAAATACTGTTTTACAGAAGAAAGATGTCGGTGAAGGGGTTTATGAGGTATTCTTGTTGTTTTATTGTTGTTTAATACTCCATACTGCCATAGACTAAATAATGAAAGCTTTTTTTTTTTTTTTTTTAATTAAGAATTAATATTAATAAAAATATGCAGTTCTTTGATGATAAGATGTTGCAAGTCTCATAGATAGAAGATATTCTATTGATATAATATCTAGGCTAATAGAATCACTGATATAAATATCTATTAGATACAAAATAAATCCCCCATATATTTAAATTCTTATTATATGAATTAAGTAGGCTTGCTTACTCTATAATTGTACTGTACCGAATTTAAATCCAAGGTACTCTGCATTAAACATTGTTCTTTATATTGCACAGCTCATGTCATAATTTAATGCAGCATTTTGATGGTATTTATCTTATGCTACAAAGCACATTAAAATGCTTTTATTTACTCAGCATTGTGGTTGGTCTGGTGAGCTTCTAATGGCAAGCTTCTTAATCTTTGCCACATCTGTTTTGTCCCTTTCTCTCCTCCACACCTCAGGGTCTCAAGCCTCATGATCAGGACACTTATGAGACCATCAAAATGAAAAAAGGAAAAAAATAAGATGAAGAAAGATCCAACAAGAGGAAGAAACAAGTTTCTCATTTTGGAGATTGTACCATTATCCACTGTCATTCTGTCTTAAGCATGCAGCTATTATAAATTAGCAACTTATTACAAAGGAACTATTGTGTTTTTTGTTGTTTACTGTAATAACCTTTGGTAATCGCTCGTGTTTGGCTCAGTTTCTTTGCGTACAGAGATGATCAAGTAATCAAACAGAATGTACAGTAGAAGCTGATTAACAAATCGATAAACGTTGTTTCTGTGTGATTTTTCTACTTGTTTAATTATTTAAATTAGGTAAAAAAAAACATTTTGTAGTGAATGTATTTTTCTATTGGCCTTCTGCTAAACAAACTTTCTGATATTATAGGGGGTAACAACTGTAAACCCTAATGCTCTAAATAAAAAAAAATTTGAATTGGGAAAAATTAAATCATACAAATTAGTTCAAATAAATGAAACTTGATGAGTATTTAGAACTTTCTCTTTCTTTTGAGTTCACAAAACTTACACCTTTTAAGTAACCTGAATAGTTTAATGTTTTGAGTTTAATGTATTTTAAATGTACAGGAACTTACAATTAACTGAAAATGGGAAAGGGATTTTTATTTCCCAGCATGCTTTACATGGAACTCGACAGGGAGAGTAAATGTTAAAATTAAGTGTTATATAATGTGTCTTTGTGCAAGATGAATGTAAATGGAGATACTTGTTTGTGTTTAATGTTGTTTAGAAGAGTTTCTGTCATGTTTCATTTTTGGGGGATTATGGTGAATAGTGGATCTTGAGATTAGCTTGAGGACAGGTACACTATTAGAACAATATGCAGTATATTGATATACTTGTTGACCAATTGCTATGCTAATCAAAGCATGGTTTATCCAGTTAGAATACATTCAGCATGCTAACATTCTTTGTACAAGCTTTTTCTAGCTAGTTGTAGCTAACTAGTTTCCCTTTATTTGACATATTTGTTGAGTCTACATTGTGATTTTAAGTTCAGCCAAAGAGTAAAATGTAAAGTTAAGTACCAAATGCATGAGTTAGCTTACTCAATATTTCAAGTTAGGAAAAAAAATCAACATCTGACAGTTCTGTTTACTTAAAATTGTAATTTGTTAACTTAAAAAATTGATGTAACTGATAACCAAATTTTTTTTTAGTTGCTGCTGCTAACTCATTCGGGTTTACAGTAGGCCACAGTTTGTGTCCCTATTTCTGAGGCTAACTTCCTGTTCTGGCTTCTTTAAAAACATGTCACCAAACCCACAGGAACAGAACATGAGTGGTCTGACAAAAATACAAGTGACTTTGATCACAAGTGTGAGAGATTGAAACAGAGATGGGTACATAAATTTTTTCCCCCATTGGTTTAAGAATAAGCTCTCGTGTTTTGCTCTCACTTTCTTGTGAAATTAGACACTTGTCACAAATAAATGAGACATTTAGCAAGAAATTTGTATCTGAAAAAATTATTTCACTTCAATGGCATTTACTGAAAATAAAAGACTATTGTCATACAATAAATCCAAAGATTGTGATTGCACAGGATGTCTAGTTATGCTTTCAGTTTTCTTTATTTTGTTTTTCATTGCACATTTATATTTTCAATAGTTGTCTTCCTCAATATTTTCTTAATTTTATTCTCCCCACCATAAGATGCATTATAACTCTCTCATTATTCAAACATGCTTGCACCAACAATTAATGTGATTTAATTGGGCCTGGCTTCTCAGTTATTTTAGACAGAAATTGTACAAATGTATGCATGATCCATATACATTTACATATTCAGTTATATAGCAGACACGTTTATCCAACACAACTTACAAATGTGAATAACACAAAAAGAAGTGATAAATCCAGAGAGAACACAATACAAAAAGTGCTACCACACCAAATATAAAAGTATAGTAGCAGAAAATAATTGTATTGTCAAGTATCCATTATATAAGCCTAGAATAATAGTAACCAATTTAAAAAGCACCCATATAAGCCCCATATATTACGAGAGCTTTGATACAGTGTACTGAGAACATAAAAATTGTGTTGCAAAATTTGGGAAGGATTTTAAGAGGAAACAACAGTATGTGAAATCCTTTGTCATCAATACATGAACAGTGTGTTCTTCCTCATTTTGTGTTCCTCACGAGATTATACTGAGCATTCTAGAGTTGAAGACAGTGATTATCTTGAAACATCTGAATAGAACTATTTGAAATTAGTTCAGAATATCGGCATGTAATGTAAACACACGCTCTATTGCTAAGTTGAAAAGTTTGAAGACTGTTTTGACAATTAAAGACAAGGCCTTTATTTAGTAAATACCAAAATAAATGTTTCATTCATGGACAGAAGTTACAGTGCAATAAGTCTGATTAATATATATCTACAAAACATACCTGGAATATAAAATAAGCAAAATCAATGCTTTTCAATATTAGAGTTGGTTTAATTTAATTTAATGTTTTAATAAGAGCAGAGCTGTCCAAAATAGGCAGATGATATATGTGCGTTAACAAGGTTGGGGAGTAACGGAATAAATGTAATGGGATTATGCATTTAAAATACAAAATATAAGTAACTGTATTCCACTACAGATACAATTTAAATAATTGGTAATTATAATACAGTTACATTCAAAAAATATTTTGATAACTGAAGAGAGTACTTTGCATTTTATTGTCATTTGTTTCATTTAATATTTAGTCCTTTCAGATGGTAAACATTTATACATATAAATAAGTGATCGAAAGTGCATTTGAACAGCGGTGAAACACTTTCTTATGATGTGTTACATTCATATGAGCAGACAGAGAAGTTTGAAGTAAGTTTGGAGCAGATGAAATAGAAATAAACCTTTTGTAAATTGTTAGCTTTACGCTAAGATAAAATGCTATTTCTAGCAATTTTACATGTACGTTACCACAGGGCCGTTCACAGGGGGGGTGGCCCGTTGGCTAGATCCACTGCCCCTCTGCCCTCATCGACTGAGGTGCCCCTTTTACACACCCAGCTCAAAGCGTTGTGTTGTCACTCCGTTAAAGATCCACAGATTCTACTAATCCGCTCTGGGTTTTCCCGCTCGCTCCGCAGCATCACTCACAGTATGTGTCCGCGGCACTCTCTGGAGAGTGAGACGACAGGTCAAGAAGGTCACTTGTCACATTAACAGGTAGATGCATTACAATCCACATTACAGACAGTGGTTGATCAGTAGAATTAGTCATTTGGTAGTTTGTTTTTGTATTTCTGTGGTAATGTGGGGGTATATTCACAAAAAGAAGAGAGAGAGAGAGAGAGAGTGAGAGAGAGAGAGAGAGAGAGAGAGAGAGCAAAGGGTGACTGCTAAAGGCAGTTCAACATTGCAAATATGGATTCAAAGCTCCAACAAGCCAACAAGGAAATCAAATAGAATATTTAGCAGACAGTTTGTGACACATTAATTCTTGAAATTAAGTATATTTCCCATTATAATCACTTGTTTTAGTTGATACTAATCTATAACACATCATATGCTATTTATATTATTTTATTAAGACCATATTAATAGTAGGCCTATAAATAGTTAAAATGGTAATATAAATGTTCTAAATGAGTTGTAAATTAGCATAGTATAGTATATAATATAAATGTATACTGTATAATATGAAATTAAATGTCTAATACCTATACTTCCATTGAAAATGAGGCAGAGGCTGGCTCAGAGAGCGAGGGAGAGCCAATTGAGCATCAGCCAAATCAGACAGTTACAGGCAAGACTGTTAAACTGGCTGAGAGTAATGGAATTTGATAGAGTGTGATAAAAAGAACACTCTATCAAATTTAGTCATTAAATTATTTGAATGGATGAGTAATTGCATTACAACAACATAAATTGAATTAGCACTAAGCCTAACAATTGTGTTTACAATATGATTGTAAAAGGTTTGTTATTCATTCTCTATATTAAGATGAAACTGCCTCAGACTCAACTCAACAGATTAAAATTGAAAGTCTTGGAACCGAGCAAGAGACAGAAAATGTTCAGATTGAGAAAGAAAGGCAATACAATGAGACAGACAGGGCCGTGCACAGACATTTTGGGATTTCCCAATCATAAAAGATGAGGTAATCAAGATCTTTCAGGACATGGTACCAAAACAAAAAGGATTTGATTTTCTATCAAAACATTTATAAAGTCTGAAATTTATTAGAGTGTGTACTGGGGGCAATTCTAGGCTCAGAGCTTTAGGGGTGCTGAGCACCCAACACTAGTCAATTCCCTCTCATCCCTTATGGACTCTCCCTGTTGTTTTCCTCCTCCTTTATTATGAAAATATTTGGTATAATATAATGTTACAAAAAGTAAATGTAACATAGGCTACTTAATGCCAATAAGTTAATACAGGAGTATGAGTAGTTACTGTTTTGCTTGTCACTATTCACTATATGTCAATTTATTGTTGTTGTTTCCTCACCTGGTTCTTCGTGCATGCTCTCCCTTTCTCCTTCTCCATCTCCCTCTCTTTCCCTTGGCACTGACAATCATACACAAATATATTGTAGGCAGGAGAGTTGAGGTCAGTTTGTCATGTCACAAAAATGTTATGGAGACCATTAACAGATTCTAAGGATATGATCAAAAGGCACACAGATGCGTGCCATTTTAAATGTCTTTATTATTATTATTATTGGGCTTAGAAACTTTTTTATATCACAAATTCCTTTCACAAGAGAAGCTGTATTCTCCATTGTGGGTTTGAAATAAATAAATAAAATAAAAGCATTGCCTAGATAAGTAATTTGATACAACAACAGATAGCTGGTTTGCATTATCTGTTACTTTAGCTTAACACTTTTCAGAAGAACAAAAAAACAAAAAACAAGACAGAGGTCATTATGGACTGTCCCTAGTTTCTCTTCTGAATCTGTCTTTTTTCTTTTAAAGAACTGTCCTATGTCCATTGCTCACTGGCAGGCCACACACACACACACACACACACACACATACACACACACACATATACATACACACACATACACACACACACAGAGAGAGAGAGAGAGAGAGAGAGAGTAATGCTAGGAGTTCAGATGTTAAGCCTGGTTCAGGTTAAATCCTCTGTGTGTGAGGAATGAATAAATACAGCAAAAGAAAAACATTAAACTTTCTTTTATTGTCTAGTTTGATAGTCAGCCACAACTGAAAAATAACAGATATAAATCTAGGAATGAATAACAATTCATTTAAAAAGCCACAGTGAGTGTTTTCACACAGTGATATGTCGTTTGTTTTCACTCTGGTCCAAACGCCAGGGCTTCATGTTTCCATGACGACTGACCAGAAAAGACGCAGGTGACGTCATGTTTACATTGTTAAAATGAGTATCAAATTAACGATTAACTTTACCAACAGAGACACCCGTACGCACTACACAGGTAAGCAGTTTATTTGTCGCGCTGCTGTTTTTGTTTCACGCTCTAGCAGTTCATAAACAGAACTGCATGCGTCTTGCGGAAGAACATTGTAACCGGCGCTACTTCTCTCCGTTTATGACTATGGACGAGTCACCCAGGTGCTGTGCTACTCCACAGCGGCGGCGACCCGCAGGACTAAAATAGTCCGAAAATAAACACTTATTATAGGTGTACCATGGTGATTCAGGATACTGACTCCAGTACTCACCGATATGGTTTCGGAATCGGAACAACTCTATTATTAGTTACATTTATATAGCTTTATCTGAGACCTCAAAGCGCTTTACAAGGAAGGGGGGAATCTCCTCAAACCACCACCAATGTGCAGCATCCACCTGGATGATGCGACGGCAGCCATATTGCGCCAGTACGCACACCACACACCAGCTTACTGGTGGAGAGGAGACAGAGGGATGAAGCCAATCAGTATACGGGGATGATTAGGAGGCCATGATGGACAGAGGCCAAGGGGCAGATTTGTCCAGGACACCGGGGTTACACCCCTACTCTTTCGAAAGATATCCTGGGATTTTTAATGACCACAGAGAGTCAGGGCCTCGGTTTAACGTCTCATCCGAAGGACGGTCCTCTTTTGACAGTATAGTGTCCCTGTTACGACCCACACAGACCACAGGGAGAGCACCCTCTTCCAACAGCAACCTGATTTTCTCATGAGGTCTCCCATCCAGGTACTAACCAGGCTCAGCCCTGCTTAGCTTCAGTGGGCAACCAGTCTTGGGCTACAGGGTGATATGGCTACACTAAATTAATTTTACTTAAGATTATATTTTTTATAGAGACCATATGATGATGTATGGTTTATGACAAAATAACACCAATGAGGAGACCGGTGATAAAATTAAACGAACACAGGTAAACTTTCCACTTTCACACTTTCCTAGGTAAAAGGAAAGAAGTGTGAGACACAGCTTTGGAGCAACTTAGTTGATTCACAACACTACATAACGGGTTCTCACTCTGCGTGTGTTTCGCGCTGGATGACGGTCGTGCTGAGTGCTGTCCAAGTACAGAGGAGAAGTAGAAGAAGAGAAGAGGATGATACCATTTGCTAAGCGGGGATGTTTTCATTTTCATCCTTAACACATACATTTTAAACCACAAACTACGGAGTATGTTTTGGACATTATTTAACCTTGTCAAAGACGAACAAAAATTTTAGAATAACAACATTTCTTACTCCAAGTTTTAGGGGTGCTGAGCTCCTTTTTAGGGGTGCTGAAGCACCTCTAAAAAGGGGCTAGCCTCGCCCCTGGTGTGTACTGTCTTCACTTTTTTTAATTGTATATTTGTAACAACTGAATCATTTGTATTAACAAGCACCACCCCCTACCCACCCTCTTAGTGCCCCTTTTTTTAATTTGGGCCTCAGCCCTTCACAATGTCTGTGCACGGCCCTGAATGACAATGAAGAATATAAAGTAATTTATAGTGGATTACTATTTTTGAGTAAGTTATCAAAACTGTTTGTTTACTCAATATTGCTTTAATGCTTTATATGGCACATTTTCAGATTATTAGTTGTTTCTAACTTAATTATGAAAATGAAATGTATTCATGAAAATGAAAAAAAATATTCTACATGTTTATTCTGAAATGCTGCATTTAACTAAATAAAACTAAACAAATTAATTTAACAATTTAATCCAGTTGATCATAATCTTTAATCACAAATTAATTTATTGTCAGTCTCTTTATCACACTAAGATCACTTTCTCCTGATTATCTCCAACAAATTGACAGGGCACCACATTTACGTGCCCCCTCACAAACATACCCACACTGCAAATTCTCCCTGGGCCCTTTGAAACAAGCAATTTGTAAGGTTCAACTGATGGACAATTCGCTGCTACTGTAAGTGGACCGTAAATCATAGTTCCGCGCTGACTTGACGTTGTGTCGAATTAAGTGACACTAGGGGTCTTTTTTGAAGGCCTTGGTTACCTAAGAACTTGAGAAAAGGCCAATGAGAAATATGTCCCTCCTGACATAAGGTATAAAAAGGAGGGAATCGTGCATCTGTCCATTCTGATTTTTTCTTCGGAGCCTTGCGGTTGTGCGATCAGCGAGCTGAGATCACTTCTGTTCCACTCACCTCTGCAGAGCATTGCTGTTGGATCTACGGTGGGTATCAGTGGCTTTCTGCTCACGGCCAGTCCGACTACTCCCTTGGACCCGACGAGCTGGATGATGAATTCACCGCTGCATCGGAGAGCATCCCGGCGTCTGATGCAGAAGACTCCACTGTGCTGCTGCATTCGGGTCGGCCCGCCCAGTGTGAGGCTGATGCCCAGATGGCCGACATGCTTGCCGGGCCTCCGTGAGTGTGGGGTTGGACTGGAACCCTCCATCCTCCCCGCAGCCCTCACGGCTAGACGATTTGTTCCTCGGGTCCGGGCGCCGCTCACAGCCACGCCCCCCTCTTTCTTCTCTGAGGTGCGCAAGGAGCTGACGAGGTTGTGGAGGGCACATTTCACTGCCTGTAACTGACCTCCACGCTTGTCCGCTCTCACTACCCTCGACACTACCCTGGGTACTCTGAGGTCCCCCAGGTCGAAAGAGCTGTTGCGATCCACCTTTGTCTGGAAAACGCCGCCACCTGACGGGATCGCCCAGTGCTCCCCTCCAAGGCCTGTAGGAGGACGTCATCACTGACTGCCAAAGCATGCCATGACCCTCCTGCAAGGCACTTAAAGATCTGCACTTGGGATCTGCACTTGACCCCAACGTGCTGCAGGAACTGCGCTCTGTGAACGACCTGCGCTCTGTGAACGACCTGCCACTAAGGTCACAGTGCCGGCACTCGGGCAGGCGATGGCCACCCTCTTGGTCCAGGAACGTTACTTATGGCTGAACCTGTTGAGATAAGGGAGTTAGACAAAGCCTGCTTTCTCAACGCCCCAGTCTCCCAGCTCAGCCTATTCGGCGTCACCGTCGATGACTTAGCCCAGCAGTTCTCGCCGGTGAGAACAGATGGAGGCCATTTCCCATATCATGCCCCGCCGCCGTTCCAGGGCGGGACATGCTCCGTCTGCTCACCGAGGGCATCCCCCTGCGGCTCCCAAACGCACACCCCCCATCTCTCGAATATCCTCGAGGACCCGGAAGGCTCCCCAGCATTCCTGATACGTACGACCCAGGGAACAAGACGTTTGCTCCAGAGCTTGTAACCAGACTGCTCCAGAGCTGGTAAGCAGACCACTCCATCCCCCGGTGGAGGGCCGGGAGGAGAATCCTTGTTTGAAGTTATTTCCTTTTCCCACATTATCAATAAAAGAGCGATTTCCTAATTTCCTGGTTCATCTGCCATTCTCACGGCAACCCAGTGCCACACTCTGGAGTCCCAGCACCCTGGACGCGGACCCCTCGCCTCCGGACCCACAATTGCTGCCCCCGGCCGGCCGGTTCTGACGAGTCTAGAGGACGCCTACATAGAACCTCCTCCTTAGTCACTAACCCGCCCCCTGCTGGGTGCACCAGAGCCTCTGGACACGCTTTTGCCTCCCGACGCCTAAGGAACGTTGACACCATCGCTTTGGCCTTTCACACCCAGGCCGTGTCTGCCCCCTTGCAGGTCCGAGCACACTCAACAAGAATCGGCACCTCCCTAGCAGACATTTGCAGAGCAGAGGTCTGGGCAACACCCAATACCTTCAAGAGATTTTACAACCTCAGGGTTGATTTGGTCTCATCCAGTGTTCTCTCAGGTCTGAGCACTTAGAACTCGGGAATGCGGTATGTCTGACCAGGTGTTCCACTTACACATAGCGCCTTTTCCCTCCACTGTGGTGATCACGTGTGCTCTTTTCGCCCAGGAGAGTCCACTAAACTTGTGCTCCCTGGATGTTCTTCCTCCCTAGCCCTCTAGTCCATGAATTCAGCAGAGGAATTGCCCGATCAGACCCACTGTGCGTACTAAAATTAATCTGTACTGGAATAGGTGCTCCACAGGATGAGCCTTTGTGGATTAATCCCCCTGTGTGCATTTTCTGATGTACGGTCCCCCTACTGGTGGACCCGCGTCTCCCTTGTGCAGTCCCTGCTGCCCCCAGTTGCCGTATTTGTAGCAACTCCTCCTTCGCAGCAGGTAGGATCTACTACCGCGCCATTTCCACATGTGGCCTGAAAACTCAAAATACATATTTCGCCACACTTTACCTCCCCCCAGCCTCTGCAGATGGTGGACTCCGCGGAGTCTTTTTCCCCTGAAAGAATAGGAATTGGAAAAGAATGCCTTCCCCGATGCATGTGATCACGTTAAAATGGCCCCAGATGCTTTAACTCTATGCGAGAAACATAGAGAGACAAAAGGCGTGTCTGGAAAGGCCTGCTCCCATGCTTGGCACATCGTTTTGTTCCCTCCCTCCGGGATGCAAGGTAGAGGGACCCCCTCTAGTGTCGTTTCATTCGACACAATGTCGAAGTAAGCGACAGACGGGGAATTTCTAGGTTACTGTTGTAACCTCCGTTCCCTGTTGGAGGGAACGAGACGTTGTGTCTTCCCGGCCACAACGGTGAACCGAGCTACTGTAATGGCCGAACCTTATTCTCGGCTCCTTGGTGCAAAACCTGAATGAACAGATGCACGATTCCCTCCTTTTATACCTGTATGTCCGGGGGAGGACATGCTAATTCTGTCTGACAAATTCTCATTGGCCTTTTCTCAAGTTCACAGGTAACCGAGGTCTTCAAGAAAGTCCCCTAGTGTTGCTTCATTTGACACATCCATCAGGGAATGGAGATCACAACAGTAACCTAGACATTCTCAACTGTTCATTGGTCAAACACACAAAAACATTTAGGCTATTTTAATTAATGTGTTATAGTATTACTAAATAAATTGAATAATTATGAGTTTAGAGTTTATCTTGAAATATCTATGACACTGCTATTTATTGCACAGGAATACAAGGCCTCTCATGTACTTTTCAGAAGTAGACAGTTATATATAGTGGTGGCGTCTGACACTTAATTTTACTTAAATTTAAACAAGAAGAAAACTATATTCAAATTATATTCGACCTGACCAGTGATGGATCGCAGTCCAGTAAGAATACAAGATAATCCCAATCACTTAAACCTTATGTTCTCTTGAGATTTGCTTCACTTCCTCGTTGTTTGGGGTTACTATTACCCCAATGACTAAATTGTGATAATTATAATTATGAAATAAACCTTTTTTTCCCTGCTTAAATGTTCCTTTCCATTTATCCTGAGCTTATTGATCTGATAAAAAATAGATATACGTGTATCATTAAATATTGCTGTATATGTTCTATAAATGTTATTGAACAAATATAAATTTCCCTTTTGTTTGAAAAAATAAATACAAAATAGACACATTTTGTTTTTTCCAAAATAGTAACATTACTTATGTTTGGGGTCAATCTGACCCCAGTCAGATCATTTTTTTTTTTTTTTAAGTAAATGCAGATGTGCTTTACACACTCACTAACCAGGCAAACTAACTGTGCAAATTTACAGTGTATACACATCGTCTGGGCAACAGGACAGCCAAATGTAAGTTTCATGCAAATTTCAAAGGCACTTTTTTTTTCTCAAGGATTTTTAATAATAATAATAATAATAATAATAATAATAATAATAATAATAATAATAATAAATAAAACTATATACAAGAGATCAATGACAAAGTGCTCATTGAGGTCCATCATATGTAGAAAACCCTCTCCAGAAGAAATATGGCCTGATGAACCTTTGACATTTAGTATTTGCTAAAAATAGTAAACGTCATATTTACCGTTATAGAATGCTGAAAACTTTATTAAAACTTTATTATGTATTATTTCGGGAACACTCTCTATGAAGCCCATATTTATAAAGCATTGTAAAGGCATTAAACATTATTCATAATGCATTTAATAATGTCTCATTTAATGTTTCACAATTGTTACCACAATTATAATACATTATAATTATTATTCATAGTAATCTCTTAAACTATGATGCAATATTACATGACCAACATTAAATTATATCTGTAGAAGATATATAATTTTGTATATATTTAGTTTTTTGAAGTGGTTATAAGACAATGGAAGTTATATACAAATGCACAGAATACAAAAGAACACAAATTCAGTGTACATTTTAGACATTTAGAAAAACACTTAGCTAGCTAAAGCTGTGAAGCTAGCTACAAGGTTAAAACACATCAGTAGCTCTTTTGTTCCTTTGTATTGTGCGTATTTTTATATAATGTCCATTATATACGCTTGACTTGAAATGTATTGCATGTTTCAAGTTTATGTTATGGCTGTTTATAAGAAGACGATGCTTTTGTAACTTTACTTAAAACAGGCTAAGACCACTTAAAATGGTTTATGATTACGTCATAATATATTACTACTAAGCGTCCTGTTTGAATGCAAGAAAACAGCTTTCTTTTAGTGTGTTGGGGATCCCCATATTAGACCTGCCCTCTTGACGTCAGCGGGGGTGTTCTGTAACTAGAACTTCCTCACATTTGACCCTTTTATGTCTCATTTTTTATTTTGCCTTATCACTATACTGAAACGTTGGAGAAATGAGGTAAATATCTATGCCGTTAACGTGACGTGTGTACTGATGACATAATACAGTTATGACGAACATAAACGCGCTGCTTTACCCAAAATATTCTCGCCTAAGAGCGATCTGTAGGCTATTCGTTCAACATATGTAAACTGACTTGGGTATTATGCCGCGTTCACACAGGACGAGTTATTGTGTTCCAGAAACAAAAGCAAGAGAAAGCGCAAAGGAATGGAAAAGCAACGCCCATGGCGCTAGACGCGGACACAGAGAGACACTAAACAGCGTAGGTTGCGTTTCCTAAAAGCACCGTAAGCCTCAGTAGATCGTAGAAACCATTGGAGCCACTGGTCTCTACAATCAACGTAAGCTTGCTATGCTTTTGGGAAACGCAGCCATCAAACAATTAAAAAATAGTGCTGGTGGAATGCAATAACTTGTCCTGCCTGAACGCCCCTTTACAATGTTTAAAGAGGATATGCTATTTAACATATAGTGGTGATGGGGAATGTCACACTTTTTCTAAGGGCAGATTCATTCTGAAAGTAAATTTCTGGATAGATTTTAAACTGGTGAAGCAGCTAAACTATTTCCACAATTATTAAAAGATAGGTAGTCAGTTCATTAAACACGCATTGTCCCAAAACCAGGGCGTGTTGTCATACTATCTGGGGTTAGATGTCACAGTGGAACCTGCCATAAAAAACATAATAGGCATGCTGTATTGGGTGATTTATATTTTGCTATTTTTCAGCAAATATTGTTTGCTCAAAATGTGCATTGTGTCAACAAGATCCTGGTTAATAGCGGTATAAATGATCAATAGTTGTTGATCTTCATAGAAATTGGCTTTCAAAAATAATTCCTGAAATACTGTATATTCACAGGAGTAAAAAGTGTGACAACTACCCCCCCATCTAGTTTTAATAGCAGTGATGCTGTTAATTCACTTCTATTAGGAGATGTTTTGCTGTATTTATGAGTCATGGATAGGTCATGAAAGCTACTGTACTATTAAGAACAAAATGGATCTGATCTTTCGCAGGTATAGCCTCAGTCTCACATATCTCTTTATATACAACTTGCTTCAGTTCTGTGGACATACGTGGATTTTTGCGAACATGACAGTCAGATTTCTCTCGTTTGGTGGTGGTAAGCAACAAAACACGCTATAAACTTCTGTTCATGTAAATAAACAGGGCTGTGAAGAAAATCTGCAGTTTATTTACATCTCTCCCATTTGTGCCCAAGTGAAGTTTTGGAAAATTCAAGAGGCTGTTAAAAGCAGTGAACTCTATAAAAGGGTTCTTGATATCTACACAACTCAAAGATAGACAAATTCTATGAATTGTGAAATGCTAATCTAATTATAATTTCTTGTTAGACTCTTACAAGACTTGTACTCTCATTTATTAATCACTGTCTTTTCATGATGATATCTTGTTTTTAGATGCTCAAGCTGGCACCTTCTATTTTGTGGGGGTCATGATGGGCATTTGTCAGCTTCTGTCAGTGTTAGAACTGTTTCACATAGCAGATGGGTTTGAGGAGTGCAGACTTTTCCCACGGTTTATGCAGGTATAATGATTATGTATAGACTGTTTAACAACTCTAATGAATTAAACCAATTAATTGCACTGCTGCACCTAAAGCAATAACAAATAAACACAATCATACTACACTATCGTTTCTCTAAGACCAATCTCTCTTGCAAACCCAAGTTCCTCTTCCTGTTCCTGATTTCTAACATTTAAACATATCTGCCAGTCTGTTGCCACATATCAAGATTTAATAATAAAGAAGTGCCTGACTGAAGGTGGCCACATTATAAAATGCAATTCGTTTAGAGCTATATTTTAAACCTAATGTCATTGGGAAAAAATACTCTATTCACACTTATGACATGATTAATGCTGTTTTCCAATTAAAGGTAATGGAGAGAAATGTCCTTCTGTTTCTCCTCATCAGTCTAGAGGAGTTTCAGAGTAAACAAATAGTGTGTGTGCAGTTTTATCTGTGGAACATACTGGGCCTTCTAAGGTTTGTGTCTTCCATGTATACAGATTAAGCATTCAGTAGGCTTCTGTGAATAATGCTGTGGTTATTTTTATGTAGAGTAGCATTCAAATACTTAACATAACAGTAAACTGACTGTGCAATCAATGTAGGGGTCTATCAATATAATGTAGATGTTTACACCATCTTTTGTCAAACTAATGTAACGGTGGATAGTAAATGCTTAAACCTGTGGTAGTTCTTTTGGCCATCATTTTGTTTGTTTGTCTTGCAGGTATCCACATGAGATATTTTGCCTCATAGGAACACCATCTTTTAATGTGTTGTGGGCACACCATACACTGTCACTCCCAGTGTATTTGTTGTCTGCTATCACTGAAGGTTAAATATGATTTTACTTTATTTTTAATGTCACATTATTAGCGGTGTGTTACTATTACTGTAATTATTGTAACATAGCCTATGCAAAAAAAAAAAAAAAGGCCCAGAGATAAATGCTAGATATGGCTCTGAAGTAAACAGTAAATGCAACATTTTGACAATCTGGAATTTAATAATATAATAAAATAATAACAAATTTATATCTTCCCTTTATACCATGGTCTGTTCTAATACTCGGTTCTGATTGGCTGGAATGTGTGCAGTTTAACCATTGAACGCACAGGTAGTTCCGGTCAGTTTTAATCACTGTTTGAT
Source organism: Moxostoma hubbsi (assembly GCA_032164185.1). Taxonomy (NCBI): domain Eukaryota; kingdom Metazoa; phylum Chordata; class Actinopteri; order Cypriniformes; family Catostomidae; genus Moxostoma; species Moxostoma hubbsi. The sequence goes on from JAVLUX010000003.1 coordinate 44,796,071, forward strand.
ATTAATGTGCTGTTTGTAACCATAACAACATACCAAGAGGTCCAAATATGCAGGTTCCAGAGTGTTTTGAATGGGTTTCCTTTTATTATAAAGTAAGTGCTAGTTTTACTGTCACTGCCACGTTTGTAACGTCGTTTTCCACATTAATGTGAAAATGACAATGAATAAAAATGAAACAATACATTTCTTCTGGAGTGTCAACCCCTCTACATTCTGTGGATATTGTTATTTCTGGATTGTGCATTTAAATTCACAGTTTTGACAAAGTGTGGGCGCACTACTTTTTCACTGCTTCTGATTTAGAACAGGCGGAGCAGCAGATCTAACGGACCTTAGATAAAGTTAACCATTGTTTTTTTTTATTCTTCCAGTAAAAATTTGCACTACAAGAAATATATTACAGCTGTAACTAATCAATTCTGGCAAGTGACCATGGTATAAGCGGGATAATCCATAGCAAGTTGTTAGATAAACGATTTTAAATTCACTTCGCATAGGCAGCTTCGTTCTTCACTTCCAGGTCATGCATTTAAAATCATATAACACACATCTAGCAGTGGATTTTCCCATACTTGTATATTATTATTATTTTATATTTTATTATATTATTTTCTCCGAATTTTTTTCCAGAGCTTAAAGCACACTTCAATTAGATTGGAAACAGGTCTGAATCAGCCCTAAATGAGTTAGCACAATGATTTTAAGGAGAGTATGTTGACTTGAATTGCTTTAGGAGTAGGCCAGGAAATATGTTGAAATAGCACGCTCTTGCTGTAGCATACCCAAGTATGATAAAGAGTCAATTGATACACTTTTGGCATTGTCTTGATTTCAAAATGTAGAAAGAAAATGAAAATGTGTCGCATGACACAGAATTTGTTTATTATTATTATTATTATTATTATTATTATTAGTTTTAAGTAACCTACAAATGTTCTTCATTTGATAAAACTTAATGGTGCTGTAAGTGATTTATAAAATTATGTTACATCCAGAAAAAGTAATTTTTACCTGTCAGACATCATTGAAATAGGTGCTATGAGTATAACATCTGTCTCTGTACTAAACAGGCTTATTAAACTGTGGCAAAAAAGATGTCCACGGGCCGCAGTTTCTGCCTGTCAATCTTTGTGCATGTTGACTGTGCGACCCATGCTGTATGCGCCTATACATTTTCACGGTGAAGTCTTGTTCATGTGTTTTTATAGTGTCCTGCTCCCGCAAAGCACTATTTGTTGGACGGCAAAACGTTCATGGGTTACACCCACCCTCCATCTGCTCTAATACAGTGGTCTCCAAGTGTGTCTATGTGTGAGCACGTGTCTTTAGAGTATGGGGATTTGAAAAGATGGGATGTGGCTAATCTGTGGCTAAATCTGGTAGAATTTTCAGAACGGTTAAAATCGCTTACAGCATGATAAAGTCAAAAATATGATTTAAAATGATTGAATTAACATTAGGCTACACCAACAAAAGTCATTTGTAAGGACTAAATCGAGCAAAAATAGAACCATAATGAAGATATAAAATGGCATGTTACAACTTTATAATGTATGGTAATAGATTTTGGTCTGTTCATTAACCACATCGTCTTTTTTCCTGTTTTTCTTTTTTTTAGGTACAAGCATTTTACATATGTTGCTATACTTTGAGTCTGAAGGAATGTATTCTTTCCAACTTAAAGTAGCTGCATCAATATACACTAATTTCCCATACATGCTTATGGGTTACTTACTTCTTCTCATATTAGGTAAAATCACAATTTGCTCTATAAAGTAAATGTTAAATATATGCTTTTCACAGTTACACATTTAACAACTTTCATTATTTATTATGCCACAATGGGTTTTTTTGTCATTAAAATAAATCATTTGCATTAGCATGGGTGTGTCTACTACCAGTGTTGATTGTCTTGATCTCTCTGTTTTGAAGGGTCCAGTTTAACAGTGCGATTCTTGCTGAAGGAAAGGGAAGAGAATTTAGAAAGCTGGAATAAGAAGCTGAAAAAAGAGTGACTCAAAGGAGTACTTGATTTCAAAGCAGGTCTAACCATTCATCAATGCCAAATAATCTTATCTTTGAAGTATTATAGTGGGACCTAAGTGCTGAACTTTTTTCCTGTGTCAAATCACAATTATACAGTATGTGTTTGTGTAACGCCAGTGTTTTAATAATTCTTTATATCATTTATGCACTTACAATCTTCTACATGATGGTTGCACGTGAGCTGATCTGGAATATTTTACATTTTATAAAGAAATTGCAAGTCATTTTACATTTATTTTACATGCTTTATTTAGAAATATTTTACAGAAATGTATAAAAAATTCTGTAAATGTATAAAAGTGCCAAAAATGCATGCATAATAAAGTGAACATTCCTCTTCCATAAAGGAAAAACATTCTAACATTTTTATTTCACTCTTACTGTTGAGTATTTACTGTACATTTGTTAAAATAAAATCTTTTACAAGAGTGTTATCAAAATACATGCTTGTTTTTTACTTGAATAAAATAAAAGTTTGCATAATCAGATAATGCACATGGGCTTCTAGGACGCTGCCACTGGTAGCCTGAGATCCTCTTTATTATGGCAAACACAATGTACAGCAAGAGGTTTGAGAACAAATGTTTTAAACCCTCAAATAGAACGTCCGTCGACCCCAGAGGGTAAAATATGGGACTGTCCCAGGGAAAACGGGATGTCTGGCTACCCTATTCATAGCAACACACTGAAACTCTCCCTCCAAGACCAGGCCTTGTTCAGGAACCGTTCCATTTACCCAGAACCAATTTCCCAGTACAAATATGGATTATTAGAAAGTTGTTGTAGACCTTCACGTTCGATGTTGGACAGATCATCATAGAGCAATCAGCAGTATGATTGTGCATCTTTCCAGTTCATATTCTTTTTAACAATTTGTTTTTCATTGAGAGAGTTAAAGTGTGACGAATGTATGTTTCCATTGAACTTGCTTGTTTTAATTATTACCTCCCCCATCCCCCATGGAATCTACATCCCTGGTTGAGATGAAATCTTGAGGGTGACGTTACCCTTGTAAGTAAGAGAAATAAATTAATTTGTTGATTAATGTTTTATTATTTTTATTTATTTTGACCTAACTCCTTGTCATTTATGACTTACACATTTATTTCAAAAATCTAAATTAAACTGATGACACGGCGATGGCTGAAGTTTTGTATAATTTGTTTCCAAAGAACTCACTAAGTTTGTCACACCAGTGGGAACAAAATTATTCTATTTGCCCCAGTGCTAAAATTGTTTTTAATTAATTAATTTATTTATTTTTACTTACTGTAGTTTTTTTTTACTTGTTTATTAAACTTACTTATGGTTATAATGTTAACTTGTAAAAAATTTAAGTAAAAAATAATTGCATGTTTATGATTTTTATATAAATAATATTACTACTTATTAACTTTGAACTTATTATTACTAACCTATGGATAGTCATTTTGAATTGTGTTAACTATTGCTTGTATTGTTGTAAATGCAAACTATTAAAAATGCTTTACTTAATACTGTAATACTTAAATATCTTGTATATGGTTATTTCACCTTAGTGAAGCAGTAAAGCTGGTTGTCCAGCATGGTCTTTCTGATAAAGCTGGTTAAGCTAATTTAAAAGCCTGGTGGAGACACCATCACACCAGCATTACATGCTGGAGGACAAGCACCCAAGACACAACATAAGCTGGTGACCAGCAATGCTGGTCTGTTCAACAGGGTAGTGAACTAATATTATATGTGGTCAAATTGATAGTTTTTATGACTGGTGAGAGATGCAGACTGAAATAAAAAGATTACTCAGATTAGTTTAAAATGATGAAAAACATGAAAAAAGGAGAGAGACGAAAAAATGCAGTAAATCTTTATAAGCATGTGAAAAGGTGGTACTCTTTGGGACTAATTGCATGTAGGCTTTGTCAAATTGTAGAGAATGTAAGTACATTTAATCATATTTTCTACTGAAAAGTGACATTATGCATTAACTGTATTGTGATGGAAATAATTGAATGTTTCACTGAATTTTTTGAGTTTGAACATAAAATGTATTACTACTTGCTGTTGAATCCCCCAAACTGCAAATGCATGGACCGTGTTTAGACACTGTGCTGAGAATAGAGGTGGTTCTCAGATGTATTAGTGCAATTACCTATGTCTCATGAAAATAGAAAATTACAGTTTGTGACACTTCATTAACATACAATACACCCACAGTTTGCGCGAGCCCTCCCACCCACACCCACTTGTGCCTAGAGCGGTCCATGATGTGAATGTATATCTATACTTCAGGTCAATGGTGTCTAACACCAGGGGTATAAAGTAATTGAGTAAAAATACTTAAGTATTATTTTTGGGATTTGTAATTTACTCAAGTGCAATTTAAGCAGAATACTTTTACTTTTACTTAACTACATAGCCAAACAGAAAAGAGTACTTTTTACTCCTTACATTATATTTAAACTTGAACGTACTCTACATTTTTTAAGATAATTTTATTTCCGTGGAGTTACAACCGTCTGCAGAGGCGGAATTTCAGATCTGATTTCAGGGGCTGGGTGCTCTGACATTGCAATTCGTGAGTGCTTCTACCATGCAATACATTTTGCGTGACTATGGCAATGTTTCTGCAAAACAAAATTATGTGGTTCATTACACATCTCAGGGCAGTTCTGAAGTGAAATGTCCACTGTGTGGCACTAATAGTGTGAAATGTTCTCCCAAATAGATGAGGTTTTTAAGGTTAATGTTCTATCAAGATTTAAATCAGCAAGACCTACCTCCCTTCCCTAAACCTTAAACCTAAACCCAACCGAGAGTGTCATAAAAAGCAAATGTGAGATGAAAAACACAATTTCTGAAGTAACCATGTATTGTATGTATATATTCACATCATATTTCCATAAAAATATCTTCATCTGTTTTCTGCAGAAAAACAATCATATGAATTTGAGACAGCATAAAGGTGAGTAAATGATGAGAGAATTATAATTTTTGGGTGAACTATTCCTTTATGGATGGATAGATAGGTAGCATCTCAAACAAGCCAGTCCACCTCTCCACTTATCTCAAAACTCTCAAAGAATTAATGGATACTGACAGTGTCTTCTATCATGTGCAATAAATACATTTCTAATAAAATCTTATAAAATTGCAGTTTAATATTTAATTTAGTGTTTCAAGATCCATTAATAACATGTATATATATTTTTGTATATATATTATTTAAATTATAATGAAATATTTGACAAGAGTGCCACTTAAAGACACACATTTTTATACATGTTTAAAATAAAAGCTTGCATAACCAAATAAAGTAGTTTGCCTGAGATCCTTCTTGTGGCAAACAAAGATCAAAATATTAATCTGCTCTCTACTAATTTACAGGCCTAGTAAACTGTAATACACTGTTTTAGCTAGAAAACTATTCTTTCTTGAAAAACTGTTTCTGATGGTATAATTCGGATTTATTGTGTTCAGCGGCTAAAACTGAACTAGTTTGATTGTTCTTTTGAATTTTTTGTGAATATTAAGATATTCTCTGCACAGTTACACAGTTATCCACAAATTTCGTATTTATTTAACATTGGCTAAATGTGTGCCCTCTTGACACAGAGAAAGTTGAGCCTCCAAACAAAGCCTGTGAGTATCTAAAACTCCACAGCGCTGATTCATTGCATGACACTGAAGATCTCCCCCCACAGACCAGGCCGTATAGTCCATGTCTGTTCCATTTGCCCAAAACCAATGACCAGCTAAAAAGCGTAGACCAATCCACACATCTTCTGTCTGGTCTGCTGTGATTTTGTTCCTCGCCTCTGCCATAATCATCTCAGAGTTTATAATGGCCAGATCAGTGTAGTGTTTCTGCAGTAGTCCAGAACCTCTTCCCATGTGTTTTCCTTCTGCACCAGGATCAGCTCACAGTCCTCCATACAATAAAATGGTTTAATCATAGAGCACGTGAGATCATACAGTTTAAATCATGTCAAATAATAATTTGACATGCAGCAGCACATTTTTGATTGTCGAAATTGTGTTCTACTGTTTCCCAATCAGCAATTGTTGCCCTTTCATCTTCAGACCACTTACACTGTGATGGAGTTGCGGCATCTCTCTGAAGTCCAATCCAATCCAATAATTATTATATTGTCGACATTCAGGTTTAGAATAAAAATACATTATTTCTGCTTTATTAGAGAATTGATGTGCATCTGGACTGCTGACGGTGGAAAGATCATCATAGTGCTCTCTGCAGTATGTTTGAACATCTGTCAAGCTCATAACCTGATTTACAAAATAGTGAAATCTGTAGTGACTGGTGTTTAGTCCAAAGAGACACACAAAAAAACTACAGTGACTGTAGTCTTCATATCAATGCAGCTTAAGAGATCTGTAGGCTCAATAGTAACTGAAGATGGGAATGGTGTTCCATATTTATTTGATGATATCACTGACAACAACAACTTTCTCACACATTTTTGACATGAACAGACCAATAACAACCAGGAAGGCACAGCCAGATTGCTCCTCAGGCATTATACTAACAGATTACTTTTCAAGATGTGGACAAGAGGCTTAATTAAGGCAAATCAGATAATCCAAAGAAAGGCCATCCCTGAAGCAAATTTAGGGGAAAAGAGTTAAATACAATAAGGCTTATATAGAAATGTCTGAAAGAGGGAAAATTAAATACATGTGTGTTAAAAAAGATTGTTTTATCTTAAAATACCTATGATGTCATCATTACACAGTTTTTCGTTAAACAATGAACATTGTAGAAATGCTTAGAAAATTTGCAGAATGTGTCAATTAAAAATAATTGTCCTATGTGGGCATTATTAAACTGATAGCAATTTCTGTACATAATTGGATAATTATTTTATTACAATGAACCATATTAAAATCTAACAGTTCATTATGTTTCATCTTCTCTTGCAGAAAATGTTCTGTTTTTTTTTTATAAGAGTGTGTTGAGTGTATGATAACAACTGAAGTCAAATACATCATCCAAGAACTACTGTACATCCAGATTTTGCCCAGTCTTTCTCTCACAAATATTTGCTTCTTGCACAAAGAGAAACGTAGGTAGCCTTTTATGATTCTTTATATGACTCTTATCCACAGCTAGAAATTGAAATCAGAAATGGCCAATAACAAAAGCCTTACTCAAAAGTAAAAAAAAAAGACTTCTGGGATCAGATATAACCAATCAAATGCTTTGTGATGCTCTAAATGTGCTTGGATATTATATTATATAATTATTATAATATTATGTGCTTGAGTTATACCTTGTCTTGGAAAATAAGCCATTTGAGAGGCAAATAAGGTGACCTGAATTTGTTTAGTCACTCACTTTGTTTGTAAGGTACCTTAAATTACCTCAATGTGACATTTTCCTCACATTAAGCCACCAAAAGAATATGTGAGGAACAAAATCACCTGTTGTTGCGCTCAGATGCCGTTGTCTATTTAAAAAGACAGTATCGATTTAGCATGTGTTCTATCAATGTAAATAATTGTAAATGGAACAATTTATGCATGTAAACAATAAACATGTAACAAATATATATACAAAATAATAAATGCAGTTTCAAGTAATTTATAAATTAAATATAATGAATTTGACAATTTTTCAAAAGCTAAAATGCAACCAATATAATGGAAAATGTACAAGATAAATACTGTACATGTCTTTGGAAAACAACAAGAACCCTTTTCAGCATTTTAATTTAATTTAGGGCTTTGACCAGCAGAGGGCACATTGTGACTAATTATGGGGCTTGTTATAACCTAAACGGACCTCTTTTTGTTTAGACATTAAGCACTCAGACATATGTACACAGGTGATATTACCCTTTTTGATGAAATGTACAGCCTTCCAAAGACTGTCAGGATTAGAATGAAAGTTTGTAATTAGGTCAGATAGTAACTGATTTGACTTTCCTGACAGCAGATGTACACTTCTGTGCCAAACTCCTAGGTCATCCTTAAAATTCTTATTAAAGCCTAAAACCTGAGAAGTAAGTGTTTAGCCAGTTACAGCCTATTACGCATAACAAATTATATATATATATATATTAATGTGGTTCAACAGTTTTAGTTGTGCCCAATATTGCGCAAATGGTCTGATGGCTCTTGTTAAATATCAGAAGACTTCTCATCTCATTTTTTGGCAATTAAATCATGACTCTGGCTATCCATAGTTGCTTTCACACTGCATTATTTTCTGGGAGTTTTGTCTCGCTGTATGAAGGGTATGGAGCGTGAAAGGGGGTGTCTGATTTGATCCACTTCTGCACCAGGAACATGGGTAGTAACAGAGATGGAACAATGTCTGTGTGAAAAGCTACAGCCGGCATGCTGGTGTTTTGTCTGTTGTGTCTTTTTCTGTCACACCGCTAGTTCCGGAATATCGCATCACTATGTGAAAGCATGTTTGCGGGATTATGCTGCAAGCTTTTGTTTGTATGAATGAGCCAATGCGGCATATTAGATACTGGGGAAATGAAAAATCTGGTGCATCAAGTCTTATGTTTTTTATAGCTTATATATTAGTGAGAACCCGTGAGACAGAAACGATGCCATGTATTAAGCATGTTGAAAGTAAATCCATCTTGAAGCGTCTCCAAGACTGAAAGCCTTGACAACAGCCATCAAATCCATACAGTATGGGGCGGTTTCCCAGACAGTGTTTAAATTAGGCCAAGACTAGGCCTTAATCTAGAATAGTTAATCACTGCTCAATAATTGGCTTTCTGAAACACAGACTAATTAGAGATTAAGAACAGCTGGAATATGAAGTCTTGAACTAAATTAAACGAGATTAATTTAAAACCACCTGTGCTAGTCTGAATTAGCTGGACTGAGGAAGCCTATAAAACATGGAATGGACCCAGAAAGCCTAAAAAAAATAAGGAACTGGAGAAGCAAATTCATGGAAAACAATGGCAGCAGAAAAGCAACTGCGATCAAAAAAACTGTTTTAAAGACAATAGTATCAAGACACCCGGTCATTGAAGACAAACCGCACACATCTGCCATGGAATCAAAGAAAAGGAATGCATGGAAATCCATCTGTAATGAATTTAATGCAAATGAACTAACCTTGTCCTCAAGAACAATACAACAACTTCAGGTAAGAATTGTCAACTTTTATTGCCTTGATTTATGTGTTTTATCACTGTTGTGATATCAATGGATTATATTCAATACTGGTTTTGTGGAAGAATATAAAAATCAACCTAAAAAAAACTGCTGCAGAAGCCCGAAGAGAGAGGTTTAAGGCTGGTGGAGGACCTGCAAAGATACTGATCAGTTGGATGACTTACTGACAGGAATAATGGAGAACCAGCAACCTTTGGAGATTTTTGCAGTTCAGATGAGGGATCACACACACGTACTACAATGGGTGTATTTTGGCATTTCTTACACTCCTTTCAAACTTTTATTTCGTTGTTTCTTTCATTTGATGTGAAACATTTCTCATTTAATGTACATTGATTATATATTAACTGTTCTTGTTTCAAGGAGAGGGTCAAAGGGACATAACTGAAGCGCTGCAAGGTAATTTACTCTCCACATCTTCAGAAGTTAGGGTGGCAGTGTCTGCCGGTACTGGTCACCAAAACAAGAGTCACAATCCATGAAAAGCTGGCTATTGAATTTCATGAACAAGTTGAAGTACCTTAAGGAGGAGCATGAAATGAAAATGAAGGTCCTCCAAGTAGAACTGGAAATGAAGATTGGGAGAGAGATGCAACTGTCTAAAATATCACAATGCGTGAATCTGAAATAAAAATGGTTTTATTAAATCGTTTTGGGTGTTTCTTTAATATATCAGGACATTGTTTTTACCATTTCATCATGATTAAGGGATGGGCTAGGGCAGGGGTATTCAATTAAAATTCTAAGTGGTCCAGTTAGAGAAATTATCATCAAGCAAAGGTCCGCAACATCACAATGACTAACTTGCATTATTCAGTGCCACAGCCTAGTAGTTGTATGAAAATATGTAAGTAGCCTAGTCAACAGACGACTGTCAAATGAAAGTACAATTCAACAATATTGTCAGTTTATATATTGAACTGTAGGGATCATAAGTACTCTAATAATAAATTATCAATTTAAATAAAGGCTGCATTTAAAAATAAATTATAAATAAAACACAACAGAGAGCTTTTGAAAAATGTGCATCTCAAAATAAAGTGCTTAATTTTAGAAAAATGAAATAGTATAGCTTGAGTTTCCTTTTTAGTTAACTCCCTTTCACATCTTAAGTTTAAACACATTTTATAATAAACAATCTCAACACATAAACAATTGAACAGCTTTAACACCTCCATTTCTCTTTTTTGCTGTTTTGAAACCATAATTCAAAAACATTTTTTTTTCTCTCTACAAAAAAATGCATGCTGTATCAACCTTGGCCACTGGGTACCACTATCAGTAAACATGTAATCTTATGCTTTTAAGCATAATAAAAATTAAGATCTGTCCATTATTGTGGTCCATGCTCAGCAGTGGTCTTTTCTGATAAAAGCCATGCTCAGCAGTTTAAATAGGCTACTGTAGAAAAATGCTACCATAGATCTGCTTTGTGTTAGCCATATGCTAAAAAACGCAAGTCACGTAGGTACGGTGTATAATGAGATCACAGGTGGCAAGAGTGCTAATTGGGTGAATAAAACCGCAAATTTGCATCAATTCTTATTTTTAGATTTGTGCTTGCAAATTAATTCTTGCAATGCCACAGAAAATATTTATCTATGTTTATTTATCTATTTATTTACATGTCTCCAGACTAACATTTAGGAGTGGTAGCACCTGTGTTAAATTCTACAAATGGTCGCACCAGCACTTGAGTTGGTCTCACCGGTCCAACTGAAAGAAAATGTGTTTTCTTTCACCGTTTCTTTCTTTTTATCAGGATCTTGATGATTAAATTACAGTCATCTGAAGACAAACAAAACCTTTTTCTACAAACAGAGGGCATTAGAAAGGATTTTACACAGGGGGAAAATTTCAATTTTTTCCATAGTGAACTGTGACATTTGCAATAAGATCATATTAACCAAAGGTATAAGTAAAACCATGATTAGCAGTAGGCTAACAGGCTAATAAATCAAATTATGGCATTTTTCATCCAGAAATTAAATTGTATTCTCTCACTATTATATTGATATAAGTTCATGGTATATATATATTTTTAATATCTGTGATGTGTGGATTGAAACCTTACAATTTCTGTCTGTTCATTGTACAGATTTCTTCTTTGTTTCTGTTCGATGCTGTTTAGAATGTTGAGGCCGTTTAATAAAAATTTTAACTGGTTTAATCATCGACATACGATGGGCTTTCACAGAGGCTTTAATCAAATAATCAATGCTTCTCGCAGCTCAGTTTATGATGAAAACCTGTCCGCATGTAAATGTGCGTCTCTGCGCTGATCTGTCCATTTAAGCTGTTTCATTTCGCATTTGGAACATTTGCCGTTTTATATTTCTCATATGGAACTAAAAATGACAGAGCACAATCAGAGTGTCAGCCAACTGTGTCAGCCATGCAAAGTTTGATCGCACTGTTAGGAAAATGGTTAGAAAATTAGTCTCAGGCTGGAGCCCCGATTTATTTTGTGGAATCTGATCATTTTCCATGACAATCTTTCATGGCACACTAGTGTGCCGTGGTACAGTGGTTGGGAAACACTGCTCTTTGAGGGTGATTAGCATGAATGCTATAGAGCAGTGTTTCCCGACATTTTTTCTGCCATGCACACTTTTTGATATGAGCTTATAAACTATCACACAACCATGTGATGTACAGCAGAATAATATGCCAATGTTGGATAATTTTCTAACATTAGAATTTATAGTCAAAGAGTAAGTAAATCATTTATTTGTTGCTGAGTGTTGTATTGAAGAGACGATAAAAACATCAGCTTCTTACTTTACTGAGAGGATGACAATGCCGTGTTTCTTGTCTGCTTGTAAACCTCCATTCATATTTTTATCTGCAAAACCTCCTATGATGCCTTTATTTATTTATTTATTTATTTCCATATGCGATGTTTCATAAGCCATGCTGAATGCAAGATCTGCATGTCTGTATACACCGTAAAGAAAGTGGGAATGTTCTCTGACAAGAAATGATACAAGATGCAGTTTTGAGGCAAAGTTGAAGCAGCATTTTCCCAGCTGCTTTCTGCTCTCTCCTGGTTGTGTAAAGTTTGCGGTAGCGCCTGATCTCTCATTCATTCTGCCTGTGCTACAGTGTGTGATAAAAAGGTTTCAAAATGTGATAAATGGTAAAACTATATGCACTACAAACAAAGGTGTTCATGCAAATAATCCATCCATCGACAACCGCTTATCCTGTGTACAGGGTCGCGGGGGGGCTGGAGCCTATCCCAGCTAACATTTGGCGAAAGGCGGGGTACACCCTGGACAGGTCGCCAGTCCATCACAGGGCCACACATAGACAAACAACCATTCACACTCACATTCACACCTAGGGCAATTTTTGGAGACATCGATTAACCTAGCCTGCATGTCTTTGGATGGTGGGAGGAAGCCGGAGCATCCAGAGAGAACCCACGCAGACACGGGGAGAACATGCAAACTCCACACAGAAAGGCCAGGGCAAACGGGGTTTGAACCCATGACCTTCTTGCTGTGAGGCGACAGTGCTAACCGCTGCACCTCCGTGCCGCCTCATGCAAATAATAATTAATGATAATAATATGATCACATGTATTGCCAGCCTGAAATATAAAGCAGTATAAATTAGTATTTATGCTGAAATGGCTGGAGGTGGCTTCTACCGGAAGAGGTCCACATTCAAGTTTGATAATGGCAGCGCCCAAGTTACACTGAAAAATAAGGTGGATACATCTATAATTTATTTTGTTAGAAGGCTGTTTTTAATAACATTTTGCTTGATTCAAATAATATTTGCATTTGAATATAAAATGTTGTGAATTAGCATTGTTAAATATCCATCTAAAATGTTTATTCTGGATATTATCCCCACCACAAACCCAAATTGGTCAGGAGGCCCAAAATTTGGTGCTACGCCTCTGACTGTCATTCATTTTGGTGCAAACATGCTCCTTTTAGTGCAAATTAGGCTCATTGTATTCATTCACAACAAATGCCTGCCATAAATGTTCCCAATCAAAAAGATTGCAAACTTTGATGCTGCGCTGATTTAGCGCTTTGAGAACATCTTTAGGTGTGGCCAGCTGTGAATATGTGTGCAACACGTCAATGAAATTGACTAGAATTTATAGCCTCTGCTGATGACATCATTGGATGGACCTTTAGCAGGGCTATAAATAGATGCGTCACAGGTGCATCATCAGATCTTTTGTCTTTAGATCACTCTGTGTGTGTGTGTTGTGCTTCTTGAGCCTGTCAGAAACTTTCTACATTCCTCTGTAAGGAGTTAGATTTTGTTAGGCAGTGCACAGAAACCTTTCTCGTTTCTCTTAAAAGAATGACTGAAAGACAAAGCAAGTGGTGTGTGTTCCCTTGTTTATTCTCTATGGCTGAGAGGGACACACACACCAGTTTTGTTTTGTGTGTTTGGGGGAAGAGCATGCTGCTCTTGCGTTGGGGCGGGTTTGAGCATTGCGATCTGTTCTCAGTCAAAATGCTTTGCACTCATCTTGCTTACTTCCGAGAGTCAGCGCCCACACTTCCATCATGGAGCTCTCATATGGGTCTGGCTGAGGAGCGAGGGACGGGTCTGTCCCTCTCTCTCCCCAGATCCAGCTGGTCCTTCCCATGATCCTGAAGCGTGCTCCGGCACCTCTTCAGTTCATTAGGGGGACCGTGAATCTCTTGAGTCTGAGGACTTCGAGTTACCCTCCTCCGAGCATTCCATGCATGATAATAAATAATCGGAGGAATTACTCGAGGTGATTACTCGTGCGGTGGCCAGGCTTCAATTAGACTGGCCACGAGAACAAGAGACCCCCAAACACTCCAAGTTGGAGGACAGATTTCTGTCTGGTGGCCAAGGGAAGGGAATGCCTCATCAGTCCCTTCCTTTCTTTAATGACCTCCACGACAAACTCTCATTCATGGAGGAAACCTTATTGTTCCGGTGTCTTCATACCCTCGCCGTCGATATATTCGACTATCGTGGGTGCTGAGGCAAGGGGGAATCGGTGATGCCGCCGGTTGAAGTGGAGTCACTTGCGGGTTATCTCTCGCCTGGCTCGGCATCATCGTTAAAAAGACCCATGTGGCGGAGTGGCACCTCTGCCAACCTTTGTGAATTTACAGTTCGGTAGGCGGACAATTATGGACAATGATTCCGGTAAGAGAATCAGGCAAGGGAGAAGTATATCTTCGTCAAACTTCTCTGTAATAATACTTGTCAGGCAGTAAGTGACATCCATTTACAATCTCAGGATGGTAGGGAAAGTAATAAGATGTTATCACATTGTGTTGTGGTCTGTAGAATATATAAATAAAGGAATACAGTATGAATACAATATATCTGTACACAAATTACCTCACAAGGTATCGATAACTAGCTAAGTAGTCATCACAAACGAATACTCAACTGTCAGATAACAAATAAACATATGATAAGATAAACTTCAAATAAACAACATAACGCAACATATAATAACAACAACATATGATTAGCGTCTTTCCGCGATTGCGCTGCGATCGTCATTTGCATATCTCGTTCGTCATTTGCTAAACATCTGACATTCACAATAACAAATACAAAGTGTTGACTAAATAATATCCACATAATTACTCACATTTGTTGCATGAACGCACAACATTGAACGATATCAGGGAGAGCGCGTCTAGAACTGACTATTGCATCAGTCTGCTGTAAGTAGCAACTATGATATTAGTCTGTCAGAAACCGCTGCCTGTTTTCCGTTCCGGGACGGACTTTCTGACAACCCACTCTCCCCACAAAGCCGTGCAGGAAGGCTTATCAGGCAGCAGGTCAGGCTGGAGCTGCCCTGCACACTATGGCAGTATTACAGGCATACCAGGCTGATCTGTTGAAGGACCTGAGTGCGGGCACCACGGTCAATGAGGAGGCTTTCTCCAAGCTTCATCGAGCCATGGATCTGTCTCTCCGTGCGACCAAGCAGACAGCCCGTGCCATTGGCCGGACTATGTCTGCTTTAGTCAGCACGGAGGGACAATTATGGCTCAACCTGTCAGGCATCAGAGACAAGGACAATGTTTTCCTCCTCGATGCCCCGGTTTCACCTTCTGGTTTATTTGGTGACACCATGAATTCGGTTATCACCAGGTTCCAGGAGGCAAAGAGTCACGAGGAAGCCTTTGGGCAATTCCTCAGGGGGAGGGGCCATCAGCCACCCAGCCCCTCACCGGTCCTTCTAGACGGGAGGTTCAAAAACAAAGTGTGGTGAATTGTTCATCCCCTTGTAGAGACTGGAGGCCGGTTCGTCGCCCTCAGCAGCCCCCAAAGCAAGACCTAAGGGCAGTTATTTCTAAAAAGAGAAAACCCTGACAGTTTTGCACCCAGCCTCATGGGGGTAGCCCCCCTCTTGTCGGGGCGCGTGAAGCATTCACCTGTACCTTCCCGATACCCCCACAAAACCTTTTCATTCCCGCAGCCTCTGGTGTTTTGTGAGTTAGAGGTTTCCAGCGAAATGTTGGGTGTTCCGTTGCTTTCTGCCTTAGTCCAGGACGTGGAATACTCAATATCACCTCAACAGGAAGTGTCAAAATTGATTCCCATCTCAGAGAACCTGGCAGCATGGAGGCAACTGCCAGGTGTTTCTATGTGGGTTCTAAGAACAGTAGAAAAAGGCTACAGAATTTAATTTGATCGCCGTCCTCCACGTTTCAACAAGCATGTCTACTGTGAAAAGAACTGTAAAATCTCTTGGACAAAGGGGCCATAGAACATGTTCCCTTTCCAGAGAAAGAGTCAGGTTTCTACAGCAGATACTTCCTGGTTTCCAAGAAGGGTGGGGGGTTGCGTTTGATTTTAGACCTTTGACGCTTGAATCGCTCAGGCAAGGCGTTCAAGTTCAAGATGCTAACTCTCACGACGGTCGTGTCTCAAATCCAACATCATGATTGTTTGGTCACGATCGATCTCATGGATGCATATTTCCATTTAGAAATTCTGCCACAACACAGGAAGTTCCTGAGGTTCGCTTTTGGGGGCGAAGCTTTCCAATATCATGTTCTTCCATTCTGCCTAGCCCTATCACCCCGCACGAAGTGCATGGATGCAGCACTGGCTCCTTTGTGACTCCGGGGCATCCGCATTCTGAATTATATAGATGACTGGCTGATACTAGCACAGTCACAAGAACTGGCTTTTCAGCACAGAGATATCATCTTAGCTCATCTGGTTTCTCTGGGTCTGAGACTCAACGTCAAAAAGAGAGTTCTCTCTCCTACTCAGGAAATTACCTATCTGGGGGTTGTATGGAATTTGATGATGTGAGTGCACAATTGTCTCCCGCTCCAATCATTTCCGAATATTAGGTCTCATGGCATCTGCGTCCTTGGTGATCCCTTTGGGCCTACTGCACATGAGACCATTTCAGTTGTGGCTCAAAGCCAGGGGATTTCATCCAAGGGCCAGTCCCCTAAGGCAGATAAAGGTTACGCGCCTTGCGCTTCGTACCCTTTCTATGTGGTTCAGACCCCGGTTCTTCACTTTGGATCCCACTCTAGGTGTGTCTTGCCATCGCAACTTGCTAACAACAGGCACCTCCCTGACGGGTTGGGGTGCAGTCTTAAGTGGTCATCCAGCTCAAGAGGAATGGGAGGGTCATCAGCTCGATTGGCACATCAACTGCCTCGAGCTGATGGCGGTATTTTTGGCTCTGAAATACTTCCTCCAGTATTTGAGCGGCTGCAATATCCTGGTGTGGGTGGACAATACAGCAGTAGTCTCTTACATAAACCATCAAGGAGGTCTACGTTCGCACCAGCTCAACAGACAGATTCTTCTTTGGGCCCAGGGCAAGCTCCTGTCAATCAGAGCAGTTTATATCCCTGTATTCCTGAATGTGGGAGCAGATTTACTGTCCAGACAGAAAACAACGACGGGGAGTGTAAACTACACAAGATAGTGGAACAAAGCTTGTTGAGATTTTACAGAGTGGAAGTGGACCTCTTTGCCTCCCAACAGACAGCGCAATGTCCCCTCTACTTCTATCTGATTCACCCAGCCCCCCCTGGGTCTGGACGCGATGGCACATACATGGCCCAGAATGCGCCTGCATGCGTTTCCTCCGGTTTCTCTGCTCCCGGGATTCTTGGCCAGAGTTCACCAGAAAGGGTCTTGGGGGCAATATTTCATCTCTGGCCCGAGCTGTGGAACCTTCATTTTTGGCCCCTGAAGGGTACCAACTGAGGGACACTGTGCACTCACCTGAAGTTATCGAGACCATTTTAAGTGCTAGGGCTCCCTCTACTAGAAGTCTTTGAAAGATGATGCAGTGCACATAATGCAGATCCAGTTAACTGCCAGATTGCTTCAGTTCTGGACTTTCTGCAGGAAGAATTATCAGCAGGCACATACCCCGACACTCTTAGGGGTTATGTGGCCGCTGCCATGCCTTGACTGACGGGATGCCTTTGGGGAGACATCCCCTGCTCGCTCGCTTCATTCGCGGAGCCATGCATTTGAAACCTCCTGCTAGGACCAGGATCCCTTCATGGGACTTAGCAATAGTCCTTGGCGGTCTGGTTCAGACCCCCTTTGAACATCTAGAGTCAGCGTCTGATAAACTTCTAACTCTCAAGATGGTTTTTCTTATTGCAATTAATTCTCTAAAAAGAATTGGGGATCTACAGGCTCTGTCTGTCTTGCCATCCTGCTTAGATTTTGCAACAGGAATGGCTAAAGCAATATTGCACCCTCACCCTCACTACCTGCCTAAGGTTCCTTTCTCGACCATACATCCGGTCACTCTCAAAGCCTTCTGCTTCCTTCCGTTTATAACACGGGGGCAGGAAAAACTTCACAGACTGTGCCCATTCCGTGCCCTTCAGACTTATGTCCACCGCACAAGCCAGTGGTGTAAGTCAGGTCAAGCTTTGCCAGTAGGTATCAGTGCTCACTCTACCAGAGGGGTCGCTTCCTCTAAAGCTTTGTCCAGAGCTGTCCTTCCGCAACATGTTTGTAATGCAGCGGACTGGTCCTCTCCGCATACATTCATAAGATTCTATAGTTTGGATGTTCATGCTACTCCGGGCTCTTATGTCCTTGAGTCTACATCACAAGCTTATGTCTGAGACCTCTCGCGCTCTTGTGAGCACAACTACACAACCGTAAGGGGTCCAGACATCCACAGTGCGGCAGCGTGGGTATTCTCGTTCTCAAAGTGCTAAATCAGCACAGCATGAAAGTGTAGCTTTTTGATCGGGAATTTCTTGGGTTACTTAACTGTAACCCTTGTTCCCTGATAATAGCGCAACGAGATGCTGCACTTTATTTAAAAGTGATGTTTGAAAACATTTTCAATCATCATATCAGCATTAATTCATCAAACCCTGATCAAATGATGCGGAAGCGCATTATAGCTTGGTATATAGCAAATCCAGAAGCGCTATGTAGTCAAACATACATTTTTGGCATGTTTAAAATATGGCTAAATATGGTTTAGGTGTCTGGATCACAGTGAACATGTACAGTCAAATTAGCCTCTGCTCACAGTCTACAAACCATCTCTTCTCTGTTATTAGCCACTTTGTAAACCAAACTGGCTGTTGTTTCCTGAAAAACTGTCATGATGGTAGAATTCTTGAGCTGTTAAAACCCATTCTTTGCTCTATGCACAGAGAATGTTGAGTCTCTCCTCACAGTTTTTGGGATTCAAACATTCTTGTTTCTCTTCAGAGCTCCACAGAGCCTTATTCATAGCAGGATACTGGGGCTCTCCCTCCACAGACCAGGCTTTGTATTGAATCAGCTCATATACCAATAAAATGATTTGGACTCAGAGCAATAACTATCAAATATTTTAGAAAGATCATCATAGTTTTATGTATAAAAACAAATTTTTCAGATAAACTACTTGGTTCTCCAGTAAACCTTTCGTTAATTGTTGCCACGCCGCCTGCAGACCACTTCCATTGCTCCAGAGTGATAGCATCTCTCTGAAGTCCTATCCAATAATAATCATATTTGATTTCTGTATTTTTAGAGAATTGTTGACAGCAGACAGTGGACAGATCATCATAGTGCACTCTGCAGTATGTCTGTGCATCATTCCAGGTCATACTCTGTTTCTAGTGTTTTCTAAAGAGTCTGGTGTTCAGTCCAAAAAGACTAAAAAACAGATGTACAGTGACTGCAGTCTTCATCTCAGTACCGCCGCTCCCAATATACAGACTACGCAGTCTGCGCAGGGCACCAACTCCCTTGGGGGCCACCATCTTACCATAGGAGGACACCAGAAATTCTGCCGGCTGCCCTTAATCACATGTGATACGTTATTCAAGGCATGAAAGCAGTTGCGGAACACAGATGATCGCTTCATGCCAGAGTATGTGAGCAGAGCGTACGGAAGCAATTCTGTCTCACCAGATTTTGAAATTAAAAAGCCATTGAATTTCTAGCACTGAATTTTTCAGCATTGAAACTATGTATGTGAATTTTTTGCCTTTGAATTGAACTCTTCAAAATTTCAATAACTAATTTTCACTTTAATTTGTCAATGTTCACAAATTCAGAATCAAACATTCAAGTTTAAAAATTCAAATCATTTATATTCGAGTTGCTCAAATTCGATAGGCCAAATTCAGATGCCAAAATTCGGTGTTAAAATTTTCAGATTAAACATCCGGGACACTGAGGATAAGCAATCGATTCTGTATTAAATCGAACCATGTGACAGGAGGACGCCGGTGCTTGAAGGAATGACGTCAGCAATGACAACAAACCCAAATGATGGTGCTTCAGTGAGTATATTAACTGTTTTGTTTGCCTTTTGTAAGATTCAGTAACATGACACGTTGCATATTAACAGATTTTATTGGACTATTTTATTTCTAAAATTTAGAAATCCCGGCCGCAAACTTTTTTAAGGTCCGAAAAAGAGGACATGTCTGGGAAATAGAGGGTGTATGGTCACAATTTGGACGTCCTTGACCAGCCCACAAGTGTAAAAACATTAAGCTAAACATGTAGGTAACATAAGTAGGCCTAAATCATCACCATTACTCTTTTCAATAGTCCAAAAGGTTGCGTTGCTTTTTTTTTCTTGACGTTTCTTTTTTCCTCCAGAGTGACTCAAGCAGCCTCTCTCTAGTAGCGGGAGGCGGAGGGGTAGATTGTCACGCCACTTGGAATTCAAACAAAATGTAGAAATATTATTGCGAGTAGCCTACATTATTCGAAGACCTGCGTGACAGAATGCGTCATGAAGATTATTGCATAGTCTTATAGAAATAGCTTTGTTGTTGTTGTTGAGCTGCACCTAAATGTGTGTTGCCTACATTTAAAATTACATTTTGGGCTGATGTGAAATAATTAAGACTTCTCAACAACTTTTCTGGGTGATGTAGCTTGCTGTGTCATCACAAAGCAAAGCTGCAACTGTTCCCTGTTTGAAAGATGTTCTATAGGAATGTGTTTCTTGTCTCTACTCTCACGTTTCACACGTAGCTCAGACATGTATGTCACCCCCAAATAAGGTAACGAGCTATTCCATTGGTGGGGGTCCAGTGGAATGTGGTTTTTCTGGACCATATAACAAAGTGCTGAACAATAAACATTGAAGAAGGATCTGATAGCATTGGGTGTCTGTGTCATTTCTTTCTTCCCTCAGCTGAGCCATATCGAGACGGGGATTGCAGATCAAGAAAATAAATTAAATACATTGGAGGACAAAATTATCTAACAATTTGGGGGCTCGTCCGGGATTTCTCCAGACTGGTAAGACTGATTTAAGTATCAAGTTTTCCTGTCTGATGAGAGATTGAATAAAACGTAGTTTAATTTGGCTCGATATTAACTCCGTTAATAACACTGCTCGGGGGCCCCTGTCGAAGGGATGATTTTGCCCTATTATAAAATAGGAAGGAGGGTTTTGCTCTATTATAATATAGGGAAAACCCCATAACCGCAGCAGTAGTTTAAAGGATATCCTTATTCTGGTATGAATAGGAAGAGGATGGGAATTGTCCTATGGAATAGACGGAGAGAATTTGAACTGCATTATTGTTCTGCATGAACCGTGTCGATCGGGAAATTGTTTTTATTATTATTACTAAAAGGGTGACATTATGGGACAGGAAAAAAGCCGTCCTGTATGGAACGAAACTCCAAAACAATGGATGTTTTGCAATAAACAAGATTATAATACTGAGCCATATATCAGCAATTTGGCTGAGTGGTCAGAGAAAGGAGAAAGAAAAAGAAAAGAAAAAAAAGAAAAACTTAATTAGATAAATTCATGAGTAAATCAAATCTATGTTTAAAAGGGTGAAAGGACCCTCAGTGGGATTATAAATACATATAAGTGTCATACGAGGTGTGGAAGAAAATAAAACCATTCTGGGACAAAGGTCCTGAATGAAAAGAGACTAATCAAATGCACATAGCGGTCTGTTTCAAAACAAGCCGCCTAAATATGATATTGTCGTGAACAAAGCTTTAACCCCTAACCTCCCAAAGACACCATGCTCTCTGTTGTGTCCCGATTTAACAAAATTTAAATGTAACTCATTCACTACAGCCGCGGACGGATCTGATTCAGATTCAAAGAAAGATATGAGCGAAGATACAACAGCTGCATTTCCTTTTATCAAGTGCCCAAACAGATATAAAATCGTTTCACTAACATTGTCAGAGACGCTGACTATATGCAAAGAATTACCATATATATATATAAACCGCATACCTTTATCATTGATACGGGCACATCTAAAAGTTTATTAACAGTGCATTGCTATGAGGGCTCTATTACGGGACGGACTCTAAACTCTGTGTTGGAATTAATGGCATTCCTGTGAAGTGTCATATGACACCAAAATTACTCGTAACATCTCTAGATAACACAAACTTGTTTAAAATGCACGATTTCGTGATTTTGCCTGACTCTCCGTTCTGCCCACTGGTCTGTGATACGATGCATAAAATTGGAGAAAAAATAACTTTTGATTCTAACTCATTACAATTGCTGTTTCCCTCAGTATATTGTCAGTCTGTGTATACAGGTCATTGCAGAGAAGTTTGCTGCTCAACGTCTGTCAACATTTCTGCTGCGAAACAGGAAATGCTCAACGTAGACCCAGCGCTATGGGCCGCCCACAAAGATGAGGTGGGCCTTATTGATATCAGACCATATGTTGCCAAACTCCGCTCTAACTTGCCAGTATAATACAAACGGTCAGAAAACAAAGGTGTTAATACAGTGTCTGAAACAATGTATTTTTAAACCCATTCACACATCATATAAATGACAAATTAATCCTATGAAGAAAGCTAATAATACATGGCGATTAAAGCAAGAGTTGAAAAAATTAATGATAATGTCTCCAGTGGTGCCGGATGTGTGCACTACTATTAACTAAATTCCAGCAGACCACACCGATTTGAAAACATTTGAAAACTATTATTAATTTGTGTTCTGCATTCTTCAGTGTCAGTCATGCCTGTTACGCAGCCGCTGTTCGCATTCACATATGGAGGCCAACAGTAACAGAATGCTCCAGGAATTTAGAGACTCGCCTGCTGTGTTCTCTGCTGTAGTGCACGCTACTTTGAAGGACACCAAGCTGCCACCTGTCTATTGCAATATGCTGACGACATCCTGGTTTCTGGACCGGACATCAAGTCATGCACAGCCGCTTCAACTATTGTGTGCAAAGGCTGGCTTCAAGACATCAAAAGAAAAGATGCAATGGGTGAAACTGAACTATCAATCTGGGTGATGAACTACAAGAAGGAACAGTACGTCTCTCCAAGGACAGAGTGAAGACAATTACTACCTTCCAACACTCTAAAACAAAGGCTCAAATGCAAAGCTTCTTGGGTTTAGTGAACTATTGTCGAGCATGGGTGCCAAACTGCTCATTATATGACAAAATCCTGAGAGAAGCAACACTCTCAAGGGCTGAGGAACCTATCAAGTGGACTGCTGAAATGGACATTGCTACCAAATCATGATGGACCCTTTAATTTGTATGTGCACGAGGCAGCAGGCGCAGCAGCAGCGATCCTCGCTCAGTCCCATTGCGGAACATATAGACCAGTGGCGTACTTGTCAGAATATTAGAGGCAGTCGCCAAAGGCCTCCCTGCATGTTTACGAGCAGTGACTGCTGCGGCGTTGATGGAACAACATGCAGAACGTATTGTTCTCTCACATCCATTAGTTGTGAACTCCTCTCACCAGGTAGGAACAATCATGCACAACATTACCACATGACAGCACAACATTGATCAGGGTATGAAGTTATTTTATTGGCTACTGCTAATCGGACAAATAAACCAACTTCCGTTGTACACGTCCCAACATTATCATTACACAAATTGCTGACTTGAGATGAATTTTCCAACGATACACATGATTTCTTTGATTGCCTAAAAACATGTACTTTATGCAGGCCGAATGTTTCATCATCCGCCCTGGAGGAGGGGGACCATTGTTACATTGAACATTGAACATTGACTTGATGGGTTCTCTTCCAAGCCAATTGCGTATACTGGTTTGGTTATGCTGTACCAGAACTTCAGAATCTAATTATTGAAGCTTATTCGCTCCCATATAAATCAGCACAAGCTGCTGAGTTGTTTGCGTTGATCAGAGCAGGCCATTTGGCTAAAGTTACATCGATCGATATATACACAGACTCGAAGTATGCTGATGAAGTAGCAAAGTGGGCTGCAAGGGAAGTTATGGTAAGTCCAGACCTAAATCAAGCTGAAGAGACTTTTTCAACACTGGTAAAAGACAATGACATTAAATTGTTACAGGCAAATCCATCTGAATCTGACAACATTGGGCCTCAAATTAAGTAAAATCAAACTTATTGCATAAATGGGGTACAAAATGCAGTAAAATTAATTCTGGACTCATGTCTATCGTGCGCACAGAACAACAGACACAAGCCTACGAAGCACGACTCATTACCACACTCGGAACTGCTGTTCTAAACAGACAGAAGCTTTCTCGTGTGTGAGGTAAAATGATAAAATGGTGAAAATTTGGCAAAATAAATAATACAGAGATTCGGCTGAATGAGCTCAGAATGTCACCATCCTCTGTTGTTAATCTCTCCATTTGAAATACTAATGGGTAGGCCTTTCCCGACCCCTTGGGTCAGAGGCCGCGCTGGCTTTCTCTCCACAGGTGACAAGGAGGTGGTGATTGCAGAATATGTGGATTCCCTCATTAAAATATTAAATGACATAAATGGTGATATCTCTCTCTCTCCCTCTGCCTGCAGAAAGCACTACTCATCCATTTGTTCCAAATCAGCAGGTTCTGGTAAAGTGTTTGAATCCAACGAATTTAGGTGAACCAAAGTGGGCCCAACTACTGTACTGCCAGTGACCAGAATGGGAGTGCTGACTGACCTTCAACCACAGTGGATCCACGCAAGCCGCGTGAAGCTTGCTCCAGAGGAGGGCCTTACTGATTCAAGGTGAACGGTGAAAGCACTGGAGGAGCTGAACACGCAGCGCCAGTGCCCAACCGGGAATCTGCGAATTAGGAGGACCTGAGGAGGGACCCGGAACAGTCAACATGAAGACATTCCTACTGACACTCTGCATATGGCAGGTGGTCGTGCTTGCCTATGCCCGTTCAGTATCAACACAACAGTAAGGAGCCACATGTGTAATTCCAATTCCTAGAAATAATGTATGATGGTTTATGTTTTATGGTAATGTTACAGGAAGATGTTTCTGTTATGAAGGTACGGGTAAACACCCGGAAACGAAGGTACCTAGAAGGTGATGCCTCAAGTGACCCTGAAGTATATCTAGATAGTGTTGGACACCCAAGAGGTATTAAATGTTTGGATTAACTTTTGGCTAAAGATGGAGGAGGAGTATGTAAAATGTTTGGAGACAAATGCTGTACATACATCCCGGGTCACACTGATGATGATGGTGAATTCATGAAGGTATGAAAGGAAATGGATAAGTTGAATAAAGTATTAGCTGATAACATCAGGGAAAATGGGGACAATTTTTCAATATATTTGGGTGGTTCGCACGCTGGATGTCCTCCATTATATCGAATACTACTTATGTTATTATTTGGCCCATGTTTGTTACAATTACTAATGCAGAAGTTGAATGTGATGATAAGCAGGCATAATATCACCATGTTCCAGTATGTATGTATACCTGATACTGAGGTTGGTTGAGAAGTCTACGTGATCCTTTCAGGATCAAAGTGGGCAATGTGAAATAATTAAGACTTCTCAACAACTTTTCTGGGTGATGTAGCTTGCTGTGTCATCACAAAGCAAAGCTGCAACTGTTCCCTGTTTGAAAGATGTTCTATAGGAATGTGTCTCTTGTCTCTACTCTCACGTTTCACACGTAGCTCAGACATATGTCACCCCCAAATAAGGTAATGAGCTATTCCATTGGTGGGGGTCCAGTGGAATGTGGTTTTTCTGGACCATATAACAAAGTGCTGAACAATAAACGTTGAAGAAGGATCTGATAGCATTGGGTGTCTGTGTCATTTCTTTCTTCCCTCAGCTGAGCCGTATCGAGACGGGGATTGCAGATCAAGAAAATAAATTAAATACATTGGAGGACAAAATTATCTAACAGCTGAAGACCCGGAAAAATTACCTGGCGACGCGGATGGTGGAGAGAAAAAATAAAGGTCAGCAATACAGATTTCCCCTATTAAATATTTTGAATAATCATATCAACATTCAAATCTTATGCTTCTCAATCTTAACTGTCCCGCATTAAATAGAATTTAACTTTTAACGACGTAAAACACCAACTGAACTAATCAACATGTTAATATTGCATAGTTTGACTTTAACGGATTGCCATTTTAATGTAATTTTAGTGCCATAGGCAAATTTATGCGTTATACATTTGCTCAACAAATGCGAAAAGTGTGATGTGTCAAAATGTAGAATATTCTGAGAATGTAGGCCTATATTTGTTTTCGTTCACAGAATTATAGGGCAAGGTTAATTAAAAGAAGTGCAATAATATAAATATTTTGGTTGTGATATTAAAAAAAAGTACTGATATAACTTTGCAGTGGAGGTAGTTATAGGCGCTAAATTTTCCATGGAGCGAACACGGAGCAGAGTTTCTCTAATCACTTCGGTAATCAAAATACTTGCCCTGTCTGAGTGGGGGTATTCGGCATAAGGGGGCTAGGTCATGTGTCAGTCTGTGGGACAGGGAGAGTGGAAAGACCCCCAAAAATATAAAGCCTATTAAGTAAAATGTGAGCTCTGAATAATCACCACATGCAGATAACTGAAAGTGACAAAAATACAACACAGATGGCATAAATGAAAATCAGCAAAACACTTAACAGAAAGATAAACAAAAATTATCCCGCTTAATTTATTCATACTGCTTTGCACCAAATCTGTCACAGTATATTTATCATATGTCCCATTTGTTGTTTGTTTACATAGAATAAAAATCAATACACATACAGCATGTGCTTTTTTAATAGCTCACTCTATTGCTTGCAATGGTTGGATTTATTTTATTTTTTATTTATTTATTTTTTTTTAGATCAAAAAACTATTTTACACTAGTTGGGCCAATTTCATGATCCGGCCTAAATATTCCAATAATCCATGGGCCAGCTCTGCTTGAGCTGCGATTCAGGTTATTGTTTACATTACAAACAAATATAGTGACAAAACAAATTCTGATTTGGATCAGAGATGTGAGGTGAAAACCAAATCTGTAAAACAAAAAAACTAAAATTCCTTCAAAGCAGTACAAAACATATTTACATGTTCCTTCCACATTTGCATATCAGGGTAGAAAGTACAACAAAAGTCAACCAAGAACAATACCTAAGCAAATACTGAATAAATGACATTTCAGACAAAATATGGCCAGCTATTTTGTTTATTTTTGCAACATCAATAATAAAAACAAATTTCTCAAGAAGCCAAAGCAGTTTCAATGTGGCAAACAAAGACACACAGAGTGATACAAACAGCGAGACATTATACAAAATATCAGCACTCTTGCCACTTGTACAATCAAACTGGTGGACCAGTAGTAGTTTTAAAAATGTTAATTAATCAAAAAGATCTATTAAAAGAGTATTGTTAATAAAACATATTAATTTAATACTTATTTAAATGAGCAGAACCAGATAATGGTTGAGATCTTACAAAACAGTCCTCTTAGATCTTCTTGTCATGAACTGTTTCAAGATAGAGATGCAAAGCAAAAGGTAATAAATCGTATATAGTGAAGGCCCCACGAATATAGAACAGCCTGTCCTGAGATATTAGATCTGCTGAATATGTGTTTCATTTAAAAACTAATTTGTATAGACTTTTGTATAGGCTTTTACTATTTTGTGAATTTTAGTTTTTACCTTGTATTTACTGAGTGTGTTTTGATTTTATGTTTTGTGAAGCACTATGTGCTTAATTGCTAAAAGTTGCTACAAAAATAAAGATATTATTATTATAATAATTATGTTTTAATGGGCTTTTAGTACACTGACCTAAGATCCTTCATATGGCAAACACAGATTTCCGTAAGAGAACTAAAAGCATAGTTCTATCAGGAAGACTCATGGTAGTCAGGCACTTCACTCACCCATTCCTAATTTCGTTTAACCAATTATATCACACCTCTCGCTTTATAGGTCCATGAACACCCTACCATACTGCTGTCTGCAGTATGCCTATGTGGCAACCTCCTCCATTCCATCCACCACCATTTGAGTCCCTGTCCTTCTGCAAGGGGGTAGGCTCCACACCCCTGCCATCTTCCAGGCAGGTTTTAAGAGTTCACTCAAGATTCTCTCATTGACCGTTCAACGGGGGCTTACGCCATATTTCTGTTTTTTTTTTCATGTTTAATTAACTTTTTAAATGCAGTGCTGTATCAGAGTTTTGCAATTAGAACTAACAAGAGCTAAGCAAACAAAGACAGTGAAATAAATTAGCACAGATGAAACCAATGACTTATGTGATAGTCAAATTCTGATTTCATCATCATATTAAGCAGTTAATAACAAAGCAAACAAACTAAACATTTCTGCTAATCTCTTAAGACTCTTTTAATATTAACTCTATTAAATTATGCCCTCCTGACACAGAGAAAGTTGAGCCTCCGATCACAGTCTGTTGGTTTCCAAACCTTCTCATCTCTATTGAAAACTCCACAGCGCTGATTCATTGCATGACACTGAAGATCTCCCCCCACAGACCAGGCCGTATAGTCAATATCTGTCCCATTTGCCCGAAACCAATGACCAGCTAAAAAGCGTAGACCAATCCACACATCTTCTGTCTGGGCTGCTGTGATTTTGTTCCTCGCCTCTGCCATAATCATCTCAGAATTTATAATGGCCAGATCAATGTTATATTGTCTACAGTAGTCCAGAGCCTCTTCCCATGTGTTTTCCTTCTGCTCCAGGATCAGCTCATAGGACTTCATACAATAAAATGGTAATATCCAAGAGCACGAAGCATCATGCAATTTATAGTTAAATCTACAGACACAACCACAGTCGGAATCATGTAGTCTTTGAAATTCCCATTCAATAATTGTTGCCTTCTTACCTTCAGACCACCACCACTGGTCTTGAATATCTTTCTGAAGTCCAGTCCAATAATAACTTTCATTACTTTCAGCATTGCTTGGAAGCGTTTGTAGATCTTGACTGCTGACTGTGGATAGATCATCATAGTGCTCTCTGCAGTATGTCTGTGCATTGATCCAGTTCATAGGCTGATTTACAAAGTAGTGAAATTTGTAGACACTGAAGTTCAGTCCAAAGAGGCTCAAAAAGAAGAGCACAGTGATCGTAGTCTTCATTTCGATATAGTTGATCTCCCAATGCAGCCTTTCTGTAAGCTCAGCAGTAATTCCCAAACTGAAGATATGGCATTTTACATTTATTTGTCACTGACTAGTTACCACACCTTTTCACAGATTTCTGTCACAAACTAACCAATAAAAAACATTTAGGTTCTGACATTGACAGTGACCTTGAAAATGTTAGGCTCCACTCACATTATGTTAACACATTTTTTCCATAATGGAAAACAGGCAAATCACATGACTCAAAGAAAATGAATCCCCTTTATTCAAATTTAGGTTACAAAAACAGTGATTATGGAATATGGCTTTGGTAATGTTTGGAAGAGGCAAAAATTAACTGTAAAATAAGTTAGTTTACTTTTAAAATCATCATAATGCCATCCCAATTTGTGTTAAAAGGTTGTTCAAACTGCTTAGCACCCTCAAGCACCACCATAGAACTGGGACTGCACAAAGATGTAATCATTGACCCAATTTTCACCTGGTATTAAGATGTGTTTCGGGTGACCTGATCATATGTGGTCAGCCATAAATACAGGTTTTGTGACCTGTATGGAGTCCAAAAATTTTGTGATTGGATCACAACAACCACATACAAAAACGGATGTGACCACATCTGATTTGAGTACTAAATGCTAACCCATCCTGTATGCCGATGACACTCTGTTTACAACAGCAGCGGAACCCTTTGTTGGCTGTGTCCATTCCTCCACAAGCCCACACTGAGCCAGCACTAAGGGAACTGTATGGGAGTATGAGTGAGCAGGAAACTGCACTCCCTGATGCTGCGTCATTGTTAAAGGGGACTTTAACAAAGCCAATCTCAGGACAATATCGCCTAAATACTACAAATACATAAAATGCAACACACAAGGGGACCGGGTTTTAGATCACTGCTACTCTCCCTTCTGGGATGCTTACAAATCCTTCTCCGCTCAATTTTCGGCAAATCAGATCACTTTTCCGTTCTCCTTCTGCCAACTTACAGGCAGAAACTAAAACAGGAAGCTCCCACCCTCAGAACGATCCAGTGCTGGTCGGACCAATCAGATTCTACACTACAGGACTGTTTTGATCACGTGGACTGGAAGATGTTCCTGTCTGCCTCTTATGACGACATCGATGTCTACGCTGATACCGTAACTTGTTTCATCAGGAAGTACACACATGATGTATTGCCAACCAAAAAATATGGATCTATCCTAATCAGAAACCGTGGATTAAATCGTGATGTTCGTGCAGCATGTGGACCTCTGCTTTTAATTCCGGGAACACTGAGGAATATAAACATGCCAGTTATACACTCCGCAAAACAATCAAAGCAGCCAAACAACAATACAAAAACAAAGTGGAAGCACAATTCAACACCACTGACGTGAGATGTATGTGGCAGGGAATTAACATAATCACAGACTTCGAAGCAACTAATCACTCTGCTGTGAGAGAACACCACTGCCTCTCTTCTGGATGAGCTAACATTTTATGGTCATTTTGAAGAAAACAACATCTCCTCCATGGAGAGAACTCCCATGCCTGACACAGCAGAGGTTAGTTAATTTACTGTCTCTGTTGCGGCTTGTTACCTGATCTCTCAAACAGGTGAATATTCGCAAAGCTTCGGGTCCAGACGACATTCCGTGTCACACTCTCAGAGTATGCATGGATCAACTAGCGGGTGTTTTAACAGACATTTGAATCTCACAAAATCAAACCTCTCTGGCACCCTCTGGCATCTGCGCCCAGACCTCTAGAACCTCCATGTCTGGCCCTTGGATGGGATGTGGAAGATCTAAGTTGCCTACCACCTGCCGTCGTAGACACGATCAACCATGCCTGAGCTCCATCTACCAGGCAACTTTACACCCAGAAGTGGCGCTTGTTCACGAATTGGTGTTTTTCCCGGTTCGATGACCTGCCATGGTGAGCGATTGGATTAATGCTCTCATTTCTGCCGGAGAGGCTGGAGGGGAGGCTGTCCCCCTCCACCTAGAAGGTGTACGTAGCCGCTATCGCGGCCCACCACGACGTAGTGGATGGCAAGTCTTTGGGTAAGCACGACTTGATTATCAGGTTCCGTAGTGGTGCCCAGAGCTTGAACCCTCCCTGGTCAAGCCTGTTCTCCTCCTGGAATCTCAGTGGTCCTCTTTGGCCTTCAGAGATCCCCCTTCGAGTCGCTAGAATCAGTCAAGCTAAAGGCCCTCTCCCTGAAGATGGCCCTCCTGATCGCGCTCACTTCCATCAAGAGGGTTGGAGACCTGCTAGCGTTCTCTGTCAGCGACACCTGCCTAGAGTTTGGTCCGGCAGACACTCACGTCGTCCTAAAACCGCGACCGGGCTACATGCCCAAGGTTCCTACGACCCCCTTCAGAACACTGTCTCCAAACAGAGGCTTTCCCACTGGGTGGTTGATGCCATAGCATGTGGCCCTTCTGTGGGTTCGAGCACACTCGACAAGAAGTGTGGCAATCTCGTGGGCACTGGCCAATGGCACCTCCCTTCAGTGGAGGAATTTCCCGACCAGACCCACTACGGGTACTGGAACTACTCTGTACAGGAATAGGTGCTCCACAGGACGGGCCCCTGTGTGGGTTAATCCTCATGTGTGTATTTTCCGCAGTATGGTCCCCTTACGAGCGGACCCATGTCTCCCTTGGGCAGTCCCCGCTGCCCCCGCTGCCCCCCGGTCGCCGTGTTGTAGCAACTAGGATCTACCACCGCACCATTTTCCACATGCAGCCTGAAAACCCATGTGATGTATTTCATCACTCTTTACCTCCCCTATTCTGGGCAGGTGTGGTCTCCGCAGGGTCTTTTCCCCCTGAAAGAATAGGAGTTGGAAAAGAACGCCTTACCTGATGTATGTGATAGTGTTAAGCTGGCCCCAGCAACTTTAAATCTATGCAAGAAACATAGAGAGAGAAAATGCGCGGCTGGCATGGCTTGTTCCCATGCTTGGCATGTCACCTTGTTCCCCTCTTCGGGGTGCCAATAACCAGAAGGTTATGATGATTTTATGGGGTGTTGGGAAAGGGTACGTGCAGTCTGATGCGGCCTGCCGCTTTGGCACGCTACTGCCTGCCCGCACATGCGTCAGCAGCACACATACAAGGTTCAGTGCATGGCGTGATTAAATATGGACCCCTAGTGTCACTTCTTCGACACAAAGTGAGCGTCAGATGGGGAACATCTAGGTTACTATTGTAACCTCCGTTCCCTGATGGAGGGAACGAGATATTGTGTCCTTCCGGCCACGTCACTGAACCGAGCCACTGTTATGGCCGATCCTCATTCTCGGCTCCTCAGGGCAAAAACCTGAATGAACAGACTAATTTCCCTCCCTTTATACCCGTATGTCTGGTGGCGGGACATGCAAATTCTGTCTGCCAAATTCTCATTAGCCTTTTCTCAAGTTCAGAGATGCGCGAGGCAATCAAGAGAGACCCTTAGTGTTGCTTCTTCGACACAACTTTTCGTTCCCTCCATCAGGGAATGAAGGTTACCATAGTAACCTAGACGTTTCTACATGTTTTAGGCTATTCGTTGTTTTCAATAAGAAATAGCCAACCAACGTTTAGTTTTTAGAAAGACAAGCTACATACATGTACAGTGTATTGACCCAACCATGCTTATGAGAAGCCATCCATTGTCTTACCTCTGGTTATTGTATCAATGGAAAAACTATGGTAAAGATTTTTTAAGTAATTACTTGAGTAGATTATCAGCTAACTACTTATTTACTCTTATTACTTCTCTTATTTACTTTGAGTCATATTATTTCTTAATACTTGTACTCAGGCTAATTATTTTGCCAATAGCAATAATTTTACTCAAGTAAATTACTTAAGTCAGACTTTTAGTACTATTTCCACCACTGCCGATTCTAAAATTAACTGTCCCCAAACATCACAAGAAAAAAATTATAGTTTGGAATCAGACGGCTTATCCGTTTCTAAGTGGGCAATTTTTTATCAGAATGAGTAACAATGTGGACCAGACTTTATGCCAAGAGTTGAATGTCCATATTGTTTTCGGTATCTGATCTCGATTTCAGGTCTATAGTGACAAGAAACATGTAAACAGAGCAAGCTTAATTAGAGTGGACATAGAAAAAAAAAAAAAAACTTAATGTGACACATATATATGTATCTTATGAACTTGTTCGGTCACAAAAACAATCAATACATTTAACA
This sequence comes from Moxostoma hubbsi, assembly GCA_032164185.1. NCBI lineage: Eukaryota > Metazoa > Chordata > Actinopteri > Cypriniformes > Catostomidae > Moxostoma > Moxostoma hubbsi. The sequence goes on from JAVLUX010000003.1 coordinate 44,829,288, forward strand.
TGTAATGCAGTAAAGTATATAATGTGATGTTGGTGGTTATTTTAATGCACTTCACTTTTATATTATTATTACAGTTCACATACTATTTAAACATTTGTTTTGTTTTCTAGATATTTCTCCAAGCAGAAACTGCTCTGCATTTAACAAGCACTACATGGAGACCTTTAACAGTTGTGCACTGTCACCATGTCAACAACCACATCTCCTGCTGAAAACGTTTAAACACACTCCTCCTGCTGGGCCTATGGGAGTTGCAGGCCCCTGGGCTTTAGCCGGTATAAGCCTGTGCGTTAATGCACCCCTTGTGGTACCAAATGGTATTGGGCCCGTGTGTCACGTGACTGGTCATGTCTTCCCAAGTTTATATATGCAGAAGTGCAAATAAAATTTAAGCGCTACAGCAGAGGGGAAGATTCTCAGTGTATAATGGCTTAAATCTTGGTCTATTCATCACAAAAAGCCTTCAGAAGTCTTGGGAGTTATATGGACTACTTTTATGATACTTTTCCCTCCCTTATTGGAGCTTGGCAAAATCTCCTTTTGTGTTTGTGAAAGAAAGTTAGGTCTTACTGGAAAGTTAGGATTTATGTGATCGTGGGTAAATGTTTTTGACAGAATGTTTATTGTTGGGTGAACTAGTATTTTAGTTGAATACCAGACAATTAAATGTATCAACCAATTAATGGAGAAGCTAGAAAATTTCAAAGGGTTCACAAAGTTCTCTCAGTAATATATTGAAATAATAAAATAAGATACAAGATGAAAAAAGTAAATCTGTGATAAGGACAAGTAATACCTTCTGTGACTGGGACTTCCATGGCAATTTGGAAGGTAGTTGCTTCATGCTGTAGGGAATATCAAGTTGGCAAGATGACACTGCCAGTCCAAAATTGGCTTTGGTGAGTGTTCATTTTGGATGCTATTTGCAATATACAGTATAAAGTAGGTGTTAATGTGTTTTGGTGTTTCCCTATAATATTAGCACCAGATTATATTTTAATTGCTGCATTAAGGTTTATAATAATGTACCTGCATTGGGGCTAGAGGCGAATCGTGATTGGTGGAGGCACTGAAGGAGAAGCCAGTTGATTTGCTTCTTATTCCCACCTGGAGATGAGAACTAATGATGTCATTGAGACCAAGAAGAGGGACTCTGCCATTAGAAGTCAGGTAGGATAGGATGAAAGCTGTCTTTTCCACATTAGCCTGTAGAGGGTGTACAAGAACAAGGGAAACATAGAGCGGTTGATTTTTGGGTTGTACAGTACATGTGCTGATTCAAAGTTTCCAGCCACTGTCAGTGTCCCTTTAAGCAGGTCATTTAACTTGCAAATTGCTCTGGGTTGGCTGTAACATTACATGATAAATTTCAAAACAGCAGAGGCTGCTCTTTGCTTTTAACTTCAATTATGAATTTTGACTGGTACCATTAATTCTAATGAAAGTGTATCTATTTATCACTAGAAACATTTAATGAGTATAAGCTTATTATTTAGGTACTGTCAGAACATTTCCATCCTCATTAAAACACAACTCAAGTGTGATGAGCGTAAATGCACCTCAGTGATTTTGACTATGAGTTCTGTCTCTGAGTCACTCAATAATGGACAGAAAAACATGGTGTGTGCATAATTGTCCCTTTAAAGACACCATGAAATGGTTTAATTCAGTTTTCTGTCTTGTATTTCAAAAAGGCTATACTCTTCTTTATTTATTTTTTTTATTTTTTTTTATTTATTAATTTATTTTTATTTATTTCCTACTTGTTATTGCCAGTCAGTGGCAGCTGCTATAAGAAGGGTCCATTTTCCCAGGATATGTGTGTATACAGTGCATAAACTGTTGGGATGCCAGACTGTCCACATACACCTGCTGTTTGTCTTTAGCCACATGCTTCATCCAGGAGATCATGCACTCGTACAGATGAGCCCCGGTGCTGAGCTGTGGAGAGTGAACATGAAAGAGTACATACAAAACAGAACATAATATGTATAGTGCATCAGGACATACTGTACAGGAGAAATTGGAAAAGAGGAGATTGGGATTTGAGACTATTACAAGAAGACTGTGAGTTATACAACAGTAAGATTTTTATCTTAAACTACATTACACGGAGCATGTAAGGGCCATTTATTTGTTTGTAAAATGTATTGTTTACTTGTATATTTCTGTGTTTCTTGAGTTGTGTGTGCACACTGCAGGACAGGTGATGCTTTAAAACCCAGGTTCTCCAGCCTGATGAGATGGAGCACATGACCTTTAGACCTTCGTATGTCTAGTTTAGTTAAATTAGTTCATTCAGTATTTATTTTCCAATTTTACTTTACAAATATTTTGTAAAAGAATGAAATAAACCAAGGAATTTATCTTTGTGGAAATAGACTTTATGGTATTTTATTACAAGAAGCATCAAAACCCCTCAGCAGACAGAAGAAGTGACTAAAACAGGACAATTTACTTAAGGATAGTCACTGCAGAGCAGGTCGCCTCATGGGGGCCAATAAATTAAGATCACATGACTAACCAAATACCACACCAAATCAATGAACTGACAACATCCATTTTTCAACCCACTGACTGTTGAAATATCAAATTTATCTGTGATGAACTAATATAATTGCATCATAATGTGAGCCTTCAAAGTCTGCATTGCCAAACTAACGTGCTACAAAATTGTTGCAGAGGCATTTTATTCAGAGGGATACTAAAATACTTACACTCAGGCGATGAACCAAGGGAGGTGCAAGCCAAATCCCAAAGAAAAGTGAAACTCAGCACTGGACCTGAATGGTGGCTAACTCCATAGAATAATGCAGTTTTAATATGTTCAGTATCTTTTTACTTGTTGAATTCCGTTTTGAACTGCTATTAGGTTTGTTCTATTGACCCTGTACCATTCATTCAATTGTTTTCAATAATTATGCCTGTATTTGCCAACGTTGACTTAGTGAATGGATCATGTTCTATACTTATTGTACAATGATCATGATGCAAGGCATGCACATCGCATAATTGCCCCTTTTCAGTGGAATTTAGCGTCTGTTTGCATGTCGGAATAGATTAAATATTTAAAATGGGATGCATAAACACACAAGGTTTTCTTATGGTATCTTACTTGTTAGACCAGTTGACTCCAAAATGTACATTTAAACATCCGTGAAATTAGACATTCCGCACATCCTTAATTATCTTATATTATTGTCTTATTGTTGAGGTCAGTTGTGCAACCCACCAATTATGTTTTAAAAACCAGCAATACGATCACCTATTAGTGACCAACAATATAGAGATATAGTGTGAACAGGGCTCTGCTGCAGGAATGCATGTCACTAAATGAGCTTTTGACATGAATATAAATATAAAATAATCAATATGAAAATTTCAAATGTATGCAGGCAGTGATCTTATGTTCCTTCTTTATTTTGTAAAGACAACAATGTTTGTGCAAAACTGTCACAATTTCCATGTATAATAAATCAAACTTTGAGGAACACAAGCTAAAATAGTCACATTTTCAGAAAGAATTTGAGAAAAGATTTAATATTTAAATGTAGAGAAACAATTCACAACAATGTTGTTGAGAACTAATCATTAAACTGCCAAATAGAGCTTATGTTTTTAACCTAAAAGCAGACCTGACAGAGAGTACAGATGAAATTAGCACTAATGTAACCGCTGTGTAACCAGTGACTTAAAGTTCACTTAAAGAATAGTGTCTAAACCCAAATTACACCAAAGGTCAACATATTAGACTGAACTCTACTGACACACAGTATATTACTTCATTGTAATAGGCTATTTTACTGAAAACTGGCTACTGTTTCTTTAAATCCTTTCATAATGGCAGAATCTTGATATCATCATAATGTTCAGCAGTTTTAAACTAAGTAAGGAAACTAAAAATCACCAGCCAGCAATCACCATTATTAAGAAATTCCCTTCACAATCTGCAGAGTAAATTAATAATTGACTAAAGTTTTTTTAAACTGTTTTTTTTTTAAAGTTTTTTTGTTAAATAATTTTGTAAATTATTTAAATTAATAATTGGTCGTTTGCCCTCTTGACACAGATAAAGTTGAGCTTTTGATCACAATCTGTGGGTTTCCAATCATTATTGTCTCTATCAAAAGCACCACAGCGCTGATTCATAGCCGGACACGGGAAATCTTCCTCCACAGACCAGGCCGTAGAGTCAACATCATCTCCATTTACCCAGAACCAATGACCAGCTAAGAAGCGCAAGCCATTCCACACATTCTCTGTCTGGGCTGGTTTGATCTTCTTTCTCACCTCTACTATAATATTTTCAGAGTTTATAATGGCCAGATCAATGTAGTGCTGTCTGCAGTAGTCCAGAGCCTCTTCCCATGTGTTTGTCTGCTGCACCAGGATCAACTCATAGACCTCCATACAATAAAATGGTAAAGTCCATAAGCACGGAGCATCATGTAATTTAGCATTGGATTTTTTGACATAACCACATTTTTGAGTTTCATCATTTGGTTCTCCAGTGTCCCATTCATTAATTGTTGCCATCTCACCAGTAGACCACTGCCATAGGTTATTTAAGTGATCAAGTTTTTGCAGTCCAATCCAATAATTACCTTGAGCAATATTAGAGAGTAGCTGTAAATCTTGTCTGCTGACAGTGGACAGATAATCATAGTGTGTTCTGCAGTATGTCTGTGCGCCATCCCAAGTCATATTCACATTCAGATAAAAGTAATCTGCATAGAAACTGGAATTCAGTCCAAAGAGGCTCATAAAAATGAGTAAAGTGACAGTTGTCTTCATTTTGATATAGTTGATCTTCCAATGCAGATTTTTCAGTAAACCAAATTCCTGAACTGAAGATGGGAATGGCGTTCCACATTTATTTGACATCAGTGACGTGTTACCACACCTTTTCACAAATTTCTGACATGAACTGACCAATAAAAACCAGGAAGGCTTGAACATTGACAGTGACGTTAGGCTCCTCCAGCATTAAATTACATCAACAAATTTGTTGCTCATTATTTGGAAAACAGGGTAATTGAATGCAAATCATAATGACTCAAAGAAAGGTCATTCCCTTCAAACAAATCGAGGACAAATAAAAATGTACATGTAATATGGCTTTGGATATGTCCAGAGGAGGCGAAAACTAACATAATTAAAATGCAAAAATGCAATGCATCCATGAATGGAGTACAATCGATGGCTGCACATCGATCCATTTTTGGAAACATTACGGCACTGCTCAGAGCCGTAACAAATTAAAGGAGGACAGTTAATTGGTGGGGCTTACATAAGTTGAAACATGTTTATTTGATCAAATAAGAATCATTTGAAAGTGTATTTGTCTGTGTTGTTGGCAGATGCATGGGTGTAAGATAGGGTGTAGCATTAACATAAGCAGAAAACCATAATAACATATAGAAACAGCAGAATCTGGGAAAAAAAAAAAAAAAAAAAAAAAAAAAAACATCCAAACAAACAAAACCCGCTGGAAGACCCAGCCAAACTAACAGAACCCAATACTTCTAAAGCAAAATCAGGATGATCCTCCCAGCCACACACACACACTGGAAAGCCCGGACAGTGTAGGGGGAGACACAGCACAGTAGTAATTAAAGTGATAGTTCACACATAAATGAAAATCAGTCATTGTTTAATCACCCTTGTTTTTTTATAACCCCATAATACTTTCTTAACACAAAAGGGGGACATTGAGACATTTGGGTCTCTGTAGGTCTTCACAAAGCAAGTGAATGGATACTAAAATTTTGAAGCTCCTAAAACATAAAATGCAGCTTAAAAGTAATCCACATGACTCCAGTGGTTGAATCCTTACCTTCAGAAGTTATATGATGTGTGAATGAGAAACAGATCAAAATTTAAATCCCTTTTTTTTACTATCAGTCTCCACTTTCACATTCTTTTTGTTTTTGGCAATTCATACTGCCACTTTCTGGACAGGGAGGAGAATTTATAGCAAAAAAGGACTTAAATATTGATCTGTTTCTTACACACACCTGTTATATCACTTCTGAAAATATACATTTAACCACATGAGTCTTATGGATTACAAAAAAGTATTGTTCACTGTTATTTCATGTTAAAAAATTTAGTTACAGCTGATGTTTTTTCAGTGTTAAAATATTTTCTCCTATCCCAGCTTAATTTGCAGAGACAACTAAAAGTAAGCCAATCATTGGTAAATTTGTTCAAAATCTGTAAACACTGTGTCTCTTATATGAAACTTCCTGTGTTTAAGTGACCTGCTTAGACCCAAACAACATTACTCAACCAATGCCATGAGTTGGGGTGGGACTATTTGAACAACAGCAGACCAGGGGCATATTCAGAAAGCTGTTTTGAATATATGTTTATTTTTGCAATTCCATTCGTTGGCGCCATTGTCCCAGAAATTACTTTTATAACTGTAGATGTTGTAGATAAAGTTTGTACATGTGTTTAGGCTATTGGTTGTTTTCATAACAAATATTAATGTTTATTTAAAAAGACAAGCTATACTGACCTAACAATGGTAATGCGAAGCCATTCATTTTTACTTCTGTTTTTTTTAACAATGGAAGAACTATGATAATCTTTCATGAAAGTAATTTTTAAAGTAATTACTTGAGTAGTTTATCAGCAAACTACTTATTTAATTACTTATTTACTCTTATTACTTCTCTTATTTATTATTTCTCAGTACTTGTGCTTAAATAAATTACTCAATTCAGGATTTTAGTACTCTTTCCACAACTGCCAATTTGAAAATCATCTGCCCTTGAACACCACAAAAAATATAAAAATAAAAAAAATGCTTTGGGGGTCAGATGTTTTTATCCCTGTCTCAATGGGCCATTTTTGATCAGACTGAGTAACAATGTGGACCAGACTTTATGGCAAGAGTTGAGTGTCCATATTATTTTCAGAATCTACTGGGCTGATGCACAGTAAATGAGCATATTTTTGGTTAAATGATGAATGAATACCAGAAAGTTTCAACAAATTATACTGATCTCGATTTCAGGTCTGCAGTGACAGGAAACTTATGCAAACAGAGCACGCATCATTACACTAGACCTAGAAACTTAATGTGGCACATATATAGTATATTTATCTTTTTTTCTTGTTTGGTCACAAAAACAGTCAATACATTTAACATGTAATGCATTAAAGTATACAATGGGATATTGGTTGTTATTGTTATGCACTTTTGTTATGCAAACAATTTGTATGATTTTATAACAATTCATTGGTTAAACATTTGTTTTGTTCTCTAGATATTTCTCCAAGCAGGCAATTCAATAAATGTGTCCTCTCTTTGCCAAAGTTTTGAATTAGACAATGATGCATCATTAAGATCACCAGCCATACGCTCTGGTCCACACAGACTTCTTCTTAAACTCTGGGGTGGATCTCAAAGCCATTAAGGTTACTAAGACAGAATGGGAGACAACTTAGTCAAATAACATGGTTTTGAATGAATCCAAATGAGAGACATAGAATGCAAATCATTTGACAATCACTTGCTTTTTGTTATCATGCTCAAAAATAAACAACAAAGTATTTTTCATACTATTCTGTTTAGAGGAAAAGAGAAAAATAATAATAAGAGGGAGTTTCTTCAACTTTGAGCACTTTTTGTACCAGGGGTTAATTTGTAACTGTAAGAGATTTTAACTTTTTTCTTTTTCTCATATGAAAATCAATTTAAAATGTCTTAGTATTGGACATTTCTGTAACAATTTTAACTTATGTTTAACTTATGCAAACAGAGCAAGCTTAATTAGAGTGGACATAGAAAAAAAAAAAAACTTAATGTGACACATATATATTTATCTTATGAACTTGTTTGGTCACAAAAAAACAATCAATACATTTAACATGTAATGCAGTAAAGTATATAATGTGATGTTGGTGGTTATTTTAATGCACTTCACTTTTATATTATTATTACAGTTCACATACTATTTAAACATTTGTTTTGTTTTCTAGATATTTCTCCAAGCAGAAACTGCTCTGCATTTAACAAGCACTACATGGAGACCTTTAACAGTTGTGCACTGTCACCATGTCAACAACTACATCTCCTGCTGAAAACGTTTAAACACACTCCTCCTGCTGGGCCTATGGGAGTTGCAGGCCCCTGGGCTTTAGCCGGTATAAGCCTGTGCGTTAATGCACCCCTTGTGGTACCAAATGGTATTGGGCCCGTGTGTCACGTGACTGGTCATGTCTTCCCAAGTTTATATATGCAGAAGTGCAAATTAAATTTAAGCCCTACAGCAGAGGGGAAGATTCTCAGTGTATAATGGCTTAAATCTTGGTCTATTCATCACAAAAAGCCTTCAGAAGTCTTGGGAGTTATATGGACTACTTTTATGATACTTTTCCCTCCCTTATTGGAGCTTGACAAAATCTCCTTTTGTGTTCGTGAAAGAAAGTTAGGTCTTACTGGAAAGTTAGGATTTATGTGATCGTGGGTAAATGTTTTTGACAGAATGTTTATTGTTGGGTGAACTAGTATTTTAGTTGAATACCAGACAATTAAATGTATCAACCAATTAATGGAGAAGCTAGAAAATTTCAAAGGGTTCACAAAGTTCTCTCAGTAATATATTGAAATAATAAAATAAGATACAAGATGAAAAAAGTAAATCTGTGATAAGGAGAAGTAATACCTTCTGTGACTGGGACTTCCATGGCAATTTGGAAGGTAGTTGCTTCATGCTGTAGGGAATATCAAGTTGGCAAGATGACACTGCCAGTCCAAAATTGGCTTTGGTGAGTGTTAATTTTGGATGCTATTTGCAATATACAGTATAAAGTAGGTGTTAATGTGTTTTGGTGTTTCCCTATAATATTAGCACCAGATTATATTTTAATTGCTGCATTAAGGTTTATAATAATGTACCTGCATTGGGGCTAGAGGCGAATCATGATTGGTGGAGGCACTGCAGGAGAAGCCAGTTGATTTGCTTCTTATTCCCACCTGGAGATGAGAACTAATGATGTCATTGAGACCAAGAAGAGGGACTCTGCCATTAGAAGTCAGGGAGGATAGGATGAAAGCTGTCTTTTCCACATTAGCCTGTAGAGGGTGTACAAGAACAAGGGAAACATAGAGCGGTTGATTTTGGGTTGTACAGTACATGTGCTGATTCAAAGTTTCCAGCCACTGTCAGTGTCCCTTTGAGCAGGTCATTTAACTTGCAAATTGCTCTGGGTTGGCTGTAACATTACATTATACATTTCAAAACAGCAGAGGCTGCTCTTTGCTTTTAACTTCAATTATGAATTATGACTGGTACCATTAATTCTAATGAAAGTGTATCTATTTATCACTAGAAACATTTAATGAGCATACGCTTATTATTTAGGTACTGTCAGAACATTTCCATCCTCATTAAAACACAACTCAAGTGTGATGAGCGTAAATGCACCTCAGTGATTTTGACTATGAGTTCTGTCTCTGAGTCACTCAATAATGGACAGAAAAACATGGTGTGTGCATAATTGTCCCTTTAAAGACACCATGAAATGGTTTAATTCAGTTTTCTGTCTTGTATTTCAAAAAGGCTATACTCTTCTTTATTTTATTTTTTATTTTTTTATTTATTAATTTATTTGTATTTATTTCCTACTTGTTATTACCAGTCAGTGGCAGCTGCTATAAGAAGGGTCCATTTTCCCAGGATATGTGTGTATACAGTGCATAAACTGTTGGGATGCCAGACTGTCCACATACACCTGCTGTTTGTCTTTAGCCACATGCTTCATCCAGGAGATCATGCACTCGTACAGATGAGCCCCGGTGCTGAGCTGTGGAGAGTGAACATGAAAGAGTACATACAAAACAGAACATAATATGTATAGTGCATCAGGACATACTGTACAGGAGAAATCGGAAAAGAGGAGATTGGGATTTGAGACTATTACAAGAAGACTGTGAGACAGTTATACAACAGTAAGATTTTTATCTTAAACTACATTACACGGAGCATGTAAGGGCCATTTATTTGTTTGAAAAATGTATTGTTTACTTATATATTTCTGTGAAAGGAATTTAACTTTGTGGACATAGACTTTATGGTATTTTATTACAAGAAGCATCAAAACCCCTCAGCAGACAGAAGAAGTGACTAAAACAGGACAATTTACTTAAGGATAGTCACTACAGAGCAGGTCGCCTCATGGGGGCCAATAAATTAAGATCACATGACTAACCAAATACCACACCAAATCAAGGAACTGACAACATACATTTTTCAACCCACTGACTGTTGAAATATCAAATTTATCTGTGATGAACTAATATAATTGCATCATAATGTGAGCCTTCAAAGTCTGCATTGCCAAACTAACGTGCTACAAAATTGTTGCAGAGGCATTTTATTCGGAGGGATACTAAAATACTTACACTCAGGCGATGAACCAAGGGAGGTGCAAGCCAAATCCCAAAGAAAAGTGAAACTCAGCACTGGACCTGAATGGTGGCTAACTCCATAGAATAATGCAGTTTTAATATGTTCAGCATCTTTTTACTTGGTGAATTCCGTTTAGAACTGCTATTAGGTTTGTTCTATTGGCCCTGTACCATTCATTCAATTGTTTTCAATAATTATGCCTGTATTTGCCAACGTTGACTTAGTGAATGGATCATGTTCTATACTTATTGTACAATGATCATGATGCAAGGCAAGCACATCGCATAATTGCCCCTTTTCAGTGGAATTTAGCGTCTGTTTGCATGTCGGAATAGATTAAATATTTAAAATGGGATGCATAAACACACAAGGTTTTCTTATGGTATCTTACTTGTTAGACCAGTTGACTCCAAAATGTACATTTAAACATCCGTGAAATTAGACATTCCGCACATCCTTAATTATCTTATATTATTGTCTTATTGTTTAATCTAGTGAATATACTTTTACACGTGCTAACCGCGGGTTCCCTGTTCATTTTCAGTTTTCAAAACTGTTGCAATGCTTCTTGATGTGGCAATGTTTAAATGAGTGCAGAATTGGAATGTCATGGTGAATGGTGATGATCATTGAATAAAGACACTAAGCTACCACACGACCTCAGAAGACCCAGAATAAAGCGCACAAAAACTATGAATTACTTTAAATGATTATTTTTATAAGGTTCTTTTCTCAATTTTGAGCTGTTTTTGTCTGTACAGTTATGACTAGGTTTAGGGTTTGGGATAGACGTCTCAAAATATAATTACAGGAATACTTAAATGTTTGTGAAAGTAGGCTGCATTGTGCATTTTACATCACATCCATTCAAAGAGGGCGGCACGGTGGTGCAGCGGTTAGCACTGTCACCTCACAGCAAGAAGGTCGTGGGTTCAAACCCCGGTTGCCCTGGCCTTTCTGTGTGGAGTTTGCATGTTCTCCCCGTGTCTGCGTGGGTTCTCTCCGGGTGCTCCGGCTTCCTCCCACCATCCAAAGACATGCAGGCTAAGTTAATTGATGTCTCCAAAAATTGCCCTAGGTGTGGATGTGAGTGTGAATGGTTGTCTGTATATGTGTGGCCCTGTGATGGACTGGCGACCTGTCCAGGGTGTACCCTGCCTTTTGCCCAATGTTAGCTGGGATAGGCTCCAGCCTCCCCGTGACCCTGTACACAGGATAAGCGGTTGTCGATGGATGGATCCATTCAAAGAACTAAATTCCTTTTTGCTCACGCTGCGTCACAACTGTAGTTCGAGCTTCAGCCTTTGGGAGGGGCAGTTTGGACATTTGAAAAGCTTACACCGATTTTAGCTGATAAAACATTCAACATCCCTAACCCTAAAATGAATACTGCTAAATATATTTCAGGATGTCTGCTATCAACGGAAATGAGAAATAAAAGTATATAACATAAGGCCATAGAAATATGGCTTCTAAAAAAAGTGGTTTTTAAAGCACTGTTTAATTAAATAATCAAATTAACTTTGGCAGTCCCAATAAATGTCTAAACTGAGTAGCCTACAAAAAACTGAAATCCATGCACATTCTTTATGTGTAGACCCATGAGGAGATTAAGAAATATCTTCAATATATTGTCTGAAAATAAAACGATAGCTTACTTGATAGTATTCCGTCACGCCACGGTAGCATCATCTCTCCAACTCCACAAAATTGCATAGAAATGCGCAGTGTTCAATGATGCTCTGTTCTTAATTTGTGCATATTAGCAGCATCCATTACGTTTATGCAGTTTAAATAGACACTACATACATAAACATTAAACTGCAAAAATATAACATTCGAGTATTAAAAATGATTCTTCTTCTTATTAGTATTATCAGGGATGTTTAGTTATGTTTCATGCCACCCTTTAATGAGTCTGTGCCCCACATGGGCCACCCCAGTCAAAAAAGTCTGGACAAGCCACTGAGAAGAATCATTCCTAGACAGAAAACCGATTCATTGTAAAATTAATATTATATCTATTTTTTTTACAGAAATATATCTCACTTATAGTGAGATTTTCAAAAAACTGTGGTCAGTTGTGCAACCCATCAATTATGTTTTAAAAAGCAGCAATACGATCACCTATTAGTGACCAACAATATAGACAGATGTCAAAAAGATACTGACAGTGTGAACAGGGCTCTGCTGCAGGGATGCATGTCATGAATATAAATATTAAATAATAATCTTATGTTCCTTCTTCATTTTGTAAAGACAAAAATGTTTGTGCAAAACTGCCACAATTTCCATGTATAATAAATCAAACTTTGAGGAGCACAAGCTAAAATAGTCACATTTTCAGAAAGAATTTAAGAAAAGATTTAATATTTAAATGTAGAGAAACAATTCACAACAGTGTTGTTGAGATTTAATTATTAAACTTCCAAATAGAGCTTATGTTTTTAAACTAAAAGCAGACCTGACAGAGAGTACAGATGAAATTAGCACTAATGTAACCACTGTGTAACCAGTGACTTAAAGTTCACTTAAAGAATAGTGTCTAATACAACCATGTGACCAAAGAAAGGAACACCTCAAATAAACCCAAAATTACACCAAAGGTCAACATATTAGACTGCACTCTACTGACACACAGTATATTACTTAATTGTAAGGCTATTTTACTGAAAACTGGCTACTGTTTCTTTAATCCTTTCATAATGGCAGAATCTTGATATCATCATAATGTTCAGCAGTTTTAAACTAATTAAGGAAACTAAAAATCACCAGCCACCAATCACCATTATTAATTCCCTTCACAATCTGCAGAGTAAACTAATCATTGACTAAATTTTTGCCCTCTTGACACAGAGAAAGTTGAGCTTTTGATCACAGTCTGTGGGTTTCCAATCATTATTGTCTCTATCAAAAGCGCCACAGCGCTGGTTCATAGCAGGACACTGGAAATCTTCCTCCACAGACAAGGCCGTATAGTCAACATCATCTCCATTTACCCAGAACCAATGACCAGCTAAGAAGCGCAAGCCATTCCACACATACTCTGTCTGGGCTGGTTTGATCTTGTTTCTCGCCTCTACCATAATAATTTCAGAGTTTATAATGGCCAGATCAATGTAGTGCTGTCTGCAGTAGTCCAGAGCCTCTTCCCATGTGTTTGTCTGCTGCACCAAGATCAACTCATAGACCTCCATACAATAAAATGGGTAAATCCAAGAGCACAGAGCATCATGTAATTTAGCATTTGATTTTTTGACATAACCACATTTTTGATGGTCATTACTTGGTTCTCCATTGTCCCATTCATTAATTGTTGCCATCCCACCAGTAGACCACTGCCATAGGTTCTTATAGTGATCAAGTTTTTGCAGTCCAATCCAATAATTACCTTGAGCATTAATAGAGAGTAGCTGTAAATCTTGACTGCTGACAGTGGACAGATCATCATAGTGTGTTCTGCAGTATGTCTGTGCGCCATCCCAAGTCATAGACTCTTTCACATAAAAGTAATATACATAGAAACTGGAATTCAGTCCAAAGAGGCTCATAAAAAAAGAGCACAGTGACAGTTGTCTTCATTTTGATATAGTTGATCTTCCAATGCAGATTTTTCAGTAAACCAAATTCCTGAACTGAAGATGGGAATGGCGTTCCATATTTATTTGATATCAGTGACGTGTTACCACACCTTTTCACAAATTTCTGACATGAACTGACCAATAAAAACCAGGAAGGCTTGAACATTGACAGTGACGTTAGGCTCCTCTAGGATTAAATTATATTAACAAATTTGTTGCTCAATGTTTGGAAAACAGGATAATTGAAGGCAAATCAGATGACTCAAAGAAAGGTCATTCCTTCAAATAAATCAAGGACAAATAAAAATGTACATGAAATATGGCTTTGGATATGTCCAGAGGAGGCAAAAACTAACAAAACAATTAAAATGCAAAAATGCTTTGTTTGCTCTTAGAATCACCATGATGTCATCTCCATTTGAGTTACACAGTTCTCTGTCAGACAGTGAACACTGTAGAAGGCTCTTTCCATGAATGGAGAACAAAACAAAGCTCGCAACTAAAAACAATGCAATAATGGTTAAACGGGGTTACAAATTTAGCCGAAATTAAACTATTACCCATTAGCGGGACTAAAATCTGTGACAGGAGGTCGATTTTTTTTGATCTTCTAAAACCAGTCTATGCTTTTTGAATTTCCAAACTGCTCCCAGTGGCCAAAGCTGACAATACAATGTGTATGCACAACAGTGCCAAGACCAACACAGAGTTCTTTCACTGCACATCAATCCATTTTTGGAAACATTTGAGTAGTGTCATGACCAGCTCAGATATGTAACAAATTAAAGCAGGACAGTTAATTGGTGGGGCTTACATAAATTGAAACATGTTTATTTAATCAAATAAGAATCATTTTAAACGGTGTATTTGTCTGTGGTGTTGGCAGATGCATGGTGTAAGATAGGGTGTAGCATTAACATAAGTAGAAAACCATAATAACATATAGAAACAACAGAATCTGAAAAATAAAACACAAAAAAACAACTAAACACACAAAACCCGCTGGAAGACCCAGCCAAACTAACAGAACCCAATACTTCTAAAGCAAAATCAGGTGTGAGAAATTAACATGATGAGCCTCCCAGCCACACACACTGGTAAACCCGGACAGTGAAGGGGGAGACCCAGCACAGTAGTAATTAAAGTGATAGTTCACACATAAATTAAAATTCAGTCATTGTTTACTCACCTCTTTGTTTTTATAACCCCTTGTGACTTTCTTAACACAAAACGGGGACATTTTGACATTTGGGGCTCTGTAGGTCCTCACAAAGCAAGTGAATGGGTACCAAAATTTTGAAGCTCCTAAAACATAAAAGGCAGAATAAAAGTAATTCATTTGACTCCAGTGGTTAAATCCATACCTTCAGAAGCTATATGATGTGTGAATGAGAAAGAGATCAATATTTAAGTCCTTTATTTACTATCAGTCTCCACTTTCACATTTTTCTTTTTTTGTTTTTGCAGATTTACATTCTTTGTGCATACTGCCACCTACTGGGAAAGGAGGAGAATTTATAGTAAAAATATTGATCTGTTTCTCACCCACTCCTGTTATATCACTTCTGAAAGTATACATTTAACCACAGGAGTCTTATGGATTACTTCAAAATTTTGGTTCCCATTCACTTGCATTGTACGGACTTACAGAGTTTAAATATTCTCCTATAAAACAGCTGAAGTATGTTACTTTTTCAGTGTTAAAATACATTCTCATATCCCAGCTTAATATGCAGAGAAAATAATAGTAAGTCATTCATAGGAATTTTTTTTTCAATTTTTTTCTTTTTTTCTTTTATAAAACTTCCTGTGTTTAAGCGACATCTTGGGTATGGGGTGGGACTTTTTGAACAACAGAAGACAAGGGGCATATTCAGAAAGCTCTTTTGAAAACTTGTATATTTGCGATTCCATTAGTGGTGCTATTTTTGCAGAAATTACTTCAGCTTTAACAACTGTTGACGTTGTAGATAATGTTTGTACATGTGTTTATGATATTGGTTGTTTTCATAACACATATTAATGTTTATTTAAAAAGACAATCTACATTGACCTAACAATGGTAATGAGAAGCCATTAATTTTTACTTACCTCTGGTTATTGTAACAATGGAAGAACTATAGTAGTTGAGTAGTTTATAAGAAAACTACTTATTTACTCATATTACTTCTCTTATTTATTATTTCTCAGCACTTGTACTTAAGTAAATAACTCATGTCAGGATTTTAGTACTCTTTCCACAACTGCCAATTTGAAAATGATCTGCCCTTAAACACCACACACAAAAAAAAAATAATAGTAAAAAAATTATTTGGGGTCAGATGTTTTTATCCCTGTCTCAATGAGCCATTTTTGGTCAGACTGAGTAACAATGTGGACCAGACTTTATGCCAAGAGTTGAATGTCCATATTATTTTCAGAATCTACTGGGCTGATGCACAGTAAATTAGCATATTTTTGGTTAAATGATGCAATGAATTCCAGAAAGTTTCAACAAATTATACTGATCTTGATTTCAGGTCTGTAGTGACAGGACACTAATGCAAACAGAGCACGCATCATTACACTAGACCTAGAAACAGCGAAAACTTAAAAAAAATAAATAAATAAATAACTGGACTTTTTCTCCACAGGCTTCACTATGTAACAATACATCCTTTGAATTCCATGCCATTACTACAATGCAACCCTCAAAAATAAATGTTGTTGTCATCTATCGCCCTCCAGGTCAGCTGACAAGCTTTCTTGAGGAGTTGGATGTCCTGCTGTCCTCTTTGCCAGAGGATGGTAGGCCACTTGTGGTTCTTGGCGATTTCAACATACACCAAGACAAGCCCCAGGCCACTGAACTGAATACTCTTCTGGCCTCATTTGACTTGGAAAGACTACACACCACAGCAACTCACAGATCGAGCAACCAGCTGGACCTCGTTTTTACACGTAACTGTATTACCTCAAATATTCTTGTTACACATTTACATGTCTCTGATCATTACTTTGTTCAATTCAACATGATTCTCCCATCCATAGTAAAACCAACTCCATCTTTGGTTTCCTTTCGCCGTAACCTCCGTTCCCTCTCACCCTCTCGCCTATCCACTGATGTCTCTGCCTCTCTTCCCACAATACATGTATTTTCCACGCTCAATGTAAACACTGCCACAGACACACTTAGCTCTACTTTAACAACCTGTCTAGACAACATCTGTCCGCTCTCCTCTAGAACAGCATGTACTACTCCACCTAGCCCCTGGCTGTCTGACGTCATTCGTGAACATCGGACTGATCTCATGGCAGCTGAGAGGAGATGGCGGAAATCTAAAGATCCAGCCGATCAAGGTAAAAATCAGCTTCTGCTTGCAACTTTTTCAGAAAACGTTAAAGCTGCAAAAACTTAATATTACCAGGCCAAGATCAACAGCACCACAGACACTCGTAGCTTGTTTAGAACATTTAACACACTTCTCTGCCCTCCCCCTCCACCACCTGACACATCACTTACAGCAGATATCTTCGCCACATTTTTTACTAATAAGGTTACAGCCATCAGCAATACATTCACAGCTCCACACCCTGTCAAACACCCAACTCCTGTATGCAACTCTTCTCTCTCTATGTTCTCTCCTTTAACTGACACTGAGGTCTCAAAACTCCTCCTCTCCAACCACCCCACCACCTGTTCTCTTGACCCCATTCCATCACACCTTCTCTAGGCCATCTCTCCGTCCATCCTACCTGCACTTACACACATAATTAACACATCTCTTCTTGAAGGCTCTTTTCCCACTACATTTAAGCAGGCTCGAGTAACCCTGCTGCTGAAAAAATCTGCACTTAACCCCACACAGATAGAACACTACAGACCAGTCTCTCTCTCATCCCGTTCATGGCAAAAACACTTGAAAGGGCAGTTTTCAATCAGATCTCTGCCTATCTCTCACAGAACAAGCTGCTAGATGACAATCAGTCAGGCTTCAAAAGTGGACACTCCACTGTGACTGCCCTGCTGTCTGTCACGGAGTCGCTGAGACAGGCAAAAGCTGAATCCAGATCATCCGTTCTGATTCTGCTGGACCTTTCTGCAGCCTTTGACACAGTCAACCATCAGATCCTTCTTTCCACTCTCTCTAAACTGGGCATCACCGGAACTGTGCTTGGCTGGATCAACTCCTATCTCTCAGGTAGGTCTTTCAAAGTAGCCTGGAGAGGTGAGGTATCCAAGCCACATAAGTTACTTACTGGGGTACCTCAGGGATCTGTGCTTGGGCCACTTCTCTTTTCCATATACACAACGTCATTAGGACCCATCATCCAGTCACATGGTTTCTCTTACCACTGCTATGCTGATGACACACAACTTTACTTGTCTTTCCAGCCCAACGACACTACAGTGACAGCTTGAATCACTGCCTGACTGGCAGACATCTCAGCCTGGATGAAGTAACACCACCTGCAACTCAACCCAGCCAAGACTGAACTCCTTGTCTTTCCAGCCAACCCTGATGTTGAACACAACATCACTGTGCAGCTGGGTCCAACTACAGTGTCGCCTTCCAAAACGGTCAGAAATCTAGGGGTAACCATTGATAACAAGCTAAATTTCACAGACCACATCTCAAAGACTGCAAGATCATATAGATTTACACTCTACAACTTCAGGAAGATAAGACCTTTCCTCTCTGAACATGCCACACAACTGCTTGCTCATAACTAGACTGGACTACTGTAACGCTCTCTTTGCAGGCCTTCCTGCATGTGCTATTAGACCTCTGCAAATGATCCAGAATGCAGTAGCACGTCTGGCCTTTAATGAACCAAAGAGAGCACATGTTACACCACTCTCTCCACTGGCTGCCGGTTCATGCATGTATTAAATTCAAGGCCCTGATGCTGGCATACAAAACAGTCACTGGGTCTGCTCCAGCTTACCTAAAAACATTTATGCAGAGCTACGTTCCCACCAGAAGCTTGCGGTCGACTAAGGAACGTCGCCTTGTCGTACCAACACAAAGCGGCACCAAATCACTTTCCCGGACTTTCAGTTTTATCATATCACATTGGTGGAATGACCTCCCTAACTCAATCCGTGAGGCTGACTCACTCTCTATCTTCAAAAAACAGCTAAAAACACATCTTTTCCAAGAGCATTTCACCAGTCACTAAAAAAAAAAAAAAAAAAAAATTACAATTCTTGTTGCACTTAAATCTGTTTTGTATACTATTCTGATGATAGTGAAACTTTGTAGTATGGCACTTTTTCGTACCACTGTCTCCTTAAGATGATTCGCTTATGTTTTTTCCTCTTTTGTATGTCGCTTTGGATAAAAGCGTCTGCCAAATTAATAAATGTAAATGTAAATATTTGTGTTAACAGTAATCTGAACAGTGTTATATGATTCCGTGTCATATGTAGTGTCATAAATAGATCGCTAATAATGTTTAAAGTGTGATGATTCATTCTTTATGAATATGCAAATCATTGTTACTGGTTATTCATGATGTCTTGATGATACAATGTTAATTTGTTATCACCTCGAACGAGTGATTACATGAGTCATGTTTGCTGGAATGATTTTCATATTAGCTATGATGTTATTCATACATGGCAATTGTATGTTATTAACAGCCACTAATCGCTTATGTTCTCCTGTAAAATACCTTGTCTCTGTTCATTGAACTGTATATTTGGTACAGAAATGTCACTCAGGTGAATTAAGAATATTTTGGTTTCCTTATGTAACAATGAATGCCTGTTATTGTGTATACATTCAGTTTATTAATTGCCTTTATTGTATTTTTGTTTTCAGACTACAAAACCATATCCTTATTTACATCACTGAATTTATATCTGTGGTCTATTCATCTACCATCAATACACAGTGATTAAGTTGAACATCTGTCTCCTCATCATTTGTGCTCTGACAGGCACCCAGGGGGTTTACTCATCCATTAGTTAATCAGAACCTAACAGTTCAAAAGCCTCTAAAACAAAAACAGTCAATACATTTAACACGTAATGTTCATTACAGTACATAATGGAATATTGGTTGATATTTTTATGCACTTCACAATTTTTTGTTTTTTTATAACAGTTCACATACTAGTCAAACATTTGTTTTCTTCTCTAGATATTTCTCCAAGCAGGCAATTAAATATATGTGTGTCCCCCCCCCCCCCCCCCGCCCCCACCCCCACACAGTTTTGAGTTAGACAATGATGTACCATTAAGATCACCAGCCATACGCTCTGGTCCACACACACTTCTTCTTAAACTCTGGGGTGGATCTCAAAGCCATTAAGGTTGCTAAGACAGAATGGGAGACAACATAGTCAAATAACATGGTTTTGAATGAAACCAAAGGAGAGACAGAGAATGCAAATCATTTGACAATCACTTTTGTTATCATGCTCAAAAATAAACAAAGTATTTTTTCTACAATTTGTTTAGAGGAAAAGAGAAAAATAATAATAAGTGGGAGTTTCTTCAACTTTGAGCACTTTTTATACCAGGGGATGATTTGTATTAAAACTAAGAGTTCCCCTTCTGTCACTCACTCGACGTTGTGTCGATTGTAGTGACACAAGGGGTCGCTATGGGAAGTGGGCATACACATACTCCACTACCTCGATGACTGTCTCATCCTAGCGCACTCTCAAGAGTTACTATGCGCCCACAGGGACCAGGTGCTCGTGCACCTCAGCCGCTTAGGGCTTCAGGTCAACTGAGAAAGAAGCAAGCTCTCTCCGGTTTGGAGCATCTCTTTTCTCGGTTTTGAGTTAGACTCAGTCTCAATGTCAGCACGCCTAACAACCAAGCGCATGCTGTCAGTGCTTACGTTCCTGGCTCGCTTCAAGCCAGACACAGCGGTTCCTCTCACAGTTCCAGAGGCTCCTGGGGCACATGGCATCCTCAGCCCCGGTCACGCAGCTCGGATTGATGCATATGAGACCACTCCAGCACTGGCTTCAGACTCGAGGCGCTGAGGCACATACCGTGTGTTTATCACCCCTTCCTGCCGTCAGACTTATCCTCAAGTGGCATCTGTTCGCAAATTGGTGTTCTGTAGGCCGACAGAGATGTTCGGTCAGTACTTCATTCCTGCAGGAGTGGCTGGAGGGGAGGCTGTCCCCCTCCACCTTGACTGCTGTCGCAGCCCACCACAATGCAGTAGACGGCAAGTCCCTTGGTAAGCATGACTTGATTATCAGGTTCCTTAACCCTTCCCGGCCAAGCCTGTTACCATCCTGGGATCTCTCAGTGGTCCTCTCAGTCCTTCAGAGACCCCCCTTCGAGCCGCTTGATTCAGTCAAGCTCAATGCCCTCTCCTTGTATATGCCCCCCCCCCCTCACTTCCATCAAGAGGGTTGGGGTCCTGCAAGCGTTCTCTGTCAGTGACACTTGCCTGGAGATCGGTCCGGCAGATGCTCACCTCATCCTAAGACCATGACCGGGCTACGAGCCCAAGGTTCCTACGACCCCCCTTCAGGGTTTAGGTCGTGAACCTGCAAGCAAAGCTGCCCCGGGAGGAGGAAGACTCAGCCTCTTCGTTGCTGTGTCCGGTACGTGCTTTGCTTATCCATGTGGACTGCACGCAGGGCTCTAGATGCTCTGAGCAGCTCTTTGTCTGCTTTGGCGGACGGCAGAAAGGTAACGCCATCTCCAAACATTTGTTAGTTCATTGGGTTATTTCCCTAGCCTATCACACCCAGGCTAAGCCCCCCCCCGTGGGTTCGTGCACACTCTTCGAGAAGTGTGGCATCCTCATGGGCACTGGCCCACGGCACCTCCTTAGCAGACATCTGCAGAGCGGCGGGCTGGGCAACACCCAACACCTTTGCTTGGTTCTACAACCTCAGTTTTGACAGGTCCGAGCCAGTAGAACTCGGTAATACGGAACAACCGACCAGGTGTTCTGCTTGCACCTTGCGCCCTTCACCAAGCTGATCCAGTGCGCCTTCTTTCCCAGGTGAGCCAGCAAGCTCTTGCTTCCTGGATGCTCTTCCACCCTAACCCACTGGCCACAGATTCAGCAAAGGAATTCGCCGCCAGACCCACCACGAGTCGAGTGCTTCATGTTGGGCTTGGGCTCCACAGTCATTGTTCCCGCTTCAGGCAACTCCCTGTGACATATTTACCACGGTACAGTCCCCCCACTGGTAGGACCTGCGTCTCCCTGGGGCAGTTCTCGCTGCCCCCCAGTCGCCGTGTCTGTAGCAACTCCTCCCTTGTCAGGCAGGATATACCACCGAACCATGTCCACGGGTGGCTTGACAACACCCATGTGTATTAACCACAAGTTACCTCCCCCCAGTTTGGGCAGGTCATGGTCTCCGCAGGGCCTTTCCCCCCTGAAAGAATATGAACGGGAAAGGATGCCTTCCCCGACACATCTATAGCGTTAAGAAGCCCCAGTCACTTTTTAACTCTATGACGAGAAACATAGGGTGAGAAAAGGAGCGCTGCCTGGCTGGCTCCCATGCAAGTCATGTTGCCTGTTTACGTACGGGTATGGGGAACCTAAGAGCGATATAAGATACCTTTTATTGGGGGCGTTGGGGAGGGTTACGTGCAGCCGACCCAGCTGCTTCTAGCACGCAACAGCCTGCTTGCACCTGGCTCGGCAGCCACGTAACACGGGGTAGTGCATGGTGTTTTTAAACATGGGAACCTTTGCGTCACTACAATTGACACCACGTCGTGTGAGTGATAGAAGGGGAACATCATGGTTACTGTTGTAACCTCCGTTCCCCGAAGGAAGGAACGAGATGTTGTGTTCCCCTTGCCACGTCACTATCCCTACCACTGTAATGCGCCATAACCGTGTTCGTAGTCTGGCATTTGCTCGCCCACTCCCTTCATACCCTTTTGTCCAGGGCGGGGCATGCAAATTCTGTCTGCCAACTTGACATTGGCCTTTTCTCAAGTTCAAGTTCAGAGGTACGCAAAGCTCTCAGAAGAGACCCCTTGTGAATGGAGGTTATAACAGTAACCCTGACGATTTTAACTTTTTTCTTTTTGTTATATGAAAATCAAATTAAAATGTCTTAGTATTGGACATTTTTATAACACTTTGCAAAAAGGTTGTATTAGTTGACCAAAACAAAATCAATTTTAAGTGTCTCTCCCTTGGCTGTGAGGATAAACCCTGCACAGCACCCCCAGTTACACTGAAGAGCCAGTCAATGAACTGATAACATGAAAAAAAACTGACTCTTCCCTGCATTAAGTATTCTATCATATTGAATCATGTACATATAAGTGTAAAGGTTGTATATAAACTTTTTATACATACACAGAACAAAAATTCTAATTGCTTATACTTAGGGTTACGGATTTAAACAAAACCTTAAGCCAAAGTATTAAACTTTGGCGCATAACTCGTCCTGCACAGCTGGTGATATGGACATGAATGAAGCCTAAATTGAATGGCTTGCTGAGGAGATATGTGCAATTACTTTTCTAAGTGATCAGTATTATGTTTTTTCTGGCCGTCAAAATAAAAATAAAAAAATCCAATAGACTTATATTAAAGGAGGGACATGCGTCATTTCTAACTTTTCTTACTGCGTCAAGTTTTTACATCATTGATTCCAAACTGAATTGGGGCTCGTGTGCCATGTGACTGGTCATATCACCACAAGTTTGAATATGCAGAAGTGCAAATGAGATTTCAGCGCTATGGCAGAGGGGAAGATTTTCAGTCACAAAAAGCTAACTTTTGACTTCAGAAGTCTTGGAGGTTCTATGGACTTCTTTAATGATACTGTTTTTCCCCTTATGGAGCTTGGCATTAAACATATACTCAGATATTCTGCAAAATTCCCTTTTGTGTTCACGAAAGAAAGTCAGGTTTGGAATGATGTGATCTTGAGTAAATTATTTTAAATTAAATTATTAAAATTATTATTATTATTATTAGTAAATTATTATTTTTTGTTGTTGTTGTTGGGTGAACTATCCTTTTAAATTACATTTTAGAAACAACTAATGAAGAAATCCAGAAAATTTCAAAGGGTTCAAAAAGTTTTCTCAGAAATATATTGAAATGATAAAATACAATAAAAGATAAAAAAAAAATGTCAATCTGTGATTAGGACAATTCTTACCTTCTGTGACTGGGACTTCCATGGCTCTTGGAAAGTAGTTGCTTCATGCTCTAGGGGAATATCAAGTAAGTATGATGACTGACAGCTCAGTTGTAACAGGGTTTACATACAGATCATGGGACAGTTCAGATGTCTGAGAGGACTGTCGCCATTAAAACCACAGGGATCTATGCCAATGAGAACAGGCACACAATGGTCAGCCCAAGACACCACTTCTGCTGCAAACACACTGAGGAGGAAGTCTGTTCCCTGCAAAGTGATGGTGGACATGATGTTAAACTACACCAACCTTGTCAAAAAAGTACCGTTTAACATTTATGATGTGGCACATTAAGTCCAACAGCCACTCCATTCTTTTAGAGACACCTGTAGATCAACATCTTAAAATTTAACAACCTGAACAAGTAATGCTTAAAGTTAATCAAAGAGGGAATACTTAAAGGGATAATTCACCCAAAAATGTACATTCTCTCATCATATACTAACCCTCATTGCATCCCAGATGTGTATGACTTTCTTCAGCAGAACACAAACAAGATTTTTAGAGAAATATCTCAGCTCTGTAGGTCCTTACAATGCAAGTGAATGGTAGCCATATCCATTTCCACTAAATCGACACATTCATTTTAAGATTTAAGATAAACAGACACCACATGTGACTTTCCAATTTAAATGTGAAGGTGGAGATTTAGAGTAAAAAAAAGACTTGAATATTGAATTGTTTCTCACCCACACCTATCATATCTGAAACAACTGGAGACTTATGGATTACTTTTATGTTTAATTTATGTAATATTTGGAGCATCAAAGGTCTGGCCACCATTCACTTGCATTGTATGGGTCTACAGAGTTAAAATATTCTTCTAAAATCTTTGTTTGTATTCTTCTGAAGAAAAAAAAGTCATACACATTTGGAATGGCATAAGGCTTAGTAAATGATGAGAGAATTTAAATTCTTGGGTGAACTATCGCTTTAAGAGAGTTATTTGAAACAGGCAATAAAGGCAAAAACTTGCAACACGGTTCCAAAACTAAATTTCTGCCACACCTCAGTGGCCATAAATATTTATTTTTGGCCATGAAACTGTATTTTGGAATATATGTGTATATATATATATATATATATATATATATATATCTACAGTTGCATCTCAAAAAAAAATTATATCGTGCAAAAGTTGAACTTTCATATAGTGTAATTTTCATGATAAGGTGTTGGATCAAACTTGTTTGTCCAGCACATCCCAAAGATGCTCAATCGAATTGAAAACTGGGGAATGTGGAGGCCAGGGCAACACCTTGAACTCTTCATCATGTTCCTCAAAAATTCCAGAACAATATGTGCACTGTGGCAGGGCGCATTATCCTGCTGAATGAGGCCACATCCATCAGGGAATACCAATGCCATGAAATGGTATTCCTGGCCTGGAATGATGTTTATGTAGGTGGCACGTGTCAAACTGATGCCCACATGATTGGCTGGACCCAGGGTTTCCCAGCAGAACATTGCCCAGAGTATCACACTCCCTCCACCAGCTTGCCATCTTCCCACAGTGCATCCTGGTGCCATCACTACCCCAGGTAAAAGGCACACACATACACGGCCGTCAACGTGATGTAAAAGACACAAGACTCATTGGGCCAGGCAATCTTTTTCCACTGCCCAAGGTCCAGTTTCGAAGCTTGCATAACCATCGTAGGCATTTTCTATGGTGGACAGGGGTCAACATGGGCACTCATACTGGTCTTCGGCAATGCAGACCCAAGCACAGCAGGATGCTATGCACTATGTGTTGTGACACATTCCTCATGAAAATTCTCTGCTTTTCTGAACCCAATTTGGAATGCTCTATTACCAATGCTCTCTAAGTCCACGTGGTGGTGTGGTGACTTGCCTAAATCTGGGTGGCGGAGGACGAATCTCAGATAGCTCCATGTCTGAGACTGTCAACCCGTGCATCTTATCACGTGGCTTGTTGAGCGCGATACTGTGGAGACATAGCGCGCGTGGAGGCTTTGTGATATTCTCCGCGGCATTCACCCACCGATTAGAACCACATTATAATGACCATGAGGAGGATAACTCATGTGACTCTACCCTCCCAAGCAACCGGGCCAATTTTGTTGCTTAGGAGACCAGGCTGAAGTCCCTCAGCATGCCCTGGATTCAAACTTGCGACTCCAGGGATGGTAGTCAGTGTCTTTACTTGCTGAGATATGCAGTTCCCTCCTGTAACCATCATTAAAATATTCTATGACGTGTGCCACAGTATACCTATAAAAAAGTGGTCCTGTGTCAACTTGTCCCAGATTAGGAGAATAATAAGTAAACCACATCGTTTTTGTAAGGATATTTTCTGACTGCCCACTCCAAGGTTTAGAAAATCTTTAAAAGATACCATGCACATTGCCATGAACCTTGTAAACTTTGGTAGGTTCTTTATCATAATTATATGTTGGAGTTAAAATTAAATAAATAAACCTTTCCAAATTTTATTTAGCAGAAATTTTAGTCTTCATATAGTCTATATTTCCTTTTATAATGTAATGCATTCAGTCTTAATTCATAGTACATCTCTTAAGAAAAGATGCACAATTATTATTTTTTTTATTTTTTTGGAGATCAGGAGAACAGTTTTAAAATCAATTTAAGTTGTTTTTAAAGCACTGTTTAATTAAATAATCAAATTAACTTTGGCAGTCCCAATAAATGGCTAAACTGAAGAGCCTACACAAAACTGAAATCCATGCACATTCTTTATGTGTAGACCCATGAGGAGATTAAGAAATATCTTCAATATTTTCTTTATCGTCTCAAAATAAAACAATAGTTTACTTGATAGTATTTTGTCACGCCACGGTAGTATCATCTCTCCAACTCCACAAAATTGCTTAGAACTACCTTGTGTTCAATGATGCTCAGTTCTTTTTTTGTTCATATTAGCAGCATCCATTACGTTTATGCAGTTTAAAGAGACACTTCATGCATAAAGAATATACTGAAAAAATATAACATTCGACGATTAAAATTTCTTATTCTTCTTATTATCAGGGATTTTTAGTTATGCTTCATGCCACCCTTTAATGAGTCTGTGCCCCACATGGGCCACCCCAGTCAAAAAAGTCTGGACAAGCCACTGAGAAGAATCATTCCTAGACAGAAAACCGATTCATTGTCAAATTAATATGATATCTAATTTAGTTTTTACAGAAATATATCTCACTTATAGTGAGATTTTCAAAAAACAGTGGTCAGTTGTGCAACCCACCAATTATGTTTTAAAAAGCAGCAATACGATCACCTATTAGTGACCAACAATATAGACAGATGTCATAAAGACGCTGACAGTGTGAACAGGGCTCTGCTGCAGGGATGCATGTCACTAAAATGAGCTTTTGACATGAATATAAATATAAAATAATCAATATGAAAATGTTAAATGTATGCAGGCAGTGATCTTATGTTCCTTCTTTATTTTGTAAAGACAACAATGTTTGTGCAAAACTGCCACAATTTCCATGTATAATAAATCAAACTTTGAGGAGCACAAGCTAAAATAGTCACATTTTCAGAAAGAATTTCAGAAAAGATTTAATATTTAAATGTAGAGAAACAATTCACAACAATGTTGTTGAGAACTAATCATTAAACTGCCAAATAGAGCTTATATTTTTAACCTAAAAGCAGACCTGACAGAGAGTACAGATGAAATTAGCACTAATGTAACCGCTGTGTAACCAGTGACTTAAAGTTCACTTAAAGAATAGTGTCTAATACAACCATGTGACCAAAGAAACAAAAACCTCAAATAAACCCAAATTATGGCAAAGGTCAACATATTAGACTGCACTCTACTGACACACAGTATATTACTTAATTGTAAGGCTATTTTACTGAAAACTGGCTACTGTTTCTTTAATCCTTTCATAATGGCAGAATCTTGATATCATCATAATGTTCAGCAGTTTTAAACTAAGTAAGGAAACTAAAAATCACCAGCCACCAATCACCATTATTAAGAAATTCCCTTCACAATCTGCAGAGTAAATTAATCATTGACTACATTTTTGCCCTCTTGACACAGAGAAAGTTGAGCTTTTGATCACAATCTGTGGGTTTCCAATCATTATTGTCTCTATCAAAAGTGCCACAGCGCTGATTCATAGCCGGACACGGGAAATCTTCCTCCACAGACCAGGCCGTATAGTCAACATCATCTCCATTTACCCAGAACCAATGACCAGCTAAAAAGCGCAAGCCGTTCCACACATCCTCTGTCTGGGCTGGTTTGATCTTCTTTCTCACCTCTACCATAATAATTTCAGAGTTTATAATGGCCAGATCAATGTAGTGCTGTCTGCAGTAGTCCAGAGCCTCTTCCCATGTGTTTGTCTGCTGCACCAGGATCAACTCATAGACCTCCATACAATAAAATGGTAAAGTCCATAAGCACGGAGCATCATGTAATTTAGCATTACATTTTTTGACATAACCACATTTTTGATAGAAATTACTTGGTTCTCCACTGTCCCATTCATTAATTGTTGCCATCCCACCAGTAGACCACTGCCATAGGTTCTTATAGTGATCAAGTTTTTGCTGTCAAATCCAATAATTACCTTGAGCATTATTAGAGAGAAGCTGTAAATCTTGTCTGCTGACAGTGGACAGATAATCATAGTGTGTTCTGCAGTATGTCTGTGCATCATCCCATGTCATATTCACATTCAGATAAAAGTAATCTACATAGAAACTGGAATTCAGTCCAAAGAGGCTCATAAAAAAGAGCACAGTGACAGTTGTCTTCATTTTGATATAGTTGATCTCCCAATGCAGCTTTTTTGGTAAACCAAATTCCTGAACTGAAGATGGGAATGGCGTTCCACATTTATTTGATATAGGTGACGTGTTGCCACACCTTTTCACAAATTTCTGACATGAACTGACCAATAAAAACCAGGAAGGCTTGAACATTGACAGTGACGTTAGGCTCCTCCAGCATTAAATTACATCAACAAATTTGTTGCTCAATGTTTGGAAAACAGGATAATTGAAGGCAAATCATAATGACTCAAAGAAAGGTCATTCCTTCAAACAAATCGAGGACAAATAAAAATTTACATGTAATATGGCTTTGGATATGTCCAGAGGAGGCGAAAACTAACATAACAATTAAAATTCAAAAATGCAATGCATCCATGAATGGAGTACAAAATAAAGCAAATAAAAACAGTGAATGGTTAACTAGAGTTACAAATTTAGCCTAAATTAAACTATTACCCATTAGCGGGCTAAAATCTGTGACAAGAGGTCGATATTTTTTTACTTCTAAAATCAATCTATGCTTATTGAATTTCCAAACTGCTCCCAGTGGCCAAAGCTGGGAATACAGTACTCATGCACAACAGTACCAAAACCAACACAGAGTTCTTTCACTGCACATCAATCCATTTTTGGAAACATTTAAGTAAAAAAATAATAAAAAAAAAAAATTATTTGGGGTCAGATATTTTTATCCGTCTCAATGGGACATTTTTTTATCAGACTGAGTAACAATGTGGACCAAACCTTATGCCAAGAGTTGAATGTCCATATTATTTTCAGAATCTACTGGGCTGATGCACAGTAAATTAGCATATTTTTGGTTAAATGATTAATGAATTCCAGAAAGTTTCAACAAATAATACTGATCTCGATATCAGGTCTGCAGTGACAGGAAACTTATGCAAACAGAGCACGCATCATTACACTAGACCTAGAAACGTAATTTGGCACATATATAGTATATTTATCTTTTTTTCATGTTTGGTCACATTCAATACATTTAACATGTAATGCATTAAAGTATACAATGGGATATTGGTTGTTATTGTTATACACTTTTGTTATGCAAACAATTCGTATGATTTTATAACAATTCATTGGTTAAACATTTGTTTTGTTCTCTAGATATTTCTCCAAGCAGGCAATTAAATAAACGTGTCCTCTCTTTGCCAAAGTTTTGAGTTAGACAATGATGCACCATTAAGATCACCAGCCATACGCTCTGGTCCACACAGACTTCTTCTTAAACTCTGGGGTGGATCTCAAAGCCATTAAGGTTACTAAGACAGAATGGGAGACAACATAGTCAAATAACATGGTTTTGAATGAAACCAAAGGAGAGACAGAGAATGAAAATCGTTTGACAATCACTTACCTTTTGTTATCATGCTCAAAAATAAACAACAAAGTATTTTTTCTACAATTCTGTTTAGAGGAAAAGAGAAAAATAATAATAAGAGGGAGTTTCTTCAACTTTGAGCACTTTTTGTACCAGGGGTTGATTTGTAACCGTATGAGATTTTAACTTTTTTCTTTTTGTCATATGAAAATCAAATTAAAATGTCTTAGTATTGGACATTTCTGTAACACTTTGCAAAAAGGTTGTATTAGTTAACATCAGTTAATGCAGTATTTAACATGAGTTAACAATGAACAATACATTTTCAGAATTGATTCATCTTGGTGAAAGTTAATTTTTGCATAATTGAAGAACTACAAAAAATAGTACTTTGACCAAAACAAAATCAATCTTAAGTGTCTCACCCTTGGCTGTGAGGATGGAAGTCTTGGAGAAACCCTGCACAGCACCCCCAGTAACACTGAAGAGCCAGTCAATGAATTGATAACATGTAAGTATTCTATCATAGTGAATCATATACATATATGTGTAAGGGTTGTATATAAAATTTTTATACATACAGAGAACACAAATTCTAATCGCTCATACTTAGGGTTCCCCGTCTGTCGCTCACTTCAACATCATGTCGAAGAAGAGACACTAGGGGTCTCTCTTGAGCGCCGAATATGCCTCTGGTCTATGATAAAAGGCCAATGAGAAGTTGGCAGACAGTATTTGCATACCCTGCCCCGGACATACGGGTATAAAAGCGGGGAAATACGTCGAGTTCATTCAGAAATTTTCTTCGGAGCCAAAGCTTCTGTTCTGTTCCTCTGACGCTCTGCTTGCTGTTGGATCTACGGCAGACTTCAGCGGCTTTCTCCTTCTCTGCACGGCAGTGCAGCTTGCCCCTGGGTGCTTCGACAGTGCAGAGAGTTAAAAGAGTTGTATTTGAAAGAGTGATTTTTTCTATAAAAGAGTAACTTCCTCTAAAAGAGCTGTACACAGCGGCGTTGAACGTCCTTTTCAGGACGCGTCTTTTTAAAGATGCCATTCTGCCCCTGTGTAGTACCTGGTTGCGGTAAAGTGCTCTCCGCTTCAGACGGCCACAGGCGTTGTCTCGTGTGTCTGGGCAGCGATCAGACCGAGGCAGCGTTTGTGGATGGTTCATGCTCTCACTGCAAGGGCATGACCATGGCAACGTTGCGGTCGTGGCTTGCTTTCAATAGAAAGCACGCCACTCCAGCCGCCCCCCCGAATCGCTCCTTCTTCCCACGGGATTGAGGATGATGCGGCTGGCGCTGGAGGCGATCTGGGGATGGACCACCCCCTCGGACCACCCGCCTCCCAGCACGCTCATTGACTCCTGTCCGTGCTTGAGGCAACAGTGGCTCGCCTCACGGCCGGCATGCCTATACTCTAGAGTTCGAGGTGGATGAGCTCGCCGCTGCATCGGAGAGCGCGTCGTCTGACAGTGATGCCTCCCCTGGGCAGCCGCCTTCGGGCCAGCACGTCCAGGCTGAGGCTGATGCGCAGATGTCCGACATGCGCGCCGCTCACAGCCTCACCTGTTTCCCTCCTGGGATCTCACAGTGGTCCTCCAGAGACCCCCCTTCGAGCCGCTAGAATCAGTTGGACTCAGGGCCCTCTCTCTAAAGATGGCCCTGCTGATCTCGCTCACTTCTATCAAGAGGGTCGGGGACCTGCAAGCGTTCTCTGTTAGCGACATCTGCCTGGAGTTCAGTCCGGCAGACACGTATGTGATCCTAAGACCACGACCAGGCTACGTGCCCAAGGACCCTACCACGCCCTTCAGAGACCAGGAAGTGAACATGCAAGCGTTGCCCCGGGAGGAGGCAGACCCAGCCCCTTCATTGCTGTGTCCGGTATGTGCTTTGCGTACCTATTTGGACCGCACACAGAGCTTTAGGTGCTCTGAGCAGCTCTTTGTCTGCTTTGGGGAGAGCGGAAAGGGAACGCTGTCTCCAAACAGAGGCTCTCCCACTAGGTGGTGGATGCCATTTCATTGGCCTATCGCACTCAGGCCGTGAGGAGGGACACGCGTCATTTCTAACTTATTGCGTCAAGTTTTTACATCATTGATACCGAACGGTATTGGGGCGTGTTTGTCACATGACTGGTCATATACAAGTTTGAATATGCAGAAGTGCAAATAAGATATCAGCGCTATGGCAGAGGGGAAGATTTTCAGTTGCAAAAAGCTACCTTTTGACCTCAGAAGTCTTGGAGGTTCTATGTACTTCTTTTATGATACTGTTCCTCTTTTGGAGCTTGGCAGTAAAAATATAATCAGATATTCTGCAAAATCTCCTTTTGTGTTCATGAAAGAAAGTCAGGTTTGGAATGATGTGATATTGAGTAAATTATTTTGACACCATTTTTTGTTGTTGGGTGAACTATTCTTTAAATGAAAACAAGACAATTACATTTTAGAAACAACTAAGAAAGAAATCCAGAAAATTTCAAAGAGTCCACAAAGTTTTCTCAAAAATATATTGAAATGATAAAATACAATAAAAGATCAAAAAATTTCAATCTGTGATTAGGACAAGTCTTACCTTCTGTGACTGGGACTTCCATGGCTCTTTGGAAAGTAGTTGCTTTATGCTCTAGGGGAATATCAAGTAGGCATGATGACACTACAGCTCAGTTGTAGCAGGGTTGAAATACAGATCATGGGACATTTCTGATGTCTGAGAGAACTGTCGCCATGGAAACCCCTGGGCTCTCATGTCAATGAGAAGAGGCAAACAATGGTCAGCCCAAGACACCACTGCTGCTGCAAACACACTGAGGAGGAAGTCTGTTCCCTGCAAAGTGATGGTGTTTACAGTGTTATATTCTCAGGAGAAATCTTGCCTATTGTTTCTGGTAGAGAAAAGAACTGTTTATATCATAAGGCCTGCAGCAAGGCAACCAATAATACTTTCCAGATGGCATTAACTGCTATTCTTAGAGGTGAATGCATACAGTTGTTAAGCAAACTTAAATGATACCCAATGAATTTAAGTTAACAGTGCAGTGCAGTTTAATGGGGCTTTTCCACTGCACGGTACAGCTCGACTCGACTCGACTCTTTTTGGGGGTTTGAGGGAACCACCTTGGTCAAGGTTCAAAGTGAGTCGAGCCGATACTAAATGTGACGTCAAAACCCTGCAGATCACTGATTGGTCATAGAGAATCATCACTACCAGCGTCACTGGATTTGCGACATGGGACATCAACCCGCTAGTTTTAAAGTTAGTAACCGTGATAGCAGTATCATTTGTTCACACAGAAATGGCTGTGCGCAAAAACATGCACAGTCAATAAACAAGGTGCAGACTTTCCTCTCGTTAGCGACGAACGAAACGAAAAAGTCTCCCAACAGAACTACCAACAGTGTAGGGAAAAAGTAAAAAAAAAAATTAAAAGTGACTAAATAAACATCAAGGACCACAACAGACAGAGTGGTTCAAACAAAAGAAAGTGGAAGGGGTTCAACCAAATAGACGGTATCTATGGCAATAGACCGGCGAGCAATGGGAGGGAGAGTGCCGTGAACTTGGCCATGGTGTTGTTGGAGTCCATGAAGGAGGATGGTAAGTTTTGTTATGTTACCTCTATATTCTGCTTGAAAGCTTCACTTTATTTAGTTGACCAGCTATTGGAAAGCTTGCTTCTAAAACAACCAGGCCAATTTAACTCTTACACTTGTGTAAAATCCCCATGCAACAACTACTTTATCCAGCACAAAGTAGCTAACAGCTAGTGATCATGTTAAAGTTAATCTTCAATTATGTTTGTGTCGCGTTTAAGATTATGTCACGGCAGTAGAGGCGGTGCAACTATGACGATCATCCTATAATCCCACTCATGTTGAGGCGGCACTAAACTGCAGTAGAAATGCAATCTCAGAAAAGTAAAGTGAGCAAAGTTGAGTCAAACCGTAATGTGCAGTGGAAAAGTGGTATAATAGTAGCCTACACACCTCCAAAACATTGACACATTTGACAGTGGGAAATCCGTAAGCAACATTTATGATGTGGCACATTAAGTCCAATAGCTACTCAATTCTTTTAGACACCCCTATAAATCAATATCTTAAAAATTAACAACATGAATCAGTAATGCTTCCAAGTTAAAGAGGCAATAATTAAAGGGATAGTTCACCCAAAAATGACAATTCTCTCATCATATACTCACCCTCATATCTCAGCTCTGTAGGTCCTTACAATGCAAGTGAATTGTGGCCAGATCATATTCACTAAATCACCAATTTCACTTTAAGATGTGTAAATTAAACTAAAAAGGCACCATATGTGACTTTCCTTTGTAAAAATAAAAGTGGAAATTTAGAGTAAAAAAGGACTTAAATATTTAACTGTTTATCATCCACACATTTCATATTACGAAGATATAGATTAAACAACTGGAGTCTTATGGAATACTTTTATGTCTGGCCACCATTCATTTTCATTGGATGGACTTACAGAGCTGAAATATTCTTCTAAAAATCTTTGTTTACGTAAATGACTTTCTTCAACAGATTTAGCTGCAGATCCTGTAAATTGCAAGATGGAGTCATGTCAAGTCAAGTGGCTTTTATTGTCATTTCAACCATATATCCAATCACTGAGTGTTGAGGAGTCTGATGGTTTGAGGGAAGAAACTGTAACACACTCTGGCCATGAGGCCCCGAATGCTTTGGCAACTTTTGCCAGATGGCAGGAGGGTGAATAATTTGTGTGAGGGGTGCGTGGGGTAATCCACAGTGCTGGTGGCTTTGCAGAAGCAGTGTGTGGTGTAAATGTCTATGATAGAGGTAAGAGAGACCCCGATGATCTTCTCAGCTGTCCTCACCATTCTCTGCATGGTCCTATGATTTGAAATGGTGCAATTTCCAAACTAAGCAGTGAAGCAGATGCTCAGGATGCTCTTGATAGTCCCTCTTTAGAATGTAGTGAGGATGGGGGGTGGGAGATGAGCTTTTTTCAGCCTTCGCAGAAAGCAGAGACGCTTCTGGGCTTTCTTGTTATGGAGCTGGTTTTGAGGGACCAGACTCTCCGCCAGGTGAACACCAAGGAATTTGGTGCTCTTGACGATCTCCAAAGAGGAGCTGTCGTTTTGAGCTGCTGTGGTCCAGTACATCCCACAGATGCTCAATCAGATTTGGAGGCTAGGGCAACTTGAACTCTTCATCATGTTCCTCAATCCATTCTGGAACAATGTGTGTAGTGTGGCAGGGCGCATTATCTTGCTGAAAGAGGCCACAGCTATCAGGGAAAATCATTGCCATGAAAGGGTGTACCTGGTCTGAAACATTGTTTAGGTAGGTGGCACATGTCAAAATGATGTCCATATAAATGGCCAGACCCAGGGTTTTCCAGCAGAATATTGCCCAGGGCATCACACTCCCTCCACTGGCTTGTCGTCTTCCAACAGTGTATCGTGATGTCATCACTTCTGCAGGTAAATGGCGCACATATACACTACCATCCATGTGATATAAAAGAAAATGGAACTCATCGGACCAGGCAATCTTCTTCCACTGCTCCAAGGTCCAGTTCTGACGCTGGCATGCCCATTGTAGGCACTTTGGATGGTGGACAGGGGTCATCATGTGCACTCTTACTGGTCTGCGGCAATGCAGCCCCATACACAGCAGGAGGCGATGCACTATGTGTTGTGATGCATTCCTCCTGTAACCATCATTAACATTTTCTGTGACTTGCGCTACAGTTACCTATGCCTTCTGTCGGTTCGGAACAGACCAATCCTTGCTGTTACAGAGATGCCCTTATCCAGACCTCTGGCCATAACTATTTGGCCGTTGTCAAAGTCGCTCATGCCTTTACTCCCTTCTTTACCTTACTGTCGCTCAGGTCTTTACTGCCATTTAACTGTGGAAGTGGTGGCACCAGGATGCTCGACGACAAGCCAGTAAAGGTATTGTGATGCTCTGGGCAATGTTCTTCTGTGAATCCCTTTGTCCGGCCATTCACGTGGATGTCAATTTGACAAGTGCCACCTAACTAAACATTGTTGCAGAACAGGTACACCCCTTCCTATTCCCTGATGTCAGTGGTCTCTTTTATCAGGATAATGCGCCCAGCTAAACTGCACACATTGTTCGGGAATGGTTTTAGGAACATGAAGTGTTCAAGGTGTTGCTCTGGCCTCCAATTTCCCCATATCTCAATCTGATTGAGCATCTGTGGGGTGTGAGGTGGATTTGCTGGACCAACAATTCCGATCCTTGGTGGTTCCACCTTGCAACCTACAGGACTTGAAGGATCTGCTGCTAATGTCTTGGTGCTAGATACCACAGGACACCTTCAAGGGTCTTGTGCAGTACATGCTTCGGAAGGATGGTTCTGTTTTGGTGGCACGCGGAGGAACAACAGCATATTAGGCAGGTGGTCATAATGTTTTGGCTCATCAGTGTATATGATAAAATGATTAATGATTCAAAATAATATGATTAAAATTATGCAAAACATTATGTTGCAGTTCTTAATAAAGTTACAAGACAACTGGTGAGCAGGATCCAAAATTCAAACTCACCAAGCACCAAATGAGAGCTAAAATAGGCTTGAGTGTGTGTTAATGTATGACCCTGTTTGCAATATACAGTATAATGGAGGTGCACAAGTGTTTTAGTATAACCTTACTATATTAACACCTGATAATGATTCTTTATCACTACATTAATATTTTTAATCATGTACCTGTATTGGGACTAGAGGTGAAACGTGATTGGTGGAGGCACTGCAGGAGACGTCAGCTGATTTGCTTCTTATTCCCCACCAGTAGAAGTGTACTAGTGACATCATTGAGAGACCAAGAAGAGGGACTCTGCCATTAGAAGTCAGGTAGGATAGGATGAAAGCTGTCTTTTCCACATTAGCCTGTAGAGGGTGTACAAGAACAAGGGAAACACTGAGCGGTTGATTTGGGGTTGTACAGTACATGTGCTGATTCAAAGTTTCCAGCCTCTGTCGGTGTCCATTTGAGCAGGTCATTTAACTTGTACATTGCTCTGGGTTGGCTGTAACATTACATTATACATTTCAAAACAGCAGAGGCAGCTCTTTGCTTTTAACTTGAATTATGAATTATGACTGGTAACATTAATTATAATGTAAAAAGAAGAAAACCTACCACAGACGAAAACTTATCTATTCATCACTATAAAGCTTTAATGAGTATAAGCTTATTATTTAGGTACTGACAGAACATTTCCATAATCATTAAAACACAACTCAAAAAAATCAATAAAAACTATCAATTACAGCTCATGACTCCATGAGGAATATCATAAATATTAGTGTGATGAGCGTAGATGCAGTGGCGGAACTAGTTTTATATTTGGGGTGGCCAGGGGGTGGCCACTGCTACTTTCGGGGGGCCACACACGCACGCACACGCACACACACGCACACACACGCACACTCACGCACGCACACACTTGCAAACACACACAATGTTGCTTTTCCATGTTTTATGGTGAATTTCCATAATGATTTTTATACTGTACAAACTGTATTTTCTATCCCCTAAACCCATCCATCACCTAAATATTTAAATGTAAAAAACAAATGAGGCATGTATGAATTATAAGCTTTTTTTCTTGTATTGATAGTAATAATACACACACACACACACACACACACACACACACACACACACACACACACACACACACACACTACTCACATAGAGGAAAGTATTGGGTCACTCTGTTTGTCAACTCAAGTGTTGAACATTCTAAATATTTTCAGAAAATAAAGCTTTAGAACCAAGGAGACAAGATACAGTAGCATGTGTCTGTTACATTAAATGCTGAGTTTATTTTCAAAAAAACACATATTTACAAAAAAATACATAAAATAATTTCATGTTTAATTGATCCTGTGCAAAAATATGACAGCCTATGTTTACATCTAATCATCCAATTACCAACATTTTTAAGTACACAGTACTTATAGAGAGGAAAGACTTTATAAGTGTTTATAAGTGTTGAACATCTCCTGGCAGCTCTGGCTCACTGTCTTTCTCAGAACAAGAGGTCTCTGTGTCATCCCTTGATACATCTGTTTATAACACTAGAACCATTAGTGTATAATCACAATATAAATGCCACAGCCATCAACAACAAGAACACACATGAACCAACAATTTAAACGTCTAAACCTGTATGACTGACTTTCTTCTGCTGAACACAAAATATGATATTTTGAAGCATGCTGGTAACCAAACAGTTTTGGTTCCCATCAACTTCCATAGTATAAAAAAATATACAATGGGAGTCGACGGGAACCCAAAACTATTTGGTTACCAACATGTAAATGATGACTGAAATTTCATTTTTGGGTGAACTATCCTTTTAATCTGACAAAATCATCTTGACGTAAGTTCTTGAACTTGGCATGTGATTAACTGCCTGTGTCTGGTAGATGCTCTGACCTGCTGGTGATCCTGAAGTCTGACCACTGACTCTGACTAGTCTCAGCTAGGGAGCTGCTCTGGGGTCCAGTCGTGATGCAAGGACTGGGGTCTGTTTGTACCTGATCTGCTTGTTTGTGCTTCTTTAAAAATAACTCTCCCTTTAAAAAGATATCTCTCCCTTTCTTTTCATGTTTAATTGATCCTGTACAAAAATATGACAGCCTATGTTTACATCTAATCATCCAATTACCAACATTTTTAACTTAATTACAAATCATAATTTTCATAACTGTACATTAAAATCAACTACCAGTCTAAGTTACCAGTTTGATCATTGCTAGCCCTACTCTGAACTGAAGTAACTGAACTAGCTAATCGATTTCAAAATGCAAAATGTTTACTTGCTGAAGCTGTATCCTACTTCCCCACATTAGCTAAACATTTGTATACTGTAACTTTCATACTGCGCGATATATGCATGTATTACTAGCGCAGATGTAAGCATAAGGATTGTTATGCTAAATTGCGAAACGATCAATAGTTGGGGCCTTAAGCACATAAATGGGTCATTGCATAAATAGGTCATGCAAATTCATCTAAAAGCGCCAAATTTGGCACAGATGTAGCTCAGGTCATACCGAAATGATTTAACTAGGGCGCCAGAGCCAGCGACCCTCAGGGCCAAGATGGTGGCCAAATCCAATATGGCTGCTGCCCGAAAAGGGTTCCGGCTATAACTTTTGAACCACATGAGTTACAAATACAAACTTGATATGTTTTTCAGCTTAATTGATCATGAAAAACACATAGGAATGTTTATATTTATGACCCAGTATATCTGGACCCCTTGACCCTCCAATTCCAATATGGCCGCCGTCCAAAAAAGCAGTTTAGACTGTAGTATGGGGCCTTACACCCCATTGTTCGCGCAAATTCATCTACAAGCACCAAATTTGGCACAGATAGAGCTGAGGGCATAATGAAATGATTTAGCCAGGGCGCCCGAGCCAATGGTCTCTGAGACCAAGATGGCGGCCAAATCCAATATGTCCGCCGCCTGAAAGGGATTCGGCTATAGCTTTTGAGCCAGATGAGATACAAATACAAACTTGATGTCTATTTAAAATTTTTTGACCATGGGAAACCCATAGGAATACTTACATTTATGATTACAATCTATCTCTAATCTGATTAACTGGTAGCTAATTGGAGCCTTGTTAACTCACACAGCGTCTCATAAAATTTATTCAGCAAACAAACATGATGCTAAACCTTAACTTACTTCAAATATGACGTTTTCTTATTCTTCTGTATCTTGCAACTATATTCGCTCGTCCTCGGCTCGTCGTCCTTTTGAAAACTGCGCGCACTGCCAGCGAACGTAAAAAAAAAAAAAAACTCTTTTGACAAGAGGTTAAATGAGATGTCAATCAGCATCAGCATCTACCAGTAGCGAATGAAAAGTCGGGGTGGCACCCGGGGTGGCCAATCAGATGTCAGGGGTGTCCAGTGCCACCCCGGACACCCCTCTGGCTCCGCCTGTACGTAGATGCACCTCAGTGACTATGCAGTTTATCAATCAATCACTCATTTAAGACAGACAAAAACATATCCCTTCATATAGGTCCACCTCACCAGCCTACATAAGAAAAAAAAAACATAGTATGTAAAACTAGATATATTAAATGCACAATTGTCCCTTTAAAGACCAGATGAAATGGTCTGACAAATTAAAGGAATAGTTCACCGAAAATAACCTCTGCTGAACACATACGAAGATTTTTAGAAGAATATCTCAACTCTGTAGGTCCTCACAATGCAAATATTGGGTACCAAAATTCACATTCTTTGTGCATACTGCCACCTACTGGTCAGGGAGGAGAATTTATAATAAAAAAGGACTTAAAGTTGAAGTATGTAATCTCTGCGACACTAGTGCCACTGAATAGAATTGCAAAAATAAACAATGTTTTTGAGTGAACAAAATATTGAACAGACCTCAAATAACGGCATTTGTTAAGTAATGTTGTTGAGTGGGGTCTAAATAGGTCGCTCTAGTCTAAACAAATACATTAATTGTTATAACACCACAGAAACAGTTTATATTTTTATTTTATCACTGAGAAAGTTACATACTTAAGCTTAAAATATTTAACTCTTTCTCACCCACACCTATCATATAACTTCTGAAGATATAGATTAAGCAACTGGAATCTAATGGATTACATTTATGTTTCCTTTATGTGATTTTTGGACCTTCAAATTTCTGGCCACCTTTCACTTGCATTGCATGGGCCTACAGAGCTAAGATATTCTTCTAAAAATTTTTGTTTGTGTTCAGAAGAAGAAAGTAAGCTATACATCTGGGATGGCATGTGGGTGAGTAAATGATGAGAGAATTTTCATTTTTGGGTGAAATATCCCATTATCCCATTATTTTCTGTCCTGTGTTAATGTATTTAAAAAAAGGGTTTCCTATTACTATTATTAGTCAGTGGCAGCTGGAATAAGACGAGGTACATTTTCCCAGGATATGTGTGTATATCTTCAAAAAGTTACTGTCAAATTTTAGCAATACACTAGCAAACACATGGCCTAAAACCTAACAGACATGGACTTAAAGCCACAAAGCTGCAATTTGCAGGCCATAGTGTCTTTAAACCACAATGACTCTGTCACATTTATTGCTTACATAAGGTAACTGTTGGGATATACTGTACCTGTAAACTGACAGGTATGAAGTTGTAGATCTTTTCAGTTGTGGAGCACATGGTGGTCCAGCAGTTCTGTGGAGGGTTGGGGAGAGCCATGGCTTTGGACAAAGGGGGAAGCACTTGGGACGTGTGTCTGGATCAAACTGTTGGGATGCCAGACTGTCCACATACACCTACTGTTTGTCTTTAGCCACATGCTTCATCCAGGAGCTCATGCACTCGTACAGATGATCCCCGGTGCTGAGCTGTGGAGAGTGAACATGAAAGAGTACATACAAAACAGAACATAATATGTATAGATTTGGATTTGAGAATATTACAAGAAGACTGTGAGGTAATTATAAAACAGTATTTTTATTATTATTATTATAAACTAACTTAAATGTAACATTTGACTTAATGGTGCACACAGTAATATTTCCCCTCATTAAAAATGTTTTAGACATAAACAAATGAGCAGTGATTTTGAAACATATTACACCAGCATGTATACTCCCATAAGATGAAGACTACTGTATTATTAAAGCATTTTATACAGAGAGATAATAAAATACTTAAACTCAAGCTCTGAACCAAGGGAGGTGCAAGCCAAATCCCAAGGAAAAGTTAAGCACTTTGGGAGGACTGGAGCTGACTGGCAGCTAACTCTAAAAATTATTCTGCACCTCCTCACCTACAGCAGACACAGTTGAGCACTTAAAATATAATACATTTATAAAAGGCGATACTAACACTTGCAAAAAAGCATTTCATTAAAATTACTATATCTTTTAATAATACTGTCTATTGATGATGGTAATATGTCCATCTATTTTCATAATATCCACATCACCTTTAAAATAAAGTAATGAGAAGCTGTGATTACAGTGATTTTTACCATAGTCAAGGGGTGTTGCAAGGCACAACACTACACAAAGTGGTTAAAATCCCCTTAAATGTGGTAAAAATCTCTAAAACTTGAAACTAAAACTAAAAAAATGGCAGCAACAGCAACCTGGTAAGACACTTATGTTCAGAAAATA
Organism: Moxostoma hubbsi; assembly: GCA_032164185.1. NCBI lineage: Eukaryota > Metazoa > Chordata > Actinopteri > Cypriniformes > Catostomidae > Moxostoma > Moxostoma hubbsi. Next base: position 44,871,751 of record JAVLUX010000003.1, read on the forward strand.
ATTATAAAACAACAGTTCCAGTCCTCTAATCTGATTGGACAAGTAGAGCTCCAAGAGTGCTAATAGTTGGTATAACAGCACTGTGGTGCTTTGCTGTTTGTATTTCTTCACTTGTCTATGTTCGCAGAAATCTAAGCAGACTTTCAGGCCGTGCTGTCTTTTAATGGCATTATCTTCCAAAGAATGCAGTAATGGTAAGCATTTTCAAAGTGCTTCATTTACGTTGGAGGAAAGCAGCATTCTAGTTTTGTTGAGTTAAGAGGTGTTAAAGTCGCTAAATCGAAACGTTACTGAATGAAAACATATTAGTGTGGACATAGCCTCAGTCTCTGTGTTTCAAGTTGACACACAACAGTTTTTTTAATAACAATTTTTATTGTACAGACATAAAACAGTGTACATTAAATACTTAAAGAGACAAGCATAAAAAAGAAAACATTGTCTGCACTTTTATCTTTTACACATTCCTTTCCAACATATACCTAAAAAAAAAAAAAAAAAAAAAAAAAAAGAACCACAGTAACAACAGAGTAACAACCACCCCAAACCCCTCCCCTCACCCACCCAAGAGGATTAGAAAATATCGGCAGTCTCTACACGCGATTATACTTAATATATATATATATATATATATATACATACACATACATACGCATACATTCACATATTTACACTTACATACATAAAAAAAAAAATACCTAGATGAAAAACTTGCACACCCATGATATATTTAGTCAGAATCTAGTGAGGATACAGAGTCGTAAATATTTAAAATAGGGTTCCATGTTTTATAAAATTTATCAGTTGAGCCCCGAATCGAATATTTCAATTTTTCAAGTGAAAGGAATAACATCAGATCCTTTAACCAAGAGGTAGTTGGAGGAGGGGTTGGACACTTCCAATGCAACAAGATGCACCTTCTAGCAATAAGAGAATCAAAAGCAATAACCTCTGCTTTCTGTCTCGTGATGGATGACGAGTGAGACACGCCAAAAATGGCGACTAGAGGGCATGGAGATAGAGAAACGTGCAGAGCCCTTGACATGAAGTCAAAAAAAGAAGCCCAATATGAGGCCAGTTTTGGGCAGCTAAAGAATGTATGGGTGTGATTTGCGGGAGAAAGGGAGCATCTGATACAGGAGTCCTCTGTTTCTGGAAACAATTTATGAAGTTTAGCTTTGGTAAGATGAATACGATGAAAGACTTTTAGCTGAATGAGACTTAGCCGAGCACATACAGAAGTAGAATTAACTCTAGCAAGAGCCTCAGACCATAGCTCTTCCGGTAACTTGATTTGCAGCTCATTTTCCCAAGTCATCTTTAGGTAGGAGAGAGAGGACGTACTAGATGAGAGTAACATGTTGTAGACAGAGGATATACGACTACCACCTGTAAGGGCTGACAATAAGTTCTCAACCAGAGATTGTTCTGGTAATTGAGGGAAACTGGGGAAGTTAGTCTTCAAGTTGACACACAACAGTTGATCATTATTTGGCTTTTGTTGGAATTCCTTTTATTAGCAGAGCAAAAATAGACAAAATAGCTCATCAAGTCAGATTACAGAGCTGAAACTATCTGTTTAATTAAAAAGATTTCAGTGAATAACAGGAAACTCACCAAACTTGAGTCTCATCAGCGGAGAGAGAATGAAACTCCAATTGACCAGGGGATACTAGAAGCTTTTGCCAGCTGTGCCTAATGCTGCCAGCACTGTCTTCACCAAGTGTGGAGGAGTGAAATCAGGCCCTGCACATAGTCATACCATTAATACACTTTAAAAACACTTCATCTGGCCTATTGCCTTTTTATTAGATATCGTAGTGTATGCTGATCAGAAATTATGTTAAGAGATGAGGGAAACAGGATTGGAACATGGTGCGGACCTCACCCCAACCTATGTTCCTGGGAGCACGACGGCCCTAATGTATTAGGAGAATGGGACTCTTTCACTAACAAATGCATTAAAAAGTTATTTATTTTTTATTTTTTATAAAGAAATAGTTCTCGCAAAATTTCCAGCGGATATACAATAGGTGTATATGCACATTACTTTTTTCTGCTTCTTTTCTATTTTTCTATTTGTATAAATTGTTTATTAATCTGACATGTTCTCACTGAGGAAGCACATGCCCACAGTTAGTAATTAGTATGCATATCATAAAATATCGATATTTGATTATTGATTGGCATATTATTTTATTGATATGTTTTTGAGGCATCGTTTTATTAACATAAGCCGAAATTTAAATTAGAATCCTAAATTGTGTGCTTTCCAATTCACTGTCTGTTTGCCTTCTGTTTTATGAAGTCAGGCATAATAGCTTTGGGAGACCACAAGGGGATGATATAACATTTACTGTTCTAAATACTGAAGGATGCATCAATGCGGTGCAGTTATGAATCTTGTCAACATACAGACAAAAGTTATAAAGGTTTTGTATATTTTCATGAACATACAAAGTGATGTTGATGAGTTTGAAGGTTAGTGTATGAAACTGGTATAAATGCACAAAAACAATTATTAGAATTGTCAGCGTATCTCATGCAATTTGTAGCTTTGAAGAGGTTTCATTCAAGCTTTCAAACCACAACAAGACATATTTGTAACAGAAACTATATTTTGTGGGCTATATGAAAGAAACATATACACAATAGATCATCCAGTGATGGCTAGTGTTAATATGCCCTTTGATAATGATTTGAGTCCAATTTAATGGAAAACTATGCAAGTTGTGCTCCGTGGCTCCAAATAATTTTGAGTAGCTTCAGGAGTCGTAGGTGAGTTGTATGTGTGCCTACCTTTATAGAAAAGTCTATAGAAATGCAAACACCAGCAGAGGCCAGTGGTATCTTCACACAATACACATCCATAATGTGTGGGAAAAGTTGTTTTATTATCGAATTATTGCAGGTTCAGTTCCATGATTCCTTTTCCAGTGTTTTTTTTTCTTCAGTTTGTTATGGTCTATTTTTAGTTTGTGAGACAAACCAATGTTATGAGCATTTTTTCAAAAAATTGACGAACAATTACACACAGGCCTAAATTTTTCTCTTGGAATTGATGTCGTATGACCAAATTATGTGCTTAATCATAATTGAATAATTTAATCGACTGACAGCTCTAATAAAAACACATTTCGGCTTAACACATTTTATATTTCAAAAGCCACCAGTAGTGCTAATTTAGGAATTATAATGATAACACAGATTTTATGGAACAATATGTGCCTATGCCAGATTAGCACAACCTAATATGCATTAGCTGCTGTGACATGGGTCTGACATTTATAACTTATTTAAAGTAAAGCCCGTCTCCTTCACCAGTAGATTACCATTTATATCAGTATGGACCAATAGCTATGCCAATAACACTAGTACTAATAAAGAAGACAGAGTTAGGAGAACGTTGAAATTTACTGCCATCTTACCAGCAGTTTGACATTGGCTACTGGACATGTGGGCCAGATGCAGGTGTCCGGGAAAACATGCCCCGTTTGACTGCAGTCCAATCGTCAAAGAGAAAGTGATGATCTACTGGAGAGGATGAAAGAAAGAGAGAGTAATTTTTTACAATTTTAACACTTACCTTTAATTAAACCACTAATTTGCTATCAAGTGTATGTTAAGTGTTGTTTCATTTGTATGATTGCAGCTTAAAAACATTTCTGCTGTATTTAATGTTTCTAAAGTCGACCTGTGTAATGGCACATTAAGCACGATTAATGAAGTCTTCAAAAAGTCTATTAACTTTTTATTTAATTATAAGAACTAACATAAATATCAGTCCTTCATAATATACATGGCAAAACTGAGAGATTAAGAGCATTTTCTTTTTCAATCATTCCTCTTTTGCCAGAAATACCATACATTAAATTTGTTTTCTTGTCTTTTAAAGTTATCAGTTAACTTTTTCTGCTTGTTTTCCCTATTTATAACTACAGGTAAGATATAAAAGGGAACCTGGAATAAACCATATTCTACAATACAAATTAAGCTTTAAGATAAATTGTAAATCTATTGTTTTTGTATAAATTATATTTTGCATTACAGATGCTTCCTTTCTAAAGAATGTTAAATGAAACACTCAAAATTAAATAAGTGGAATTCAACATGAATTGCCTTTAAGTTAATCAAGTGGCCTTTCAAGGGGACTTATTTCACTGGATCATTTGAACCCTATGGTGCCCTCATGTGGCTGAATACTGTTCCTTCCATTTTAAAGCCTGTGTGTACCTTTTTGTGTTTTCTGTTTGTTTGTGCATCCCCTCTAGCACAGCTACACTGACAATGTGACTATTGGTTTGATCAACCAATGGAAGGCGGGGAGTGTTCGGGAAACCTGTTTCAAAACAGACATTATTTTTGCAATAGATATTAGTCAAGATAGTAGCTAAATTAATTTTGTCTCAATTAAAAACAGAGCAGTAAGGGACAGATTTACAGTATCTCAATTTTTACATGCTTTTAGTGTTTTGCATCTGAAAGATTAAAACTGAGCTATTAAACTGTCCTATTTAGTATCCCATTAGTAATGAAATATTACTAAGATCTATTCCATTTGGAAATTTCCATTTAAATATTCTGTTTGAAACACACTTCATCTTTAACGTTTATTTGTCCTTAAGTGTCCTTACTAAACAATGTTTAACAGAAGGAGATTCATCTCAAATAAGCATTTTTGTTTTTTTATCTTGGCAATTAGTAACTGGTTTTGGTGGATTTCATTGAGTTAAGCTTTGAAAGGAACAGTCGCCAGCTAGAGATACTTTCAGGATTTTATTCCAGGCTTTACCTCAAGAACCTAATGATGTGGGAGTTTGAATGCGCTAAAATGTGCTTAAAAGTGTTTATTTAGTGACTAAATCGCTTAAAGACAAATCTTTTCATCTAAGGGGCAGCAGAGTAATCCAAGAGATTCACAAGGCTCTAATTCGCACTGAAAAAAATCCACCCAGACTGCTGTCAAGTTCCATCGTTACTATGGCGACACTTTCTGGCCATCTTCCAAGTATGGTGGCATTTGCATTTATAAAGGATAGGCGGCATTCGATCTGTGAGTGTGTGTACGTGTGTGTGTGTATAAATGTCTGGAAAGTGGGTGGGCATGGAGGAGTGTAATTTGCCATACAAAGACCAGCCTGGCAAAAGTGTGGTATGCAGAAAGGGCAGTGCCCATATGAGACTGGCATTTAACTGGCATCATTAAAGGCACTTCGACAAAATAATGGATGTAATATAGGGCAGTAAAGAGAACGCACAGTGATATTTAGTGATATTAAATGTTCACCAATATTAAAAAGCCATTCCAGCTGTAGAAGTAAAAGTTACTACATTATAAGTGTGTTATATTTAAGACTTCCACAGAATGTAACAATAAAGCAAAATTTGTAAAATTAAAAAGTCACCATTTTAATGGTGAAAATAAATTATATATTAAATTACCTGAATGAGAGCAGTCTTTGATCCCACAAATGCAATAAGTTAATTGAGGACAGACAGCCTCTGCACTGTGGGACATCCATGAGAAACATTTATACAGAGATTAGAGCTCAGTTTCCCCATCAAGAAACAGTGTAGATGTCTGAACTTCCTAGACCAAAACCAAGACATAGACCAGCTTTGAGCAGACAAAGGCACAACCTTAAAACCAGGAATTGAGCCTAGATCAGATCTTGATTTACAGTAGCTCACATACTATGGCAACAAAAACACACTGTTTCTGGCCAGTCTGTGAACAGAGAGATACACTACATACAGTACCTTTACTTTCTCAGTACCACTGTTTTTCATCAAGAAAACTTTAGTGTGAATAAAACAGGCATATAATCAGGGCTCGTGCTGCAGGGGGATGCTGTCCCCCTTGTTGAAAGGAATTACAAAAAGCATCCCCCTAGTAAAACCACCAACTAATCACGCAAAAAAAAATAATATTAATGATAATTCTCTACAACTGATCAATAACAGACTTTTAATAATGCCGATAAGCTGATAAGAATTAGATTTTGATATATTTGGGGTTGCCAGATATCAAGAGATCCATCCCCAATCAGGTTTTACACAGTTTGGAATGTTCTGCCAAAGTTACGCATTAGTTGCACAATCTGGCAACCAAGCACACAAGTTCTCTCTCCACTATGAAAAGGTTGTAGTGTTCAGAAAAAAGTGTATACATGAAACTTGCGGCACTGAAGGTAATGCAAGAGTTTTGTGCACCTTCAAAAATGGCCAAGAAGTTAGAAGAAATCTTTTGACTTTCTTTAAAAAGAAGAGAATGGAAGGTAAGATATCACTGTGACTAGTGTTTAGGACATTTTCAGAGACTAAAATTAGAATAAACCATATGAGTTTTTCTTTTTTCACTTTTTCAGGTTTTGTCCCACAAAATGCAGAACTGTTTAAGCATCAAGCATAGAGACAGCACAAACTCCTATTAAAAAGATGTGTGTGTGTATGTCTGTGAGCGATTAATCAAGAGAGAAAACCTTTTTCATGTTCTTGATGTTGTTATTATTATTATTTTATTATATTTTTAACTAAATTCAGCATAAAAAATCCAATAACAGAGGGTAACAGGTGCATAGAATGGCCATATATAAGCATTAGCACCATGAATCTTGCACAATGTAAAAATTAAAAATTACACATAACCTACTGCATACAGTTTAAACTCTCAATCATCATAGAGTGGTTACAAAAGTTACTCATTCTATGAACATAACCTACATGAGATCAGTATGCGGTAGAAAGCATCTTTATATGCAGCATGGACAAAATGACAACTGCAGTGACATCTTTGTCTTTTCTCTATAATAAACATATACAAATACACAAGAGACTGCTTGGAAATATAGAAAAAACCTATATATTGCAGTACTCTTATTTATTTAATACATGTTCCATCATTCAAAATAATACTCATATGCTTTATGAGGAAGTAAAAAAGAAAATATGCTATGGTACGTGGAAGTCCCTGTCATGTGGCCTGTAAGGTATGCGTGATATAAAATAATCTTCTAAAGTCCATATTTGGCTTTTGGTGTTGTTTACTGAAGCCTGCTTAAGACAGTTTAGCTACATCATTGAATTGGTATGTGCATCTTTGTTAAGTTTTCCTTTCATAACTATTGTTTTGATGTTTTAATATGTTGACACAAATAGAGAAATTACTCTCACTGTAACATTTATATATTAAAACTGTGGCAAAATATCAATGCTGGATTGCAAATTTCGAAATGATGTATAAATTGTCAAGATTAAATAACAATTGAATTGCAATACCATGCTTTAATTGAAATACCGATCGCAAGGCTGTCAGCAATCTTTGCGAGTACACCCCCCCACCATCCCCCTTGAAATTTTTTTACAAATCCACCACTGCATATAATGTCACATTACATGTCAGGATGACATAAAATTATAATCAGTATGCCTTCACACACATGTAAACAACAAATATGCATATAACATGGAAATATTTTTAGATTATATGATGTCACTAGATTAATAGGACATCACTTTAAAAGGAATACATCCCCTCCGCCAGCAGGATCCATGCTGCCAGCATGCGAGACTGGATGTCCACAGCTTTTCCATAACCACAGGAAGAGAGACCAAACACTGTCAGCCCCAATGCCAAAGCAAAACCTGGTGTCCACAGAACACAAACGCATCTACAGTTGAAGTCAGAGGTTTACATACACCTTAGCCAAATATATTTAAACTCACAATTTTTCACAATTCCTGACATTTAATCGTAGAAAACATTCCCTGCCTATTTTAAGAATGTGAAATGAAAGGGCCTGGTAGCTCAGCGAGTATTGACGCTGACTATCACCCCTGGAGTCGCGAGTTTGAATCCAGAGCATGCTGAGTGACTCCAACCAGGTCTCCTGAGTCACATGGTGTAACCTCCTCATGGTCCCAATTAGTGGTTTTCACTCTCAATGAGGTGCGTGGTAATTTGTGCATGGATCGCGGAGAATAGGATGAGTCTCTGTGGTATCATCTACAATAAGCCATGTGATAAAATGCACGGATTGGCAGTCTGAGAAGCAGAGGCAAAGGCAGAAACTTGTCCTCCGCCACCCGGATTGACTAACCGCGCAACCACGAGGACCTACTAAGTAGTGGGAATTGGGCATTCCAAATTGGGAGAAAAAAATTAAAAGAATGCGAAATGTCAGAATAATAGTAGAGAGGATTGTTTATTTCAGCTTTTATTTCTGTCATCACATTCCCAGTGGGTCAGAAGTTTAAATACACTTTGTTAGTATTTTGTAGCATTGCCTTTAAATTGTTTAACTTGGATCAAATGTTTTAGGTTGCAGGAATTTTCCCATTCCCCCAGACAGAAATGGTGTAACTGAGTCAGGTTTGTAGGCCTCCTTGCTCGCACATGCTTTTTCAGATCTACCCACAAATATTCTGTCGGATTGAGGTCAGGGCTTTGTGATGTCCACTCAAATACTTCGACTATGTAGTCTTAAGCCATTTTACCACAACTTTGGAGGTATGCTTTGGGTCATTGTCTATTTGAAGACCCATTTGCGACTGAGGTTTAACTTCCTGGCTGATGTCTTGAGATGTTGCTTCCTCATAATGCCATCTATTTTGTGAAGTGCACCAGTCCCTCCTAAAGCAAAGCACCCCCACAACATGATGTGGTCACCCCCATGCTTCAAGTTTGGGATGGTGTTCTTTGGCTTGCAAGCCTCACCCTTTTTCCTTCAAACAGAACAATGGTCAATATGGCCAAACAGTTACATTTTTGTTTCATCAGACCAGATGAAATTTCTCCAAAAAGTATGTGCACTTACAAACTGTAGTCTGCTATTTATGGTGGTTTTTGGAGCAATGGTTTCTTCCTTGCTGAGCAGCCTTTCAGGTTATATTGATTTAGGACTTGTTTTACTGTGGATATAGATACACGTCTAACTGTTTCCTCCAGCATCATCACAAGGTCCTTTGCTATTATTCTGGGATTGATTTTCACTTTTTGTACCAAACTACGTTCATTTCTAGGAGACAGAATGCATCTCCTTTCTGAGCAAGGATGGCTGCGTGGTCCCATGGTGCTAATACTTGCGTACTATTGTTTATACAGATGAACATGGTACCTTCAGGGATTTGGAAATTGCTCCCAAGGATGAGCCAGACTTGTGGAGGTCCACAATTTTTTTTTCTTATGTTTTGGCTGATTAATTTTGATTTCCTAATGATGTCAAGCAAAGAGGCACTGAGTTTGAAGGTAGGCCTTAAAATACATCCACAAGTAAACGTCCACTTGACTCCAATTAGTCTATCAGAAGCTAATTGGCTAATTGCCTAAAGGCTTGACATAATTTTCTGGACTTTTTCAAGCTGCTTAAAGGCTCACTTAACTTAGTGTATGTAAACTTGACCCACTGGAATTGTGATATAGTCAATTAAAAGTGAAACAATCTGTCCGTAAACAATTATTGGAAAAATTACTTTGTGTCATGCAAAAAGTAGTTGTCCTAAACGACTTACCAAAACTATAGTTTGCTAATATGGTCAAGGTCAAGGTCACGGTCAAGTTTATTTATATAGCACCTTAAAAGCACCATGAGTGCTAACCAAGGTGCTGTACAACAGTCATAAAATAACACATCCCCTACAATAAAAACCATTAAATGAAATAAGAAAAAATTAAATATCAACATAATACAATGCATCACCAGACAGGAGAGAAAAAAATAGTAATACTTAATATTAAATAATAATTGTACTAATGGTGAAAACAAGTTACGAATAAGCCTGAGAAAAAAAGTATGTTTTAAAAGATGATTTAAATATAGATAGAGTAGTGGATGATCTAATAAAAAGAGTTAGTGTTCCAAAGCTTTGGAGCCCGAACTGAAAAGGCCCTATCACCTTTGGTTTTTAAGCGTGACTTTGGAACAGTCAATAGCAGCTGAGAGGAGGATCTTAGCATTCTCTGAGAAGAGTAGATGTAGAGTAATATGAAATCTGTGGAGAGGATCAAAAATGAGTAATGACTTCAACTGTATGTCTGACAGGTGCACAAAGGGCCCCACTCTTTTGTGGATTTATATTTATTACACAGGGATGCTAACTCATGAGTGATGAAAAAGTTTAGAAAGTCATTGAAGGTGTTCCAGATGTATAATTTCTGCTCATTTGTATTGTATTTAAAGCTTTTTTTATGTTTAAGCTTAAAAGTGAATGCAGACACATCTTGCAACGTAAGCTCGATTTCACACTTGGTTGCATTCTGAAATGTGCAGACCACGATTCATAACTCAATGCATATATGCATTGCATTCTCAACTTTGCCGCAGGGGGTGCTTTAGCAATACAGCTAGATTAATGTGAACTGTCTGCTTCTAAGGTGAGTTTTCTCTTTGATGTCAACTACTGTCATGGCAGAGCAACAGTCTGAACAGAATACTGCTGAGCAAGTAGGTTAAAGTCAATATATTTGTAGCAACTTACATTCAGTTAAATGGCACAGGTGTTTGAAGGCAACTCTATTGCCCCCTTGAGTACTGAGGTCTTCTTATACTTAATTCTAAGATCAAATTTTTTCTAAAGAAGATTGTCATGAATTTGGCCTCTGGTCCCTACATATGGCTTAAGTCCCTCTTTCAATTTCAGTATATGGGATTTATTGCATGTGATTTGTGGTATCATTCATGTCCTTAGCCCAAATGGTGTGCTACAACTTTCGCAAAGTTTAATAATTTGAGTTATGGGTTTAGAACAAATCCCTAATTCCCAATTATGAGCAATAGTAATGCTTCAATTAGAAGCACAACTAAAATTGGACTCACATTTATTCGAGTATATCATAATTACATTATTCAGAATGTCAGAGAGAAGTGTGCTAATGGTTTCATCTGCCTTACTGGCCTCAATAATAACTGAGCTGAATGGTGATACTCCAAAACACACAACAGATTAGGCAAAAACCTGAGACAGAATAGACAGAGAATTGTAAGCAATTATGACCACTAAAAATATTCAATTAAATGTGTCAAATAGAAATAAGTTATGATGTTCATCTGAAAGAAAACACAGCAAAACATAGCACTTAAATTTAAATGAGAAATAGTGTTTCAGCACCCAAAGAATCTCTGTTGTGGTTAAAGCTTAGAGCTTGTATTTTAAAGACTGCTGGTTCGACCCTCACAATGAGCAAGCAATTAGCCATCACCATTTTTCTTAGAGCAAGGCACCTAATCCGAGTGTGCTCCAGTAGGTTTGGATTAAAGCATCTGCAACATGACTACTTAATGGGCTATATACTACCCAATTGCCAAATTCCGTAAAAGTGCATGTCAATAGTGGACATGTTCACACTTGTTTTACGTGAACATCAGATTAGCCATTTGTAAACATTGACCAGCTGAAGCATAAAGAGGAGGCAAATTGCCAAGGCACTTCTTCACTAAAGGTTTAATACATCACCTGACAAGCACCACACCCCAGTCAATATGCTCAAAACAGATCAGCATACAAACAGAAGCAAAAAGAAAACCTCTCAAATGTCAAGTAGTGTTTATTCAGGAGCATGTGGCCTACATAATCCTCACTGGGGCAGTAGGTAAATTTTAGTTGTTGTGTTTTTTGATTACACTTATTTAATGGAATGTGAATGGGCATGAAATTTTGAAATAAGGTTAATGCCTGGACTAAATTCTTCGCTTGACTCAATTTTTGTTAAAATTAACTGATTAGACTGGTTCTACATTTTCAAACTCATGTAGGTAAAACTTATATTGGTAGAGAGAATAACAAAAACAGAGCTCAAGTCTGTTTTGCGCAATCATTTTCCACATGTTAGAGAAAGGCACAGTTACAGTACCAGGCAAAACTAATATGTAGGATGAGGAATCATTTGTTTATAATGTATTTACATGGCCATTGATGCTGTTTTAATAATAAAGACTGCTATGGAAATAGGACTATTACTTTGTCTGTGTTATCCTTAACAAACCAAGATTTAGTGTCATTGGCTGAGATGAAAGGTCTCTTTGTCTTTAAACCAGCTCTCTCCCTCTCTCTCCTTCTTTCCTCAGGGTCAGGGACCAACTGACTGATGTGGTCAAATCTGTTTGAGTTACTTAAGATGTTATTTGTCTGTGATACTAGATACTATCTGAGCATAAGTGACGTGACTGACCTCCTGTAGCATGCGGCCCATACTGCTGCTGTCCTGCAGTGTTTGCAGGAGTCTGTCCAGAATCTGAGACACATGGGCATTATCATGCTCAGACTGACTACTGCAGCAGAGAGAACACCTAACACACAACCAGCACTAACAAAACACGCACAAAGAACAAATAAACTATTTTGGGAATTTAAATGCAACACTTCAGGGCAACACTTCAGGAAAAACACAACCAATATCAAATGTTGTTATAGTTGTATTTAACACTAAATAATAATAATAATAATAATAATAATAATAATAATAATAATAATAATAATAATACAAATGTGGAAAAGTTATATAGTTAGTGAAAAGACTACCAAATGAAGACAGCTCAACTAATTTGTATTCCAGATTGGGATTAAAGGAGCAAGTTTCTAGAGGCTCAAGATGTTTCATTAACAGCTCTGTCACAGACTGTCCAGATATATCACTGTACAAAGGTGGATACAGAAGTTAACAAGTGTAACAGACAATACATGTATACAACTGGCTAAATCCTGTCAAAATGTCAGTTTATTTCAGAAATTAGGATGTCAATATAAATATGGAAATTACTGCATACCATTCAACTTGGAAATTAGATTATCATTCTTCCTAAATCTCTATTTGGGAAAAGGCCAATAGAACATTACTTGATGACTTCCTACTTGGAAACTTGTGTGGAAATCTACAACTGTGATTTTCCAACAATGTAGGCCTACAGTAAGTGAACGACATTCAACAAGCATGGCAGCACCCATAGTACACACAGTTGTTGATAAACATTAACTTAAAAGCAAATAAAATACATCAATGATTCAACGTTCTACCATTACATGATAATAAAACCCTCTTTAGTAAACATTTGCAGAGGCATGTGTGTAAAACAGTAAATTCTCTTCTCTGTTGATAACATGCAACAAATACTAGCATTTCCATTTTGTGGAAATTGTTTTCTTTAAATAATAATAGTATTATTTTATTACTATATACAGAAAAGTGGTATATTTTACATCTATTCATGTTTACATTTTCCAGGCATAAGACAAAATGCTACCTAAGTACATTATTTAAAAATGTTTATACTTTGACTTTTTCTGCAATAGCAAGCTTCAAACAACCTAGCACACACATGACTCTTTCATCGTGCAGCCCCGCTAGGACATGCCCAGAGTCAGTCCGCTGTGGAACTGTACCGCCTGAGATTCATCTGCACTAGAGTGCCAAGTACAACGGGCACATTCTCTTGTGTGATGTCGCCAGCATGGGCACCAGCAGATTAATATTGTGGAGGATTACAGTTTAAGGGATTTAATCCCCATTGCAATAAATATTGTTTAAATATTAAATATTGGCTTTGTTTGGAAAATGTTAATAAAATGGGGGGCCTGGGTAGCTCAGCGAGTAAATTGCTGAGTGATTCCAGCCAGGTCTCCTAAGCAACCAAAATGACCTGGTTGCTAGGGAGGGTACAGTCACATGGGATAAGCTCCTTGTGGTCTCTATAATATTGTTCTCGCTCTCGGTGGGGTGATTGCCGCGGAGAATAGCGTGACGCCTCCACACGTGCTATGTCTCCGCAGTAACGCGCTCAACATGCCATGTGATAAACTGATGACTGTCTCAGATGAGGAGGCAACTGATATTCATCGTCCACCACCCGGATTGAAGTCACTAAGCCAACAAGAGGACTTAAGAGCCTATTGGGAATTGGGCATTCCAAATTGTGAAGAAAAGGCGAGAACAAAAGCCCATTGTTGCTACATATTGATTTGTTTTCTTTCCAAAGATGGAAATAAATTAATTTTGACATGAAAAGAAGTATATAGTGTCACATTTCAGCACTTTTAAAATCTGCGATTAATCGCAATAAACTAATTTGAAACTAATTAAAAAATAAACTAATTTTAATCACAATTAAAAGGTTTAATCGACTAACAGCACTAGAAAAATTGTATGATCTACCTTAGTAAATATTTTCTATGATTCTTTGTTATCTTTACAATGTGTCATCATGAATTAATCCTAAAGGAGATCTGCTATTTTGGAGATCTTTGCATCTGCTATTTTGAGTAAATTTCACAGGTAAATAAAATAAATAATTTTTACTTTTCAAAGCTGGTTTTCCCAGCATGCACAGGGCTTGAATAATTTATGAATTTGCATACAGTAGTTTTACTCTTTGCAAGTTGGTTTACACCAATTTTATTGTTGATTTTGTTGTTATGTTGTTTTGTTATGTGGTACATTTCCTAAAATTTTTCTAGATGGAGGCAGAGTGATGCTCTTGGCAATGTTCTGCTGAAACCTTTGGTCCTGGCATGTGGATGTTACTTTGACCCATACCACCTACGTAAAGATTGATATATACCACATACACCCCTTCATAGCAACAGTATTCCCTGATGGTAGTGGACTCTTTCAGCAGGATAATGCGCCCTGCCACAATGCAAATATTGTTTAGGAATGGTTTGAGGAATATGACAAATAGTTCAATGTGTTTACTTGGCCTCCAAATTCCCCAGATCTCAATCTGATTGAGCATCTATGGGATGTGCTGGACCAACAAGTCTGATCCATGGATGCCCCACCTCACAACTTACAGGACTTAAGGGATCTGCTACTTACATCTTGGAGCAGGTACCACAGGAAACATTCAGAGGTCTTGTAGAGTCCATGCCTCTATGGGTCAGAGCTGTTTTGAGGCATGAGGTGGACCTACATGATAGGCAAGTGGTTTTAATGTTGTGGCTGATTGGTGTAAGTGAAATAAACATAAACCATTTTACTATTTATTGTGTGAAAATTATTTCTATAATTTTTTTCCAAAATTACGACAGTGATTTCAAAATAACCAAGTGGTTAACCAAGTTGACAAAAGTTTAATAAAAAAGCATGTTGAGATTAAATGAGAGAAAAGTGATGTTAAAAAAAACAAGGTAAATATCACCTGTGAGCGGATGTAATTTTACATCTGCAATTTTGCCAAATTATGTAAAAAGTCTATAAATATTATTTAATTTAATTGTGTGTATATAGGATACATAAAATGTTGGTGTGGCAGGGAGGAGGGCGGAGCCGGGTCGTGATGCTGCACACCCGGCACCGAATCCGGCTAATCAAGCCCTCGAGGGGGATAAAGGCAACCGGAGGTGGCAGTTCGAGAGAGAGTGATTTACAGACAGCTGCTCTGCATGTGTTTATGTTTGTGTCTTTTTGTTTTGTTAAAAGATTATCTATAGTGTCAAGCCAGTTCTTGCCTCCTCCTTTCCATTGAACTTTGTTTCAGTTGGCTAAGAAATGAAAATGTTAGCTAAAAAAAGGACCATTTTATTTCAAAAACATCATAAATGTCATTTCTCTCACCAATATTTCAACCAATTGTGTTAAACACAATATTAGAGTTTGAAATGTGGAGGAAATTTAACTGACAATGACACAATTTCAATGACAAAAATGTCAAATCTCCAGTGATGCAAGCACATACTATGATAAGTAAGCTATCTATGATAAGTGTGTATATATACAGCACTGCATACAGATGTGTATGACTTTCTTTTTTACTATAAATCTCCACTTTCACATTCTTCTTTTGTTTTTAGTTGTATGCATTCTTTATCACCACCTACTAGGAGAATTTATAGTAAAAATGTACTAAAATACTGATCTATTTCTCACCCACACCTATCATATCTCTGGATTTAATCACTGGAGTCGTATAAATTACTTGTATGCTGCCTTTACATGCTTTTTGGACATTCAAATGTCTGGCCACCATTTACTTGCCATTGTATGGACCTACATACCTGATATATTTTTTCTAAAAATCTTTTTTTGTGTTCAGCAGAAGAATGTAATGGGTTAGAGTTAAGTTAATGTTTGGAGTATTATGGATAACTTTATTCTGACTTTATGTGATTTTTTGAGCTTGAAAGGTCTAGTCACCATTCACTTGCATTGTATGGACCTACGGAGCTGAAATATTTGTTTGTGTTCTGATGAAAGAAAGTAATACACTTCTGGGATAGAATTAGGGTGAGTAAATGATGATATGATGAAATGAGAATTTTCATTTTTGGGTGAACTATCCCATTAAGTATCTGCTGGCAGGTACCTCATGAATAAGGGTGGCTAACATCTGTTGATAGCTTCACACTTTGCTGAAAGGTTGCAAGTGATTGGCCATATATCTTTGTCAGTATGAACAGGAAGGTCATAACAGAGCAAATGTCTTGCTGAAAAAGGTCAATCAAGACCACAAACTTACATTTATTAGTACTTTAATTACTGTAAATAGAGAATCACTATGTGTTACAAAAAAAAAAAAAAAAAAAAAGTTCAGCTGTGGCAAATATGCAGTTTAAAAAGTAGCTTACCTGCTAAATCAGGTTTTAGACCTGGCTGCTTGTTCTTCTCATATGTTTTCAGCATGAAAGAAGGAATTCCAGACACAGTTTTGGTCCGAATCGCAAATTTCCCACATTCAGGGCTGAATGGTACACACCACTGGGCATTTGGCTCATATCTTGCCTCACTAGAGCTGTTAGGAATATTTCAAGGGCTGTATTAAAGGATAGAATTCAATAAACTAATGAGTTAAGTAGTTTTTATCATTTCATTTAGCTTGAACAATTGTGTTACAAAGGCCTCAATTTTAACATATATATTTTTTAAATCAAGACCAACAGTGCTTCATAATCACCATTGTGGTCACAATAATGAGCTCTTGAAATGAAAGCCTTGTGGTTTAAAATTGTGAATGTATTCCAGGTTGTTCGACCACAAACAGTCAGACAGTCACTGCAATCTTAAAATCATACCTGGTAAAACAGGTCTTACAGTGAGAGTTGAACTAGCTTCACATATGATGTCCCTGGCACTAAAATATCTTCGTCCTTCTCCTCATTCTCATTTTCTTTCCCTTCGTTCTCATCGTCCAGCTGCTTTGGAACAGGACTGACCTGTTAGCATTAGCAACATTATCATCAACATCATCATTATTATGATTCATGAAAAAAACAGAAACAATGTGAAGACATTTAGCAAAGGTTCTAACCTGCTCTTGTAAGTGTAGAATGGTGTGGGAAGGTTCAGGGTATTCTGAGAGAGCTTTGAAACCATGGCTTGCAACTTCTGTGTCCTGGCACAGCCACTGGAGGAAAAAAGCTTTAAAATTGACTGTTCAGTCATAGTGTTGGAAAAATACAATTTTATAATTTACCATTTCAAAATGTCAGCACTCACCTGACTAAGAGCATAGCCCCATAAAACACAGACTGCCTTTTTTTTGAATTTCGGAAACATTAAGGAGATATCAAATCACATGCTTTTAGGTAATGCATGTACCTATTCTTACTGTGAACAATGTTGCACATTATACAAAAGAATGGTCCTTGTAATCTTTCAACAAATTCTTGTAACTAACTCTGAACTAGAACTACTTCATCTGAAACTCTCCTTTTCTGTTGACATCACTTGGCCATGGAGGCAACTGTATCATGTTGGAAAAATGAGAACAAATCTGAGCCAACTTGCATTATGGTGTGGCTCCATTCTTGTATGAAAGTCATGCCCTTCATTTGTCTTACTGAATATTCTCTTTCACACAGAAATACATAACATTACAGAGGTGAAATGTGTTGTAAGCAGGGTTTCATGCTGACTTTATCTTGGAATTCAGACACTGCTTCAGAATGTCGAGATGCATCTAGCGGTCTCATATTCTTCTGTTTTGACATTCAAAGCAGGTACCAATGCCAGCACTTCAGCAGTGGCATTAAGGACCAATGGTCTGGTGTCAACAGAAAAGAAACAAGAACATTTAATTACAAATCATTATCATTTCAGCCACTTCACAATAAAAGATGTTATATTTATTAGGCATATACCTAATATGTAACTGTAATATGTAGAACATTCTAAAGGCAATGCATTTTTATATATATATATATTATTATTATAATTATCTTTACATTTATAATTGTCTTCAGTTTCAAATTTTTTAGGCTGTTTATAATTTCCCACCTGTTGTCGTAGACAAATACTTGTGTGATGGCAAATGAGCTGGTTGGAGACGGTAAATGTTTGGATTTGAGAAGGTGATTATATAAGATTTTTTTATCACTTTATTTAAAAAATAATATTTTTTACGTTTAAAATGCCATTTGAATTTAGAAATATCTTTTAAGTTTTTCTTGTTTCAATAAATTAATTACATTTTTAAAGCAAAATCGATAAAGCAAAAATATTCAATGATCCTCAGCAGGGGGGCTGATGATATTAACGGATATCGGGATATTTTTTTAATATTATTTTATTATCGCTAAAATATTTTTTACATTATCACATATACATATAGTTTCACAGAGGGAGATTTAACAGCAATAGACAAGAGTAAGAAACAAACCTGTCCCTGCAGATGTCCCTGACACAGGCTAGCCAATATCTGCTGCCACTGAGTCTCTTTACCAATGACCACAGAGGATCTTTCAAGCTGTGACATCAGTCTCAACAGGTCTGGATACACACGGTCCTTTACAAAAAGACAACAGCCTTAGATATGTATTATATGTGTTGGTCTAGTGGTATGATTCTTGCAGTTGATGTGAACAGTCCAATAAAATAGGAATTTGAATGTTCTGGACTGGAGCTTGATTGAATGTGCTGGATCACCATTCTGAATATTCTGGCCCAATTTAACTCCTGGCTATAATGTAGTTACAGTATACAGTAGCAGTTATATATTATGATACTGATTTACAATAGATAATCAGTTTTCAACAAAATAATTTTGAGAGATGATACACAAACTTTTAGAATACATGCATGTTCATAGAGATCAAACAAAACATGAAGAGAATGACTGGTCAGTGAGAACTAGAGAGAGAGAGAGAGAGAAGCTACAGAGCCAAAGGTATCATTCTGGGTGAGCAAACCAGAGTCTGATGTACATGAAGACCCTGCGGGATACAGAACTAAGAGGACAGAATTCAGTCAGGACAAAGACAAGAGGTAGAGGACACATCCACCTAATGCTGAAATATGTATGAAAAGCACTGTATATATGCGAATACAATTTCAGGGAAATTAAGTAACGCTTTTGATTTTGCGATCTATAGGCCAGCGGCTCTGCTTTTATAAGGGAAAGCAATGTACACCACAGATTACAAAATGCTAAAATATGACTTCATAACAGGACCAAAAACCGCTCAAAAGGTCAAATGCAGAATGGAGTGTCTAAGCATTAAAAAAAAAAAAAAAAAAAAAAAAAAAGGAAATACATCAGCAAAACCACAAAACAGCTTTTCTCTCATCTATTCATGTTTATGCTCTATGGCAATGTATGCTCATTATGCAACCTAAAGAACATATTTTTGTTGATCTGGCATTTTACCAGCGAGCAAAATGTTAGAGAAACACACACTCGGCATATAAGATTTATGGATAATATCTATTGTGAGTGGAAACAATAAATAATGAAGGCACAGACAATGGCCGGGTTAATGGCTGGAGTTGCATATAATGCAGGTGTGCTGTTGCCATGGCAACAGGGGTAGCAAAATAACCCAAATCTGAGTGGATGGACTACATTCATATTTCTGTATTCTGTGGTAGCAACTGAGCTGTAATACACATGGAATGGTGCTGTGTTATTAATGTAATTGTTGAGAGCTTTACTTATTACATGATATTAAACAGTAAAGCTCTAAACAATTGCATTAATAACACAAATCAACATAGAAATATATATATTTTTTAATATACCATTTTTTAAGTTAAAATCATATAAACAATATACAGTATACAAATATTTAGGTTAAATATAATCCTTCCAAATGCTTAAAATCAAGATTTAAAGTTTGTTATTAGTTTTTGATTTAATATTCCTCCTTCACAGGTAATCAGTACATGCCGTGCACCTGAATGACTCTTACCTTGTGTGTTCCCAGTCTTGGAAGAATGTAGAGGACAGAGCGAGACAAAGCTAAATCAGACACTCTGTAGTCACAGGCAGGTAGAAAATGAAAGACAGAGACTTATATTCTTAATCCACTAACTCCTCAAGCCCTATTCAAAAAGATCCTACTTTCAAACATACTGTATATTTTCACTAACTGCGTATAAACAAGGAAAAGCTCTGCTTTGCATGCTGCACCATTAGATTACACATATAAAGATTAATCAAAAAGAGCAGTTGATAGACAGTGAATGAATCACAATCTGTTGCTCTAGGGGCATACCTAATATCCATATCCTAATATCCTGGGTAGGAAGGACAATCTATGGTGACAGGAAGGACTGTTGAATGTTTATTTGTTTCTCACCCATAGCTATCATATTTCTTCAAAAGACACTGAAGAGTCATATGGATTACTTTTATGCTGCCTTTATGTCCTTTTTGGAGCTTCAAAGTTCTGGTCACCATTCACGTGCATTGTATATAAAAATATTTTTCAGCAGATTTTTTTTTTTTTTTTGTAAATTTTAATTAACTATCCCTTTAAATGCCAAGGGTTACAGCGATTTTACCACAGGTAAGGGGTGTCCTAAAACCTCATTAACTATGGCAAAATCACTGTAATATCAGCAACAGCAATATGATGAAAGAGACCCATTTTTAATAAGCAGATAAATGCATTATTATTAATAATATGAAAAAAAGTGCAAGCTGTTTGCAGTTGCTATTCAAAGTGAGCTTGGCACATTAATACATTGGTTGCTTTGCCAGGTGTGGGTTTATAGGAAGGAAGGTAGGAAGGAAAGAAAGAAATGTATCAAATCAGCATCAAATCATTGCCGTGTTGAAGAAGTGACCTTGCACACAGAGCATAGAGAACAACAGGTTACTAAGGTTAGAAAATAAAGAGGCTAAAACAACAGATAATCAAGATAATCACTCATGACTGGCTACCAAAGAAATGACAGGACCCATAACGTAATGAGACAAGTTCTGTGAGAGCTCATCACAGCGAGGGGCTGATGGAGGAGGGGTGGGAGGGCACATTCTTATTCTCCTCACCCACCTCATTCAGGCTTCTGTTAAGCCGAACAAACTGTCACAAATTATCCATCTCATGCAGTGGGTTAGGAACTCCAAAGAGCCCTCGGCTTTGAAGTTAATTCCAAAAGTTCCTTCAATCCTTTCCAACATCTGACTAACACCCTGTCTATTTCTGTCTCTTTATTTTCTCAAGCTGTTTCTGTAGCATAAACACTGCTTGAGAAGTCTCTACAATACTAAAACACTGGCCCAAGGCCAATGTTTCCTCAACTAAAATAAAAAAATTAGGAAAAGCTGAGAGGCTACATTGATCCAAATGACTAACAAAACAGTGATGAACCATGTGAAGGACAAGAACATTTCTTGATTTGAAAATGAAGCACAACTGAGGACTGTGGTACATGCCCAAGATCTGCATTTACTAATCTATTTCGGGTCTTGGGTATCAAAGAAACGCTACACAATGATTGAAGGGTTCTGCTGGTTTATATCAGAGTCTCTTGCTCCTAGACAGTGCTGCCTGCTCACATTTCTACTATTCATCACGCTGCCAATGCTGTGCGTAAATGAGTGACCAAGAAAACTGTGCCCAGACATGTCCAAGGCTTGTTTAAAAAGACATATTTTATTCAAGAGACTGACGATGACTTCTGAAGGCATCTGTATTTGGTTTACTACTTCTTTTCATGCAAAATCAACCTGAGTCACTTATAAATGTTGCTGAGAGAAGAGTAGTGTAAAAAGCTGTCCTGGGGAATTGAATTCCTTTCTGTTTAGTGCTCCCTATGGAGGCATCGCTATTACTATTGTTCGGAGTTAGTGCTAGGGATCTGCCAAAATATTAAACTTTGTCACTTAACTCGCCCTGTGCTGTTTGAGCTGTCGCACATGAATGGTACCTCAAATTGTGTGGGTTGTTGCACAGAGGTGAGCTATTACTCTTTTAAGTGATTTGACCTACTATTTTCACGGTACTGTAGATGATAAAAAAAAGGCTGGAAAATATCTCATTGTAGGAGAAACCCGGGCCACATCTAGGGGCAAAAACAAAATAAACACTTGGGGGTGGGCTCTTTTGACTTAAATAAGCAAGCAAGCAACTAACAACAACACCATAGCAACCTTCTAGCAACACCCTGGAAACCCCCTACAACACCCTAGCATTGTAACGTAAGTTTCCGCAGGCAAGCACCACTCACATTTTATAATGTTACTTAAAAATGTTTTATAAAACTACTAACTACTAATTATTTCTCAAGAAGGATACATAGCAATGAGAATAAGAAGTCTAATTTGAAAACACTTTACAATAAAGCTCTATTCGTTAACATTAGTAAATGTATTAGCTATCATGCACTAACAATGAACATTATGAACAACAGTGTGTATTAATCTTGCTAAATGTTACTATTAAATTATAGAAACAAAACTGTTCAACATTAGTTCATGTCAGTTCATAATGCATTAACTAATGTTAACTTCTAATTTTATTAGTATAGATCAAAATGAATATTAATCCAGATGAAGTGCTATGAAAGTATTGTTCATTGTAAGATCATGTTAACTAATGTTAACAAATAGAACCTTATGGTAAAGTGTTACCATAGATTTTACTACATAAAGAAAACTAAAGATAGAAATACAAAAACTAAAAACTACTTCAAGCATATTGTCTCATCTAATTAATCTGTGGGATTTGTACAAAAATTCGCCAGATGAGTCACTCTCTAAAAGACCCCCACCTACTGAAATGGCCCATCTTTCCCTCCATTAAACAGATTTTTAACCCTTAGAGAAGGGAAACCATGGCAGTTGTTCTAACCTCTAATTGGAGATTAACCCCTCAGTGTCCCCTTTATGCACCATTTGCTGAAAGGCCGAGAGGGGAGGCATAGCCACCTGAAACCAGCACAACCTCTGACCCCCAGAGCAAGACAATTAACATCCTTAATGAGTGGAGATAAAAGGGTGGTAAAATGCAATGTGATTGAGTCTGATGGAAAACACAAAAATTTTGGACAATGATAAAAAATAAATACAAAAAGAGTGGTTATAAATAGACAATAAATTGCCAAGGCAAGCATCACTATCTCTAATGCTCATACTTGAAGGAATATACCAGGTTCAATACAAGTTCTCGAATACGTGCACTTAAAGAATTTTTCCAGTTCCAAAACAGTTCCCAACCCCAACCAATCAACAGCATTTATGGCATAATGTTGTTTGCAACAATATACATTTCTACTCATCCCTCCTTTTCTTTCAAGCAAAACAAAAATATGGGTGAGGCACAAACAAAGGAAGTGAATGGGGCCAATCTGTAAACATTAAAATATTCAGTTTCACAAGTATAGCCACAAGACATAAACAATTTGCATGTTTATATGATTTGTGATAAAATCACTTACCAACCTTTTCTGTGTAAAGCTATATCCAATTTAGCAATGTCGATGCCATGACAACGTAATGCTGTAAACTCAAAATATTTTTTGTGGTTATCAACATTATGCCACAAATGCTGTCGACTGAGCTTTACTTGTTTTGAACTCGGAATTTTCCTATAATAGTGATCTATACAAACCATTAACTGCAAGTATTAAACTTGTCCTTCATGTGCCACAGACATGAATGTTACCTCAAAATGTGAGGCTTGTTGAGAAAAGGTGTGGTATTATTTTTCTAAGGGATAAGACAAATGATTTTTGCCTGGCAGATGATTAAAAAAAAAAGGCAAAATTGGACAGGCAGGCATCACTCACATTTTCTTAAAAAAAATATAAAAAATATACTTAACTATTACAGATGTACTATTTCTAAATAGTATCTCTTTTTCAAATAAATTGTTTACTTTCACTTTATTGATAATAATAATAAAATAAATGTCCAGAAATTTTAGTTTTGAATGGCAGTATACAAAGCTACAACATAGTTAAAGGTCAACAAATAAAAACATGACAACATTAAAAACAGTATAAAAAAAGGTTAATGGTCTACTTGAAAGAACAATACTGATCATTTTTGTCAGATTATTCAGTTTCTGTTCTGAAGTCTGGTTGATTTGGCCTGGTGTTCTGCAGAAGTGTTGTTTTCTTTACTGCAGACTGGTGGGGCTCCAAGGCTGGAATTGTGACTTTTAATGAGAGCCATGACATGCATCTCAGAGCACGACATAACTGGAGTGAGTGCAATGGAGAAATAACCACTGTGGCACACTTTGGCACACATCACATTGGCACTGATGATAGTGGCTGATTGGAAGCATAAGGTAACAGCAGCCTGGACAAGAAGGATGACAATGCTTCTCTGAAGACATCTGGGAGTTGGTGAGCTGCATTTCTTGATGCATTTACTACATCTACACTGTCTGAAAACAAAAAAATAATTAGTAAAATGTGTTATTTATTGGCAAGTAACTGGTGTTTGGCTCTGTGACTTCACAATGGTGAAAATACATAAATTCTTCAACCTCTATATGTCTCTATAACCTCAATCAGTAGCACATCTGTATATTTAAAACAGTCCTGCATGGTTGAGCTCTTTTCCTCAGGTCATAGAGTACATTTGATTTTCTTGTTTACCAATATTTTTTGCCTCAATGACTTTGTACGTGGAAAGTTCAGGTCACAGTAACTGTACTATGATATGGCTTCATGTAGAATTTAGTAATTATTGCTCTAGATTCTAAGGCTGCGCATGTTGCCTAGTAACACTGACATCTGGAAAATGGTTTAAATGGAAGCATAAGATGAGGAGAAATTGTTTTTCCAATTTGTTTAATTTTAAAATGCCTGACTGAAAAACACAACACCGTTAAACACAACACCGTTAAAAGGATAGTCCACCCAAAATAAAATAAACAAATCTGTAATTTTCTCACTCTCAAATCGTTCCAAATTTGTATAAAGAGAAATTAGGCAGAAAGTTTTCTTTCATATTTTTTTTTTATTTTTTTTTACATTTATTAGGTAGCAAAACCACAAACCAAATGGCATGAACAAACAAATTATGCCAGACCTTTTCTAAAAACTATTTTCGTTTGTCTCGTTATTTTTACAAACTGTTGTAAGTTCAAACATCCATACATTTCTAAAGCTAAAGTATGTAACTTTTTCGGTATTAAAATACTTTCTCCTATCCCCTCTTAATATGCACAGACAACTATAAGAATGTCATTCAAAGGGAAGTTTTCTTGAAAAATTAAAATACTGTGTCTTTGTGGCGCTATAAAAATTCCTGTGTTTGTTTTAAGCCACCCGCTTAGACCCTACCCAACAATGTTACTCGTGATTTGGAGGTGGGACTACCTGACTGTTTGAACAACTGTAGAGGAGGGGTGTGCTAGTGGTGCAGAAATTACATACTTTAAGTGTTCAAGCTTTAAGTGTTAATTACTCTAGGTGTCAAGATGCTTTTGCACAGTAGTTTTCAGGAGAATGGGCTACCACCAATTCACCTCTTTTCGAACGGAGGGTTCTCTCTGGACTATTTGCAACAGTGAACTGGCCAGTTTAAGGTTCTTCAAGGGTGTTTGGATGTCTGACAGAGTCTCCATAAGGGTGGGGCATGACAGCACATTTACCACGGCATCACCAGCAAAGAAGTGCCCCAGGGAGGTGATATATCAGGTGGGACAATCTTCATAGCTAAGAAAGGTAAAAAGTTATTCCACAAAATTCAATATGAATGCTATTGAATTGATAATGATATTTATAATGACATTCAATTTAATATAAATAATAATATAAACTATATTTTCTTTATCCAAGCATTCTATATAAAATGATGCCTTATAATTATGTTTTACGTGTATATCTTTCAATTGCCACAAAACTCAGACGAAGACGAAGTGACATAAGTCAACACATTTTGTGCAATTTCTGCATATTATTAGTATTCTGCCATCTTCAAGGAAATGAAGCTCACTGTTTTATTATGAAGTGTTTAAATGGGGATAGGGGTTTGTATTGAGCTCTAGGAGGTCAGTCTGCTGAGAGTTGGATGCTCAGCAGAATCAGGGAGATTCCCATTATCACTTGCTCAGATGGAAGGTCCTACAGAGAGAAAGAGCAGACAGGCAAGGGCTGAAGCAGATGGAATCTCTGAGAGAAAACTGGATGCAAATCAATTTAAGGCAAGAAATATATATACAGTGCATCCGGAAAGTATTCACAGCGCTCCAGAGATGATCAATTGGGTTCAAGTCTGGGCTCTGGCTGGGCCACCCAAGGACATTCACAGAGTTGTCACTTAGCCACACCTTTGTTATCTTGGCTGTGTGCTTATGGTTGTTGTACTGTTGGAAGATGAACCTTCACCCCTGTCTGAATTTCAGAGTGCTCTGGATCAGGTTTTCATCAAGGATGTCTCTGCACATTGCTGCATTCATCTTTCCCTCTAGCCGGACTAGTCTCCCAGTTCCTGCCGCTGAAAAACATCCCCACAGCATGATGCAGCCACCACCATGCTTCACTTTAGGGATGGTATTGGCCAGGTGATGAATGGTGCCTGGTTTCCTCCAGACATGATGCTTGCCATTCAGGCAAAAGAGTTAAATTTTTGTTTCATCAGACCAGAGAATTTTGTTTCTCATGGTCTGAGAGTCCTTCATGTGCGTTTTACTGAGGAGTAGCTTCCGTCTGGCCACTCTACCATACAGGCCTGATTGGTGGAGAGCTGCAGAGATGGTTGTTCTTCTGGAAGGTTCTCCTCTCCACAGAGAAACACTGCAGCTCTGTCAGAGTGACCATCGGGTTCTTGGTCACCTCTCTGATAAGGCCCTTCTCCCTCGATCGCTCAGTTTGACCAGGCGGCCAGCTCTAGGAAGAGTCCTGGTGGTTCCAAACTTCTTGCATTTAAGGATGATGGAGGCCACTGTGCTCATTGGGACCTTCAATGCTGCAGAACTGTTTCTGTACCCTTCCCCAGATCTGTGCCTCGATACAATCCTGTCTCTGAGGTCTACAGATAATTCCTTGGATTTCATGGCTTGGTTTGTGCTCTGACATGTACTGTTAACAGTGGGACCTTATATAGACAGATGTGTGCCTTACCAAATCATGTTCAATCAACTGAATTTACCACAGGTGGACTCCAATCAAGTTGCAGAAACATCTCAAGGATGATCAGTGGAAACAGGATGCACCTGAGCTCAATTTTGAGGGTCATGGCAAAGGCTGTGAATACTTATGTACATGTGATTTTTTTCAGTTTTTACTTTTAATAAATTTGAAAATATAAAAAAAAAACTTATTTCACATTGTCATTATGTGGTATTGTTTGTAGAATTTTGAGGAAAATAATGAATTTTATCAATTTTGGAATAAGGCTGTAACATAACAAAATGTGGAAAAAGTGAAGCGCTGTGAATACTTTCCGGATGCACTGTATATATATATACTATATATATATATACAGTGTATATATATATACAGTGCATCCGGAAAGTATTCACAGCGCTTCACTTTTTCCACATTTTGTTATGTTACAGCCTTATTCCATTACAAATACAAGAGGAGACGCTTTGATGAGATCATCACACAAAAGTTTTTCAGGTCAAGTCTGAGGGAAACAAATAATCTTGATCCTTTTCTTTGAAAATAACAATTTATGTGTATATGCAATCAGTAGGTTGAACAGGAATTACAATTTCCTACGTTTTCAGTTCTTTGTTCAATGCAGACAATTCAGTAGCAACACAAATTTACATTTATTCATTTAGCAGATGCTTTTCTCCAAAGCAACTAACAAATGATGAATAGAACTAAATAGTATTTGATATCCAGTGTACCTAAAACTCTATTTAATGTATTAGTACTTGTTGTGGCCCCTTTGTAAGCCCTACATTTTCTGATCTCTGATCTCTGATGTATAACTTGCAGCAGAACTGTGCATGCTCTAGACCAAGGGTTCTCTCTTAGGGGTTTCCATAAAACATCTTAAAATAAACAATAACTAATGATCTGTTAACCATTATATAATGTAAACATGTTAAAGGTTTTAATTAAAATTATTATAAAGGGTTCCATAGGAAAACTTTGACATTGTTTCGACAAACTTATGCAATGTCACAACATTTATTTCCATCCAGAGTTGCATTAATTTTTGGCCGAGATCTTGTGATGACAGGAGTGTCGAACCACTCCGTAGAGTCTTCTCCAGCATATCCCAAATACTTTCAATGGGGTTAAGGTCAGGACCCTGTGGTGGCCAATTCATGTGTGAAAATTATTTCTCATGCCCACTGAACCACTCTTTCACAATTTGAGCCTGAGGAATCTTGGCATTGTCCTTCTGGAATATGCCTGTGCCGTCAGGGAAGAAAACAATCCTTTGATGGGATAACTGGGTTATTCAGTACATTCAGGTAGTCAGCGGACTTCGTTTTATTGCCGTATTACCTTGCTGAGCCTAGACCTGACCAACTGAAGCAACCCCAGATCATAACACTGCCTCCAGATGCTTGTACAGTTGGCACTATGCCAACAAATAGCACACCAGATCCAACTAATTTAATATGGCCTATTTCATTGATATTTTATGTGGGCCACGGCTGACATCTAGAGCTGATAATAGCAAACATGCCCAGTGAATCATTTGAAAAATGGGGAGATTTATTTTTTTGCCTTCAGCATGTGATATTAGAAAAGTCAAAAAAGTAAAACTTTCTAAAAAGTAATCTATTCAAACATTTGTGACAATAATATGTCTGAAAAGCTTCACATTTGTGAGACGTAAGTGATCAGTTATGGCAGATCTCGTACTTCTCTGCAGTGAGCTGAATGAAGTCATCAGTCTCCTGGAGCAGAGTGGAACAGCAGTTGGAATGGTTTTCCAGCACTGTGATGTAGGGGTGAGGAAAGCTCCTAAGATCACACAAACCTATCAAATAAAAAATAAAAAAAAATAAAAAAAATCACTTAATTATCACACAACCATATACACAAGTGCAACAGTGGGTGAGAGTCTTGAGTGCAGTTCAGAGTAACATAGCAGTCATGACAGTGATGAGACATATACTAATTTACAATAACATCAGATTACACAACACAATTTACATATCTAATATACACATAATTACACACAACACAATATACAATAATAATAATATACAATTTACAGTATACAATACACACAATATAGAATACACAGTTAACAATTAAAAATAGTATATATAAAATATACAGTAGGTTGTATTGTTCTGTATTGACATTCAGGATTTCAGTTGATAGTCAGTTGCCAGTGTGTTGTTAAGAGAGAATATAATTTATGACAGCCCAGTGTGAGATTAATTAAGTGTAGTTCTGATGGATATTGATCGTGAGAGATCAAAAGTTCAAAAGTCTGATTGCTTGGGGGAAGAAGCTGTCATGGAGTTGGCTGGTGTGGGTCCTGAAGCTGCGATACCGCCTGCCTGATGGTAGTAGTGAGAGCAGCCTATGGATCGGGTTGCTGGATTCTCTGATGATCCTGCAAACTTTTTTCACACACCGCCTGGTATATATGTCCTGGAGAGAGGGAAGCTCACCTCAGATGATGTGTCTGGCATTTCGCACCACCTTTTGCAGGGCTTTGCGGTTGAGGGCGGTGCTGTTGCCGATGAAGCATGTCAGAATGCTCACTACAGTGCTGGTGTAGAACCATGTAAGGATGTGGTGGTTCATTCCAAACACCCTCAGCCATCTCAGGAAGAAGAAGTGCTGGTGAACCTTCTTCACAATTGCACAGTGTGGATGGACAATGTGAGTTCCTCTGTGATGTGGACACAGAGGAACTTGAAGCTGCTGACTCTCTCCACCGGTGCTCCTTTGATGGTGTTCTCTGTCTTTTCTCCTGAAGTCCACCACAAGCTCCTTGAGGGAGAGGTTGTGCTACTAACACCAGCATGTCTGAGTGTTCACCTCCTCTCTGCATGTATTTTCCATGTGCATCCGCTTTCTATTTTTAGCGCGATTAAACTGCATGCATTTTCAGCACACACCTATTTTTATCCTCTGTGTTACATGGATTATTGCATCGATCTCAAAGCACTGCTTATCAAGAACAAAAAACAACAACAAACATTTGTGTGAGGGACTCGATCTCAAACCCTCACCACTCAGGAACAACCAACAACATCAAACAACTGCTGTAAGTCATGGCATCCACTCATGTTATTTTTTTCTGCATTGCATGTCACATGTTTACAATAACCTCTTCCGTCAGCAGTGAGGGATACACATTAAATGTAAGGAATTAGTCAGGCTGACGGAGAAGTTTAATGAGTTAGAGACACGCATCCGAACGCTAGTGGAGGTCAGTGAGAAAGAGAAGCCTATAGATACTGTTTCAGATGCGGGCAGTACAGAGCAACATGCACTTAGTGATGCACCCACTGGGAATCATGTTGAAAGAGCCCTTGTTATTGGTGATTCTATTGTAAGGAACGCGGATATAGACACTCCAGCCAATATTGTTAATTGCATTTCGGATACCAGAGCGTTTGACATCAAATCAAATTTACAAGTACTGGCTAATGCTAAATGTAGATTTTCTAAAATTGTTATTCATGTCGGCACTAATGATGTCCGGCTTCACCAGCCAGAGATCACTACAGATAATGTTAAAGAGGTGTGTGAATTTGCAAAAATTATGTCAGACCCTGTAATATGCTCTGGCCACCTTCCTGCTCATCGTGGTGACAAGGTTTATAGTAGATTTGTGTTTTCTGAATGGCTGGATGTCTGAGTGGTGTCTGGAGAATAGAATAGGATTTATAGACAATTGGAAGAGTTTTTGGGGGTAGAACTGACCTACTAAAGAGAGACAGACTTCATCCATCAAGGGAATGTGCCGCTCTCCTCTCTAGTAATTTGGCTCATAGTCTTAATAATGATAGTATTTGACTAACTGGGTTCCAGGTCAGGAAGCAGACAAACTGATTAATCCGAACGTCTGCTAACTGCCTTGAGATGTCACAGAGGGCACATAAACATAGAGACTCATAGAGACTGTATCACCTAGATATCATACCTCAGTCAGTCCGGATCGGGAACAGCCTCTCCACCACCACCACACTGAGCACTGGAGCCCCCCAGGGCTGTGTGCTCAGTCCACTGCTGTACACTCTGCTGACTCACGACTGTGCAGCAATGCACAGATTGAATCACATCATCAAGTTTGCCGACGACACGACCGTGGTGGGTCTCATCAGCAAGAACGACGAGTCAGCATACAGAGAGGAGGTGCAGTGGCTAACAGACTGGTGTAGAACCAACAACCTGTCCCTGAATGTCGACAAAACAAAAGAGATGGTTGTTGACTTTAGCAGAGCACAGGGTGAACGCTCTCTGCTAAACATCGATGGCTCCTCTGTGGAGATGGTCAAGAGCACCAAATTCCTTGGTGTTCACCTGGCGGAGAGCCTCACCTGGTCCCTCAACACCAGCTCTGTTACCAAGAAAGCCCAGCAGTGTCTCTACTTTCTTCAAAGGCTGAGGAAAGCACATCTCCCACCCCCCATCCTCACTACATTCTATAGAGGGACTATTGAAAGCATCCTGAGCAGCTGCATCACTGCCTGGTTTGGGACTTGCACCGTTTCGGACCGCAAAGCCCTGCAGAGGATAGTGAGGACAGCTGAGAAGATCATCGGGGTCTCTCTTCCCTCCATCGTATCATCAGAAAATTTAATGAAGGCATTGGAGCTTTATGTTGCCACACAGTCATGTGTGTACAGGGCATACAGGAGTGGGCTGAGAACACAGCCCTGCGGGGCTCCAGTGTTGAGGGTAAGCAATGAGGAGATGTTGCTGCCCATTCTAACCCCCTGGAATCTGCTTGACAGGAAGTCCAGTATCCAGCTGCACAGCAAGCTGTTTATGCCAAGAGCCCGGAGTTTCACATCAAGCTTGGAGGGCATTATGGTGTTAGTCTACAAACAGCATTCTCACATATGTATTCCTTTTTTCCAGGTGGGAGAGAGAGCAGTGTGTAGTGTAGATGCAATGGCATCATCAGTGGAGCAGTTGTTGCTGATGATGGGGGTCAGAGCAACAGGATGCCAGTCATTTAAGCAAGTGATTTTGGATTGCTTTAGTACAGGCATGATGGTGGACGCTTTAAACATGTTGGGACCACAGACAAGGAGAGGGAAAGGTTGAAAATATCCATAAAAACACCAGCCAGTTGGTTTGCGCACACTCTGAAAATTCGGCCCGGAATGCCGTCTGGACATGCGGCTTTACGGATATTCACCCGTCGGAAGGATCGAGTTACATCCGATACAGAGATGGATAGTGAACTAACCTATGTAGCTTCAGCCGCGAGAGCTCTCGCTGTGAGGGCGGTGTTATTTCCCTCGAAACGAGCACAAAAAGTATTTAGCTCATCCAGGAGAGAGGCAGCAGAGTTCACGGCAGAGTTTTTAATTCCCTTTGAAGTCTGTGATGATATTTATTCCCTGCCACATGCTTCTAGAGTCGGTCGTGCTGAACTGTCCTTCAATCTAGTCCCTGTACTGGTGTTTGGCTGCTCTAATAGTTTTGTGGAGGGCAAAACTGGCTTGTTTATGCTTCTCCACGTTCCCGGAATTAAAAGCAGAAGTGCTGCACGGACATCGCTTTTAACCCATGGTTTCTGGTTTTGGTAGATCCATATATATTTGATCGGTACAACATCCTCTATGCATTTACTGATGAAACATGTTACGGTATCAGTGTAAACCTCGATGTCGTCATCAGAGGAGGAGAGGAACGTTTTCCAGTCCGCGTGATCAAAACAGTCTTGTAGCACAGAATCTGATAGGTCCGACTAGCACTGGATCGTACAGAGGGCAGGTGCTTCCTGTTTCATTTTCTGCCTATAAGCAGGCAGAAGCAGAACGGAAGAGTGGTCCGATTTGCCAAATGGTGGGCGGGGGAGGGATTTGTAGCCATCCCGGAAGGGAGAGTAGCAATGGTCCAAAACCTGGTCCCCTCGTGTGTTGCAACTGATGTGCTGGAAGTATTTAGGTATGATTGATTTGAAATTGACTTTGTTAAAGTCCCCGATCACAATGACGAGTCCTCAGGGTGCAAGGTTTCCTGCTCACTTATGCTCACATTCAGTTCCTTGAGTGCCTGGTCTGTGTCCACTTGTGGGGGGATGTACACAACTGTGATAATGACCACTGTGAATTCCCTCGGTAGCCAGAATGGCCGACACAGAAGAATTAGAAATTCCAGATCAGGAGAGCAGAAAGACTTGATAGAAATCTATCTTGATAGATAGACTTGAATGTTCCTCTGATCAAACCAGGATTTGTTGATCATAAAATATACACCACCACCTCTGCTTTTACCTGAGAGGTCTTTTGCTCTGTCCGCTCGGTTCGATGGCTGAGACTGGAATCTCTGCAGACATCCAAGTTTCTGGTAGGCAGATAATGCAGCAGTCCCTCGTCTCTCATTGGAAAGAGATCCGCACTCTCAGCTTGCAGAGCTTGTTGTCTAGAGACCTCTGTTTTCAGTGTGCTATTGCAGAGCCATTGTCCAAAAGTGTGTGTCTATTGTAGACGATAAGGCATACAACATCCAAGACAAAAAACATAAGAATTGTAGACAAAACAAACAAAAAAACTGCAACATGTTGGGTCGGAGCTCGCAATGCAGCAGCCACACTCTGCGCCATCTTGAACTCAACTATTAATTGGGACTGCATGAAATATTTGTACTTTGAGGAATATATTTCCCATCGAAGGGACTGTTTAAGTGAACTTTAAAAATGTAGAAGGTGATAATAATTGTGAAAAACTTGATGACCAGTTAATATATATACACTTTTCCTTATACATTCAAATAAATTAACCCAAATCTTAATAAAAAAAAATATTTGTGTCAACTACATTGACGAAATGTTAGATACACATTTATAAAAAATGTTGTGTTAAATAAAAAGGTATTTTAATTAAAAACTATATTTATTAATAAAACATATGTTAAAATAATACTGGCGACCTGTCCAGGGTGTACCCCGCCTTTCGCCCAATGTTAGCTGGGATAGGCTCCAGCCCCCCGTGACCCTGTACAGGATAAGCGGTTGACGATGGATGGATGGATGGATGGATGGATGGATGTTAAAATAATATTGTTTTGTTCATTATAGTTAGCAGCAGTCATGGGGGTGCAGTTATACTTGCAGCAAAAAAAAGAATTATGAAGAAAACTCAACTTTTTTACAAAGAAGGATGGCTCTTGAGTGCTTGCATAAAGTTAAAAAATGTGAGTAATAGAGAACAGTTGTTAAATCCTCTATTTTTGTGTGTTACTCAAAGTGTTCAATAGCAGGTAAACTTCTGCAGACAAATTAACAGTCAGCTCAAACTAATTATGAAAATGGACGCAACTATTTGACAAAAAAAAAAAAAAAAAAACGCATTCAAGACCAATTATTTATTCTAAATATGATTTCTCAGCGAAAGGAACGTTGATTTATTCTAGTAAAATCCCTAAAAAACTCCACCCAAACTGTCTCTATTTCTGTTGGCTATCTACAGTAAGTGGCTTTGTGACTCCATAGCAGATTGCAGAAGAGGCATTGAACAGACGGACACAATGAGCACCAGTGGGCATTTTCCATTAATCCTCATGCACTCCCTTGATGCCCACCTGTGATAAAGGCCAAGTAGCAATCCCAGGCCAGCACACAGCCCTTGACCCATTCATCTTCACACCGGGGAGGGACTCAACAGAGATGGAGAAAGATGACATGCATGGTCATTTGATTCATTATACAGAAACTGATCAAAGAGGTTATAAAACTTAAGCTAAATTCACAGATGTTTGAAATAACAAAACACAAAAATCCATGCATTGTGAGCTGTATGCAATGGCCAGAGAGCCCAATTTAATAAGTAAATCTGGTCTCTTAAATCTTTAACTATGACCAAAGCCTTAGTTTCTCAAAGGTTGATTAAGTTATTTTGGTCTTCATTTGATAAAAAGAGGAGAGAGGAAAACAAGATAAAGAAAAAGAAAACAGGTAAACTGACTCCGAGTTACCCATTTAACTTCCTATGACATTATTTGACCATTTCTCTTTAGTTTTAGTAAACTGTCAGAAAGTCTTACTTTGTTAAACAGTATAAAATTTAAAACAGAAATACATTCATTCACTCATTGCTACTTTGTGATTCTAAAGAGACAGTTTTCTTGACTTATTTGAAACTTGATATTTTAAGTAATTTTGTTGTTGTGTGTCTTTAGCTGCTTCTTGGCTAGGTCCCTCTTTCAAAAGAGATTTTTAATCTCAAAGAGTTTTAACTTGGTAAAATAAAGGAAGGTATGTAGTTAACTAACTAACTAACTAACTAACTGTGACAAGGAGGAGGGCGTGGCTGGGCCATGAGGACACGTCTGCCGATGAATTGTCCTAATCATCTGGGAAGGGGATAAGACAAGTCGGAGGCGCCAGTTCGAGAGAGAGACACACGTGACCGCTCTCTCTCTCTCTCTCTCTCTCTCTCTCTCTCTCTCTCTCTCTCTCTCTTTCTCTTTCTCAAACGCATCCACCTCCACTAGTGTGCAGCTCATAAACAGAGAGAGCAGGAAAGACAGGCCTAGTGTGGCCTACTAACTATTCCTGAACACCAAAGGTGACCTATCTGGAGTTCTGTGAATAATTTTTGTATATAAACATGCACTAGACAGACATCTTTGACCATTGTTATGTATCTCGCACCTCTTGTGTCAAGTTAAAACTCTGAAAAGGAGACCCCATTCTGTTCCACTGAGCTGCCCTGCATCTTGTTGTTTGAGCACAAATGCATCCTGGATGCATTCTTGTGCCATCTGCACTATTTTTTTTATCGTTGGAGTTTGTAAACATGCACTAGATGGACTACACTGATCTTTTTGATGCATTTCCGCAATGTGCGCCTCAGCGCAGGATGATACTATATGTGTGTGCATATGGTTTCATCGTGCTTTGGAGCATGTATGTGTGTTTTTTTTTTTCAACTCATATCAGCGTGGATTGCTTGTGAACCAATCATAATATGATTCAAGCTGTGCAAAGGAACTGTTATTGAAGGCCTGGGTCTGATCACAAAACTGAGTAAACAGTTTATTCATGAATATTTTAAATGTCATGACTGTTTGATAGTTTATGGTGCTGATGTGCTTGAGTGAACAGTGTTGTGCAATGTGTTGTATGTACGTTATGTGTAAACTCTGAAATTTAGTATTATAATGTTGTGGAGCTTCATTCTCTTCCGATGGAGTTTCAAATATGGCTGTGTTTGAGGGGCTGCAGGATGATAGCCATTCATCACAGTGGGTGTTTACATTGAAGATAAATAAATAAATTATGACAGTTTTGAAGCAAAAAACTGTCATAACATTATCAGTTGACCTCAGGGAAGATATTAAAATTCTATAAAATTTATGTTAATTGATATTAAATCATCAATTTTTATGTGTGACTCAAAGTGTGTAGTGAGAACACTTCAGCAGGCAAAATAACTGTCAGCTCAAACCAATTATGGAAATGGATGCAACTGTTTGACAAGTGTTTGTTATGACAAGTTGAGACAAGCACTAACTTTGCACTTAAACGGCGCAATATTTGTCAACAATATTTGTCAATAAAACACTGACATGTAATCATTAAGTAAATATATATATTAGATGAACTTTCCGCTATTACATAGTATTGTCATTACGCACCCCAAGAGCTCCCAGTTTGGAAACAAGTTTAGAGCAAGTGGCAACAGCATATATATGTTGGAAAAGGCACTCACCTAATTGAATAAGGACAGGTAAATTTTGTGCCATTATCTCGCTAACTTGCTTGAATCTGCAGTTGCCTCCCAACCACTTTTATCAGCCCTTGAACATTCCTGCCCAGACAAGAAACAAAACAGTCAACATCCTCAAATATTTCCTAACAAAAAATTAGACAGCAAGAGCAATAGACAACAGCAAGCCCCTTACTTGTTCAAAAGGCACTAACAGGCATTAGGATGAAACAGAAAAAAGGGACCAAAAATACTTTAAATCAAATTATATTAATTTGAAAATTACAAAGAGCATAACATCTGTTTATTACAAGACAAAGAAGTATAGGGTTGTTCTTGAGAGTGTGGCGGAGCAACAGAATACTGTTTACTGAATTCTATTCGAATCAATTAATTCAAGATGGAGATGTTAAAAATTGCTGTTGATATTACTTCTGGTCCATTTGTAAATAAGAGCACACCAGTGCCCGTCCACTTTTACAGCCGTCTTGGTTCCGCAAGTATTTTTCCCAATGAGATTTCATAAAGGTCTTTATAAAAATTTAATGAACCAAACTAACAGCTCCGAGGTAAAGTAGAACATTACAAACAAAGAAATACTGGAAAATCGGACAAAGACAAAAGTAACAAGAATGCACAGATACATTTTTCATTAGGGAGTTAACTAAATTAAAGCCGATGGAAAATCATTTTAAATTATTGATCTTAAGTTGATGATTATAAGTATAGATACAATCCTTTTTAAGATTATTGCAGAATAAAAGTAGTTTTCACTGTAGGGAGACTCTTTTGGTGCACTTTGTTTAAGCCGCAATTATCTGATTGGTGGAGTGGTTCTCTTCAGGATCATGGGTAGTGTAGTTTTTCACCAGGAATTGCACTTTAAAAATAATATTTTTTTATTATTATTTTGAAATTCTGTGGATGATGGCTTCAACAGATGCATATACTAATAATTAAAAATCTTAGAGGTCTGTCATGGTCTAATAAAGGTTTATAAGTTATTGTTAAAAATCAATTAGCTAATAGAGAAAATCAATAAGACTTTTACTTCCGGAACACGAGTGTTGCGCTTTATGGAAGGACTTGTGAAGAACACTGTATTGAGGGATAGAATATTCCACACAATGTGCTCTGTAGGTCATCCTTTTATTCTATGTATACAGAGAATTAACATACTTTCCACAGCATAGATACTATATATTGCTGAAAGAGCATGAAAAGTATGCGTTTTCCAAACACAGCCACTGACATGTTGGAATGTAAGACACAAAGCCTCCATTCCCTAAAAAGAGTACAGGTGGAGTGCTTCTCATACATTATATATCACCATGGCATGACAGCTGTGATATGCTATGTTTTATTTCATCCCTCCTTCTTTGCTCTAGTTTGTCTGTACATCTCTCTGTTCCTATGGGTTTGATTATTGTATATCTTAGCAGGAGGGAAGACATAACTCCACAGTGAAAGCAAATATATCTATTGGCTTTCATCTTGGCTCTTTCGTGAGCCTGGTATGCAGTGTGCATGGTAATATCTGAATGCTCTAGTTTTGTACACTTTAATCAGCTTATGTTTACCCCACCTTTGTTTTTTGGAGAATTGTGCCTCAAATACAATGTTACTGCAAATATTACAAGCTTGAATCTTGCAGAAAATAAAGATGAAGTTTAGAGATAACTGAGGTTAACTGAAGCTATTATCAGAGATGTCGGTGCTCATGCAGGCAACATGGGTTCGAGTCTGGATAGCACCTATTTCTCAATCTTCCCTCTTCTCTCCATAAGTTCTTGGCTTATCTAGTCCCTGCACTCAATACAATAAAACATCACAAAACTGGGACATATCCTAAAGATCACACCCACCAAGAACAAGCAATTAAAAATACATAGGCAAAAAGGTGATTGAGATTGAAAAGATTAAAAATATTTCTTTATTTGGGATGTTAGGCCAGCAGAGAAGGCCACTTGTGTTGTTATCAAATTATTTTAAACATTCTTTGAAAGGAATTTTTTTCAAGTTAATTGAACCAAGGCCATTTTTTGCCTTTCAAATTATTTCTCAAATGGCCTCGTGAGCCAGGTAAAATGGTTTTGCGGGCCTTATATGGCCCTGAGGCCTGACATTCCCCACCCCTGATATACAGGGTTGG
This sequence comes from Moxostoma hubbsi, assembly GCA_032164185.1. NCBI lineage: Eukaryota > Metazoa > Chordata > Actinopteri > Cypriniformes > Catostomidae > Moxostoma > Moxostoma hubbsi. The sequence goes on from JAVLUX010000003.1 coordinate 44,910,833, forward strand.
AGAGTAACGGAATAGCCCCTAATCAGGCTAATCAAGCCTCAGAGAGGGATAAAGGCCGACTGTAGACTGCAGTGGGACAGAGAGAGGGATTTACAGACAGCTGTCTGACACATATGTGTGTTTGTCTTTTTGTTTCAGTTTTATATTAAAACTATTATTTATATTGTCAAGCCAGTCCTCACCTCCTCCTTTCCATTAATCACTTTACAATTGGTTACGGGTAGTTACCTTACCTTAACATATGGTAAAAAAAAAAAAAGGTGAATTTATTTAACAAGACAAATCACATTTAATTATATTTTTTGGTAATAGTAATGTTTCTTCATATTTTTTATATCAGTTATGAACATTGGGGTGTTCGATGTTATATATTATGTTGTTTAGTTAATGTTTATTGTATTATTTTAGTGTCACATGTTACCCTGATGGTGTTATGTGTTTGTGAGTAACACTGTGCACTGTCTCTACTGTACATGTTTATTAATTATTGCTCCTGGAAGGGCCACTGTTGATTAACTTTGTGTCATCATGTGGCCTTTTGTAGTTACTACAGTGATTAACAGTTTACAGTAAATGTAGACATCAAAATGGCATCCTGTAAAGCCTGAAACAATTCGGTAAATTTTTGGAAACCACAGTTGCTAGTATTTTACCATCATTTTCTACAGTGTATGGTAAAACCTTTTACCATAAGCGAGAGTACAAAACACAAAAAGAAACAAATGGTCCCATAATCATATAAAAACAAAAGCATGTTCTCACATTTTAATGCTTAATTTAAAATTCAGTTCTGTGCAATGAAAAGGACATGTTGCGTGGGAAGCTGCTCTTTGACAGCGATGACAGCAGGAGCTGTGTGTGTTTGAAACACATGAACTGGTTGATAGAGGAGACTGTGTTTAAAATGTGTGTTTTGTTCAGATATTTGAATATGCAGATGTGCGCTCTCTGGCTGCTCCATCTTCATCCAAGAGTCCAAAGAAAAAAGGAAGTGTGTGGGCATGCCAGTGAAGTAATGCTCTAAACAAGCAGAACACTAATCACATTATAGAGGCAATCAACCAATAATAACGTCTGTGCTTGTTTGTGTGCATTTAGGTTGCCGTTATTTTTAGGATGTTTCAAAATCAGATCAGGTCACCTGATCTTAGCAAAAGCTGAACTTCATTCTGTTCCATTTATTCTAACATTCTTCAGCTAGTATGTTAGATTAAGTGCAATTGATTATTCACTGTTGAGAGGGTGGATGAATGAATAAGCCAAACAACCAAACATTATTTAAAACCTTAAAGCTGCACTGTGTAACTTTGTGCTCTCTAGCGACTTCTGTTGTTGAAATTTAAAATTGCAAGCAATTTGAAGAAGAATACATTACGTCCATCGTGTCTCTGGCGAATGAATCTCATGATTTGAGGTCACCTGGACATCACCTGCTCATGAATGAAAGTTATTCAGAGCCGGACTTATAACGTGCTATTTTGATGTTGATATAATTATGTTATACGATTAAATTCTTTCCTGTGTTTACGGACATGAGGTCATGACACAAAGAGGAATGAAAAAAGCCAGCAATTTTTCTTAACCTGGCATGACAGCTCAAAATAAAAATTATTTTTATAGGCTTACCGAAATGAATCGGGGTAAGGTAAGGACCCTGTTTTGAACACTGATTGTTTATGTACGTAATCAATAATGGCAATTTGTTAATTTTTAACCAAAAAAATCTTACATACTGCAGTTTTAAATAAAGCAACTTGTTCTGAGAGCCACACATTTTATTGCTACTCAGTCCTGCATTTACTATTTTGTTGGCCTACCAGAAAATAATATATCATGAAGACAATTTTTGATAAAAGTATGATAATTTTTAATATAATGTTTTTTAAAAAAATATTTCCTGTGGTAATGTGCATCACATAAGAACAATCCTTGGCTGAGAGTTTTGAGACAATTTGCCCTCTCTATGTATAGTATATGGTTATGAGTGAATATTTGTTACATTTGGGAACGTATAAAGCTGCTCTCAGTAATTTAATACAATATTATTTAGTCAAATTCTGCAAATATCTCCTCACAGTCTGCTAGCTGTCTATTCTGTGGGTGGGCTGAAAAAAAAATCTAGTATTTGTACACAGTCCTGGCTCTATAAATAAGACAAAAACAAAGTGGAACAGACGATCAACACAATAGCAGATCAGGTAGCAGAGCAAGAGGGAAATTCATTAGAAGAGCGTATACTAAATACTAAACTCCAAGGAGAACAAATGACTGAGAAACAGACCAAGAGAAAAAGGTCAGATGAAAAAAAGAAGGATTATGATAAGTCAAGGGCTAGGAGTTGCATCAACATCGGCAAGGCTTTTCAGCAGTGGAGAGATCTCTGAGAGGAAAAAGGCTTGAAGAAGGATGCAGAAGTTGGTCTTTTTATTTTCGATTGGTGGATAAAATAAATTTTGCTTTGTTTCACAGAACCCATAGATGCTGTTGTAGTGCACAAACTTCACGCATAATAACAATTTTTTTTGCAAGAATGCTCTGTTTTCTCTCTTTTTTTAAAAAAAATAAAGAAAAAGAAGACGCTTGTTCCCACTTTACTAGTTCATTTAGAAAAATTGTTAACTATAATGATACTTTTTACTTTTATATTTATTTCTTTATCCACTGTTTTTCAACTTTTCATGCTACTAAATAGCAACCCAGCTGCAGACATTACCAGTATACACTTAATGATGTTCACTTATACTTAATCAGATGCTTTCATATGTAACAGCTCTGAGTAAAATAAATAAATAAATAAAACGCTAATTTAAGAGTTCAGAAAAGGGAGAGGCCAGTGCTTCAGGGCGCTGATTAGATCCAATCAGGGTTTGACAGGATGGGAAGGGTGTGACATGTCACACATTGTACTGTATCATAAATAAAACTCATAGCATATGATAATAATCTGGTTTCTCAGTTTCAAACCACTGTGGCAGATGTTGCAAGGATCGAGTAGTGTTTGAAGCTTTACTTCTCTGCACAATGGTTTTCAAGAAGTTTTATTTGTGTAAATATGAAGCCTTGTAATGATTAATTGACTACATTTTGGGCCAACATTCTGGTAATGAATTAAGCCAAACAGCAGCCACTAAAATCTAAATAATTATTAATATATATGGTATGGTATTATTAAGTAGGACACAAGGCCTAAAACAGAAACAGAACTTGACAATGAAATCACCTCATGTAGCATCTTTTTTCAATACAATGAAAGTGAATGGTTACTGAGGCTGTCACTCTCACATTTACTTGCCTTCATACCATCCCAGATGTGTATGGCTTGATGAATACAAACAAAGACTTTTAGAAAAATCTCAGCTCTGCAGCTCTAGAGACTCCAGCATTTGACTCTGTTGATGTTCAACACAAGAGCAACATGCAGAAATGTATGGTTGAACCATAAAAACTAAGAAAGAATTTTAGTTTTTAAGAGTTACAAAATGGGGTGAATGTGTTTGTGCAATCAATGGTTTCATAAATTGGCTGGAAAAACCTTAACTATTTGGCATATATATAATTTAAAGGGGTCATTTCAAAATAAGGTCCACTTATAATGGTGGTCAAGGTTTCTTGTAGCAGAAACAGCTGTAATTTACTTTTTATTACCATAATTGGGATCCTTCTGAAAAATATGCAGAGCAGCAGGTGCTGCACACAGTGAGTGGGCAGCGCATGTTTCTGACTTGGGGCAGTCTTTTATTAATGGATTCATCTAGCTCATATCAGAAAGATGAGGAAGTTCAAAAAACAGAATGTTTTAGTTACTTAGCTTCCATAAATATTCTATTTGAACTGGGAAGAACATAGTTCCAAAAAGTTAGAGCATATTTTCATAGTACATCAAACTCTTATTTCAAACAATCAAGCAATGAATCTTCTAATATTCTGATATAGTATGTATCTAATATTTAATTTGACCTTTTCATGATATTACCCTTTTAATTTGACGTATCAGCAAGAATGATTGTGAGGACTCACTTTAGTCAAGGTCTGACAAATCCCTTCATTTTGGACTTTCTCTTTGAGCACTGTGGTGACCAATGTCCTCACAGCCTAGAATTAATAAGCAAAATTGGTTAAAACATCAGCAACCCTTCCTGACTAGTAAGGCCGTAAAACTAGTTATTCAAATGCTTTTAAGGAAACCAAACAAAAAGTAGATTTAATCCATATCAAAAGTTCACAGGAAGGGATTCCAATTGCAGGCCTGACATGTTTGATGGTAAAGAAGTATCTCACAGAATAGCTGTGGAATTTTAATGTTTTGTTTTTTTTACCTCAAAATGTTTCATTCATCTGGTTTTAACTCTATAAAAAACACTGTAGGACTAGTGCTTTACCTGAGCTTGAATAAGGGAGCTGGGGAACTCAAATCTTGTCTTCAAATTCTCATTCATCTTCCAACATTATTGCGAAAGACTAATAAAATCAAAATAAAAAACTTGAATATGAACATCTCACTGAATTAAATAATAATAAAAAAAAAGCACAGTATTTTTGGTATTTTTATGTATACTAAGGATTACGGACAAATAGGGGTGGGTAAAAAATACAGATTTTCGGATAAATCGTGATCTTCGTTTGAATGATTATTGATTCAGATGATTCTTAAAACTCAAGATCATTCTTTCACTCTATGCATTGCACAACCCTCTACAATTCACTTACATATGCAACCAAATCTCTTGCTATGCGATTAAAAAAGTATATGATTAGCCACTAGCTGGTACATTTGAAGTCAGAGTTTACATACACTTAGGTTGAAGTCAAACTAAAGTTTTGGCAAGTCGTTTAGGACTTCTACTTTGGTATGACACAAGTAATTATTCCAACAATTGTTTACAGACAGATTGTTTCACTTTTAATTGACTATATCACAATTCCAGTGGGTCAGAAGTTTACATACACCAAGTTAACTGTGCCTTTAAGAAGCTTGGAAAATTCCAGAAAATTATGTCAAGCCTTTAGACAATTTGCCAATTAGATTCTGATAGGAGGTGTACTGAATTGGAGGTCTACCTGTGGATGTATTTTAAGGCCTACCTTCAACCTAAGTGTCTCTTTGCTTGACATCATGGGAAAATCAAAAGTAATCAGCCAAGACCTCAGAAAAAAAATTGTGGACCTCCACAAGTCTGTTTCATCCTTGGGAGCAATTTCCAAATGACTGAAGGTACCACGTTCATCTGTACAAGAAATAGTATGCAAATATAAACACCATGGGACCACACAGCCATCATACCGCTCATGAAGGAGACGCATTGTGTCTCCTAGAGGTGAATATAGTTTGGTGCAAAAAATGCAAATCAATCCCAGAACAAAAGCAAAGGGCCTTGTGAAGATGCTGGAGGAAACAGGTAGACAAGTATCTATATCCACAGTTAAACGAGTCCTATATCGACATAACCTGAAAGGCTGCTCAGCAAGGAAGAAGCCACTGCTTCAAAACCGGCACAAAAAAAAGCCAGCTTTGCAAGTGTACATGAGGACAAAGATTGTAATTTTTGGAGAAATGTCCTCTGGTCTAATGAAATAAAAATTTAACTATTTGGCAATAATGACCATTGTTTTGTTTGAAAGTAAAAGGGTGAGGCTTGCAAGCCGAAGAACATCATCCCAACCATGAAGCATGAGGGTGGCAGCATCATTTTGTGGGGGTGCTTTGCTGCAGGAAGGAACTGGTTCACAAAATAGATTGCATCGTGAGGAAGGAAAATTATGTGGTTATATTGAATCAACATCTCAAGACATCAGCCAGGAAGTTAAAGCTTGGTCGCAAATGGGTCTGTGACCCCAAGAATATCTCCAAAGTTTGGTCCAAAAAACCAAACAAATGTTTACCTGACGGACAAAAAAAGGGCAATACAAATTTACAAAATAACATAGAGCCATGGAGCTGAGCTCTTTTGACTTGGGCCAGCAAGCAACAAACCAGCAGCACACTAGCAACCAAGCAATGGCCAAGCAACCACTCTAGCATTGTATGAACACACACCACTCACATTTTCTCTAGAAAAGTTATAACTATATGTAAAGCGGGTTGAGGAAAAGGAGGAGGCAAGAACCGGCTTGACAATATAAATAATAGTTTTAATAATAAACTGAACCAAAAACACACAAACATAAACACACACAGAGCAGCTGCCTGTAATTCTCTCTCTCTCTCTCTCTCTCTCTCGAACCATCGTCACCTGCCGCCTTTATCCCTCGTGCGCCCCCATCAGGCTGATTTGGGACCGGGTGTGCGTTGTTCCAGCCCGGCCCCACCCTCCTCCGCTCTACACTCCTCCCGCTGTTGCCTCAGGCCGGGAGGGGGCGTGCCTTACGCCCGTCTGCCGACGGGTCATCCCTGCCTTGCTTGACCTGGGATGAGGCAGGAGGGTAAAAATAACAACAAAAATATGCGAGGGATAAAGGCCAACATGGTGCAACAGAGAGAGAGAGAGAGAGAGAGAGAGAGAGAGAGAGAGAGAAAAAACTCACTCAATCACCGGTTCTCTGATGCACTGTCATGTGGTCCCCGATCACTCCTCCACCCTCTCAGACAGACGGCAGCCACTCCTCCCTGGCGGACCGGAGTCAGACCGACCCCCAGCAGACAGGTTCTCACCAACCCGTGGGGACTCTACTCCACCCCTGGCAGTGGCCCTACCGCTCCAGGCGGTCGGGGAGTCCAGTCCCCACTTGCCTTGTGGACGGCGGCCATTCACCGTGTCCGGGTGGTCGGGCTACTCTGTCCCCTGACGGATGGCAGCTGTGCTCCCCTGGGTGGATGGCAGTGTCGAGGACACCGCGATGGGCATCCCTCCTCCTTCCCGGGTTTTGGCACCAATGTAAAGTGGGTTGAGGGAAAGGAGGCAGCGAGAACTGGCTCTCTATCTCTCTCTCAAACCGTCGTCACCGGCTGCCTTTATCGCTCGCGCGCCCCCATCAGGCTGATTGGGGACCAGTCGTGCGTTGTTCCAGCTCGGTCCCGCCCTCCTCCGCTCTATACTATAGTTTCAAAATGTATTCAACTGGATATTATCAAGTCATGAAAAATAAAGTAATGGAAACCTCAGAGCACAAATTTAGAATCAACCTAAAAGGAGTCTTATCTAAGCTCTCTCAGATCACAAGTGTTAAGAGATCCAACACGCCAAACAGGTGTTACGGGACAAAACCTGCCTTCAGTGTGATGTTATTAGTTAAATTAGAATAACCCAACACCATTTCAAACCAATAGGTGAAATTAAATAATGGCTTGTGACACACATGTATCTGAACTCAGGCATTACAACCATCTGAAAGATGACACAGGCATCCACATCAATGGGATGCATTATTCACAAGTCACTTTCACTAGTTGTTCAGTTGCGGACTGCCAGTTTTGCTATCTCAGGTTGTCTCGTATGGATTCCTGGTGCAGAGTAATGCCGTTGGTTTAACTGACATTGGCTGATGGCCACTGGAGATTCAGGTTTATAAGGGAGAAATAGACAATGTGAGCCCCACCCCTCCTGGAATATCTGACAAGCCAGCACTCTGTCTGTGATGAAATACCAGCTGTATTTCCATAGAGCATTACAATTTTACTACAGCACCGTTACTGACAGCAACGAGTGGCTCGGGTAAATCAGGTAGGCTTCTGAATTCATACACTCTAGACAGTTTATGACTTATGCCAAACTATACAAGCCATGTAGTACTACTTTGCAACTATTAAGATGCATTATTGTGTTGCTGTAGATTGTAACTTTGTTCCTTAGTGATATTGTGGAAACAAAGTTAACAATAACCAAGAATAAGAAGTTTAAACTTTCTAGTCTGAGAGTAAATTTATTCCAATATTGTCACAGAATAGACACTGCATAAATGAAATGCCCACACTGACTGTAATATGCAATCTTTAGTTTTTTTCTGACATAGATTTTCAAGCTGTCATCAAACATCCTAAAATAAATTGCAGGTAGATGTTTGTGTAACTATGCTGGTAAACTAGTTGCTTGTTTAATGGGATAGTTTTACATAGAAGGTGAGCTTTTGTCAGCAAAATGGAGAACTGAAAATATTCCAGGGATTTCCAGCCTGTGGCTACATAACCAGGCACACAAAGGCTTTGGCTCTGGACTGCTTGCTCTGCACTGCTTGTGTGTTCACAACAATACATTATTGTTTAAGTGACACTGTGTAAGAGCTACTGGCTATACTAATTTAGCTGGTGTACCAGGTATAACATGTGGCATTTTTTTAAAGTAGACATGACAGATTGGTGTTGGATGGACAGGCTGTGTCCATCCATTATTAACTGAAAAGTAGATAAATTACACTTACAAAAAGCAGGCCAAAGAACACATGAACAGATGCACTAACAAAAACAATGAAAAAGTATACTACCATAATACAAGCATGTTTTCTGCAACAAATTACCATGGTATTCCATTCAGGGGAGAGAGATGTAAAAAAAAAAAAAAAAATATGATGCATGAAAATGGATGAATACTATGGTATATATCAAAGTACCAGGGTAATGTCATTTGATATCATTCATTCATTACTGTACCATGGTCCCGCCCGCCACATAACTTTTTTTATTAGGATAGCTAGCGGCAGACCTGAAAGTTTATTTCTTTTATCTTGTATTTGTGCAGTGTACAATGAAATAAAAAGAAGTGTTCAATACAAAACTTGTAAAAAATACAAAATAATTATATATATATATATATATATTAGTATTGGAAGGAGCATATTTCTATATAGCTCTAATGCAGCACAGCCTTCTCTAATGAGTCATTGCTGCTGCCATCACATAAACATTCAGGTTTCAGTTAACTAGTAGAGTAGTATGCGTGATAGTCTTACCAAAAAAATATCCTATGTGGCACTTAGATTTAAATTTTAAATGCAGCTTGCAAACTTTTCCGTAAAATCCTCCACCAGACAACATGCTTCTACGGTGCTCACGGGGGACCAGACATGTTAAAAAGCGATACGTTAATCCAATGCCATTATTATTATAACCATTTGTAATTAGGTACATTAAGTCATTTTAGTACGTTATGACAACTGTAAAAAGATTTAACTTTTAAAGTATTACTCATTTCGCACTCTTTTCCTACATTCTTTGACATGGTCAATGAGTGAGCAATGAATGTGCATATTTTTAGTTGTTTCTTTGTTGTTAAATATTTTTCATTAACTATTTATTACAAATATTTACGTTATATACATCTCTTACATTCAGATGTTTAAATACAGTTTGTATCCTCTATATAACTTTGCTCCCTATAAATAATAAAAGAGACTGAAAACTTATTGTTCTGTTGGTTTCCAAAAATGTAATTTGCATTCAGAGATGAGAGTGGTTAAATTTGCCACGGTGTGATAAAAGACAGTTAGTGATTTATTATATAAAATATGTTAATATAATTTATGAAATATAGCTATGCCTATTGAAAAGCATATATTAATATAACAGCAGTCCGTCACACAAAAACACAACGCAATTACTCCGTATATAAATGCATAAGTGCTGTGCTGCAGTGCTGTCTGTAAGTGGGAGTTGTTACGCAACGACAACTTTGGTTTTACACGGGTTAAAAGTGGTTCTTGGTTCGCTCGCGCTGCCATTGGCTCGTCTTGTGCAGCGCACAGACTGAGACTGGTGTGCACGCGCTGACACTCACGCGCATGCGTCTCACTTTACTCCTCAGCCTTTGAAAACTTGCACAGAGAGCACAATTAAAAGACCATGTCCGCCATCGGGCGTCGGCAGTCCTCGGTGTCCTTATTTAAACCAAATTCTCCATGAAATAGCATTATCCCGTGGCCTCAACAATGGCCAGTTCGGTGAGTAGGGCTTTACCTGCTAAAGCGGTGCATTGTTTTGGGTCTCCAGTGCCTGTGCTCGTTGTCGTCTGGTTTAAATAAGCGATGAAACGCATATGAGGGTTTTCCAGCCATATTTCCACCGGGATACTCAAGTACAGTAGAACAAGTGGAGTCGTGCGTTTCCAATGTATTTGTGCATGTCTGGAAAAGTGATGTGCTTGAAAGATTTCAAACAAAAGGAGTGCATCCAATAACAAAGATCCACAAATCGCACAGATTGCACAGAAATTATCTGCTTTATTAAACCAAGTTAAACAAGCCACTCGCTTGTGATATTATAACTGAATATATTTTCTAGGCTATAATATTTTGCTTTGCATTAGTGTGGCGACTGAGTGTTGTCTAAGATTGTAAAGCTGAAAATGATGTTTCTATGCTTAATATTCGGCGACGTTATTATTAAGATAATATTTGGGTTTTAGGGTGCCGTTCAGGTGAAACTGGAACTCGGTCACCGTGCCCAGGTCCGAAAGAAACCCACATTGGAAGGTTTTACGCACGACTGGATGGTGTTTGTTCGCGGACCCGAACACAGCAACATTCAGCACTTTGTGGAGAAAGTCGTGTTTCATCTCCACGAAAGTTTCCCAAGACCAAAAAGAGGTAGGTAAAGAGGGGTGAATTTTTTTTGGAATGATTTGTTAGTATGAATAATTGTGGACTGACATGAATATAAGGACTGGAATGATTTGTGATTCTTCCATGAACGCACCTTGGCAACATAAGGTTGATGCATGAGGTTTCAATGAGGGAAAATTGAAAGAAGTTGTCAGTTGTCATTTCCGAATCTGATTTAAGATGCTTATCAACCTTGTTTGGGATTTAAACTTGCTCATTTTGATTTTTTTTTTTTTTTTTTTTTTTTTAATTTTATTTATTTATTTTTTTACACATGACGATTAGCCTACGCGCATTAAGCAAAATGCGACAACTTCTTAAAAGTTTCTAAAATTGTTACACATTAAACGGGAAAATAACGCCATTTTTAAACTGTTGTCTGCTGACTTTTTATTTTATTTTATTTTATTTGTAAGTTATTTTCTCATTACTAAAAGCAGCATTAAGAACATGCCATTTCACCTTCAGGTCCAGTTATTATCTAAGGCACATTTTGAACTGAGGGGACTGAATAAAGACGTGTTTAAATTTCGCCTTTGAAAATGTCTGACGCGCTACGCCTATTCATAAATATGTTGCCGAAGCTTATATGACAGTATGTGATGCCAGAGAGATTCCTATTATTACAGTTCATAGGCTATTCACGATTATAACTACAACACAACAAGCAAGAGCAGAAGTGTTGTAAGCGAGAGCGGATGAAAGTGGCTTTAGTTGACTGAACATATTGGAGTTATCGTGACGGCTTGATAAAAAACTTTAAATAGGAATACATACAAATATTTGATGGTTTGCTGTGACGTGATAAGTGCGGGGGAAATGCCTGAGAATGTTGGTGTATTGCGTGTCATGATTACGCGCCACTCCGGTTGCAGGCGAACATGTGCACTTCATTGAGAGCAGTTTTAAAATATTGCTGGTTTCAGGGCAAATATTTCCCTTCAGTAGCATTTTTCTCCTCTTGTTTGTTTTTTATGTTGGAATTGCGTGTTTTGCGCAAGTTGTTACGCTGTTGTCAGGTCAATAAGTGGATGCATCTTTGCTTAACAGAACTGCAGTCTATAACTAAAATTGTAATAATGAAAACATTTAGAATGGTAAGACTGATTGTTTTATTGCTGCAGTGGGATATCAAGCCACAAAGTTTGGAAAATTGCTCTGAAGAACTTGGGTTTGCTGTGTTTCTGAGGACATCTTAAAGAAAGTTTCCAGGATCAAAACAATTTAAGCTCAGTCAACAGCATTTGTGGCATAGTGTTGATTGTCATGAAAAAATTCATTCGACTCATCCCTCCATTTCTTTAAAAATCGAAGTTACATTGAGGAACTTACAATGGAGATGAATGGGGCCAATTTTTGGAGGTTTTAAAGGAAGCAACGTGAATCTTTTAATTCCATAAAAGCACTTACATTATTTCTTCTGTTCTTCTATAACTTGTGCATTATTTGAGCTGTAAAGTAGTCATTTTTATTAATTTTATGGTTCCTTGACATTACTACATCATGGCAATAAAGTTGTAAAATTGGCTGTAACTTTACACAGAAAAGTTTAGTGAGCTATTTGATCACACTAAAATCAAGTTAACACGTCGTTCACGTCTCGTGGCTATACTTTTGAAACAGTGAGTATTTTAATATTTACGGATTGGCCCCATTTACTTCCATTGTAAGTGTCTGTAAGGAACCAGATTTTAGCTTTTTTAAAAGAAAAAGAAGGGCAGGTCAAAATATATATATTTTTTGTGGCTATCAAAATTATGCCACAAATGCTGTCAGTTGATCTTAACTTGTATTGAACCTGGAATATTCCTTTAAGATGCTAACTCTCCTAACTCCTTTGGGTTATGGGGCTTATATGTTCACTGCCTTAGGTTTGATTTGTCACAGAAATCCTTTTTTTGTGTTTATATAAGATCAGAAATGGAAGGGGGCTCACCAGCTGTATGTGTGTGGTGACAGTGTGGTGAAAATGTCACCCACTATATTTATTTTCGCAAAACTTTAAAACGGACCATAAATCAGTGGCCAGTCCTCATTTGGAAATTCCTCGAAACATGCTCTTAAGGTCTATGATGACAAGAGTTAAACCAAATGTAGGTTTGCTTTAACTTATTGCCCCTCTCCCTTTTCTTTGACATATGTCTAACAGGGTTTGCAGAAGAAAAAAAATGTGAAAGCAACAGGAGGATACTTAACCTCTAATTAATCCTGGCCTTATGACACCAGCTTTTAGAGATTCTACAAAACGGCACTTTATATATGGTACGCACCCTAAAATGTTTTTGCATTGAGACAAATTAGTCTTATGTACCTCCTGAGGTCTTCTGCCTTTTTCAAAGTGTTTTGTTAAGTGATGTTTATAATGGATTTGACAAAGTGTTTGGTCCAGGATGAACTAAGGGAAGAGGGTTTAAAGCATTAATGTAGATAGATGTACATTCTTTATGGTATAGACACTTGAAATGTAATTGTCAGATGTCTTCTATGTTTGCATTGTGTAAGTCAAAGCATTGATTTAAATAACAGTTTGAATATTTGTAGTCTTTATTTAAAGCTGTGAAAAATAAGCTTCAGTAAACACCCATGTGGCCTTCTGCATACTCTGCAGATAATTGACAACAGGACTCTCTGTGGATGGGAAGAATACAGAAAACCTGCTTTCTTAGACTTGGTCTCAGGCAGAATTTATGGTGCGCTTGTAAGGTAAACAGCCAGGCTTATTATTTGGGGTCCCAGGAGGCTACGCCTCCCCCTTCTTCCCCCACCCTCCCTCCTCAGGGCTTTGATCAGTGCTAGCCGGTGTTGAGACGAGCTGAGGGGAAGTTGGAGGGAAACCTTGTGCACAGACGGGCATGTGTTTGACAGTTTAATACCAACAGTCTCACCATACTGCCCCAAAAGGAACAGCTGGACACACACAGTTTTCCAAAACTTTTTACTCTAGAGGGTGTGTTCTGTGGCATTAAGTGCCTCTCTCTCTCTCTTTCTCTTTCTCTTTCTCTTTCTCTCTCTCTTTTTTTTGGGGGTGGGGGTGGGGGGGGAAGTATTATTGATATTAGCCCTCTCACAGCTGTTGTAGATTACACATGTTGCCTCTCTGTCTCACTTAGAGAGTTACTTGCTTTCTCATATGCATTTCTCACAGTTACACAGAATTTAATTTAAGAATGTATTTATTTTTTTATTTTTTGCTGTCTTGTGATGAGGTTCCATTTCATTAGGGGTGCTTTTGTGGACATGGCATATGATGTTTCACAATTTCTAAAATCATGGCTACCTGGACATGTAGACAAAGGTGGGACATGTTTGGCTGGGACAAAGAGAGAGAGAGAGAGAATACCATGATTAGCAGCCATGCTGTGTAGCCTTGGAAACCTGATATTTTGTGCTAGCAGAGGAATGAGGGGGATAGCAAACCCAAAATAAATGGAGTGAAACATGAACGATCATTTCACCTGCACCCATCTATGCCAGCTTTGAAAAGTGCACAATAAAATAAAAATGTCTGGCTTTTGTCTTGACAAGTGGCTACCTATAATTTAGCAGTGGAAAAGTTTGGTGTTTCAAAGCTGTCACCCACAACCAGACCAGCATTGACTGACAATCCAAAGTCAATTAAGCATCACATCTAGGCACATACCAGAGAAAACGTATGCCCACACAGAGCGAATATAGTCTGTATTATGTCTATAAAGTATTTTCATATTTACACAGCAGAATTTATAGCCTTATTGCTACTGATAAAATGGAATTGTGTCATGACATCAATGGATCATGCCAATATGCCTCTGCTTGCCTTGGCAGTACTTTTGCGCCAAATAAGTGGTATGAGCTTAAAATAGCTTCTTCCTTCAATTTTACTGTTGTAATCCCGTACAACATTGCTTTTGCACTCAAGAGGCTATATTATGGAGAAAATAGTACTTTGAAGGAGAAATCAATATTGTTTTCTGAGCAGGGTGTACTTTTTTTTTTTTTTTTTTTTTTTTTTTTTTTTATTGAAGAAAGTTTTTAGTTTACTGAAGAAAGCGTGAGTAGATCTTGCCCAGTTTTTGCTACTCCATTGGAACTCCAAGGTCATCTTTGTGTTTTAAGGGCATTGCTAAGTGGTTACTAGGGTGCATCCGCCAGACGGATGATAAAACATTTAAGAAATGTTCTGGGTTCAATACAAGTGAAACTCAAACATGGCATACTGCATTTTTGGCATACTGTTGATTACCACTAGGTAGGGCTGGGCGATAAAACAATATAAATATTTATCGCGATAAAAAAACTCCATGATATCAACGATAAGCTTTTGAGTAATTTTCGATATTTAGCCTGTGTTCTACATCTAGATGTGTGTTGCTAAAAACGCTTGCAGTTTGGCTGTCTTATTGTATGTTTCCACTGGAATGTAGTGAGCGAATGTGAGCAAGCAATTTCAATTACTTCCTTTGGAAGCCGAGTGTCAAGCTCGTGAGGTGAATTGTAAAATTGACAGCAGCGCAGGGCAAGCGTGTTGCTTGCACACACTTTTTCAGGATTGAGGTCAGGGCTTTGTGATGGCCACTCCAATACCTTTACTTTGTTTTCCTTAAGCCATTTTGTTGCAACTGTGGAGGTATGTTTGAGGTCGTTGTCCATTTGGAAGACCCATTTGTAACCAAGTTTTAACTTCCTGGCTGGTGTCTTGAGATGTTGCTTCAATATATCCACGTAGATTTCTTTCCTTATGATGCAATCTATTTTGTGAAGTGCACCACTCCCTCCTGCAGCAAAGCACCCCCACAACATGATGCTGCCACCCCATGCTTCAGGGTTGGGATGGTGTTCTTCGGCATGCAAGCTGAACACTTTTTCCCTCCAAACATATTAATGGCCATTATGGACAAACAGAGAACCAGAGAACATTTCTCCAAAAAGTAAGATCTTTGTCCCCATGTGCACTTGCAAACTGTAGTCTAGCTTTTTTATTGTGGTTTTGGAGCAGTGGCTTCTTCCTTGATGAGCAGCCTTTCAGGTTATGTTGATATAGGACTCGTTTTACTGTGGATATAGATACTTGTAGGGCTGCACAATTAATCGGAATAAAATCGAAACCGCAATATGACCTTGTGCGAATTATTAAATTACAAAGGCTAAGATTTAATTAAATAAGTAGTCTGCTCCCTTCAAAGTTTATTTGCGCTGCTCAGTCAAGTCTATATTAAATTAACGCATTGTTACAGAAGTGCTCCGAGTTCTGTTCCGTTTGCTTACATGCGCTAAACGCTTTATTTACACTAAACTGGCGCGTCCTGCGTGAAGCGTTTTTATTATTATCTGCGGTAGCAGCATCTCAGTCTCCGCAAGGCACAGGTATCATAATAATAACGCAGAATACAAGATGGGGTATAATTCAAACATCTTTATTAAATGATTGCTGAGCAAGCAGCATTAACTCCTGTAGAGTCCTCTTCTCCTGTCATTTGTTTACCTTCCACTCCCCCCGGAAACATGTGAAAGCGGAACTAATATTACCAACATCCAATAAAATTAAAAGGAAGGAATATATATATATATATATATATATATATATATATATATATATATATAATAAATCTATATCAAATATTTAGTTACTATAATATAATGCATTGCTAAATTAAATATAATAAAATAATGAATAAAAATAATTACATGAAATGGTGACAAACTAACCAAAATTTTCACTTTAAATTTTATTACACCAATGGCTTAGCAGTTCAACTTCAGTTTGGCATTAAGCCTCATTCTTTAGGACTATCTTATATACAGTAAAGAATAGTTTGTATAAGCCTACTAGTTTTTAAGGCATAGAATAAAGAGTAACTCTTATATTTTGTGTATACTGAATTATTCAATCAACCAACATTATTTTTGACAGCAAAAACTAGGCAACAACTATGGTTTTACCAACAGGGAAATTTAGTTAACAGTGACATTGAGCAGAAAGCTTACATATAACCAGTTTTGACAGAGCTGCTGATAAAAAGTTAAATGATCAGCACCGATTGATGAGAAGAAAGTTGGAGATCGTGTCAGATGTTAAAATCCTGATCCCTAATATTCAAGTTGACTGTTTCAAAACTAATGTTGATGATTAGTGGGCTGAGATCCTGTCACAAAATGGACAAAAACACGTACACTGTGGATGGTAACATTTGGATATGAAGAAGACTTTGTTTCACTGTTTATATATTTATTTGTGAACTGAAAAAATGTCTCAGTTTGGTTCTTTTTAAGAGGGCTCAAGTGTGAAAACCCAAGTAGCCTTTTTGCAGTTGAACATGTGAAAACATTACCAACATAATCGCAGTTCAAAACGCAATATTTTTCGAAATAATCGCAATATGACTTTGTCCAAATCGTGCAGCCCTAGATACTTGTCCACCTTTTTTCCTCCAGCATCTTCACAAGGTCCTTTTTGCTTTTGTTTTGGGATTGATTAACACTTTTTGCACCATCTCTAGGAGACCAAATGCATCTCCTTCCTGAGCGTTATGATGGCTTCATGGTCCCTTGGTGATTATACTTGCGTACCATTGTTTGAACAGATGATTGTGCACCTTCAGGCATTTGGAAATTGCTCCCAAGGATGAACCAGACAATTTTTTTTGAGTTCTTGGCTGATTTCTTTGGATTTTCCCATGATGTGAAGCAAAGAACCACTGTGTCTGAAGTTAGACCTTAAAATACAGCCATGGTCAAAAGCGTGTGTTTTGCAAAGTTTTCAGCTTCAGTTGTTGTGGTGTTGATTCACATTGTTTCTAGATTATTATGCAGAGTGATCAGATGTATTTTAAATAATTCCAAAAAGCTTCATTGGCCAAAATTTTTTACTTTAACACAAAAACCCAAATTTCACAGTTTTTTGGCCCTGGAACAAAATGACCAGTTAACACCATTTCACTAATCATATCAACAGCACCTGGGAAAGTGTGAACGAGTACTAGTCAGGTGAAATCACTATCATTCTGACTGGATTATAAGAGCAGACTGGTTGCTATAAAAGGAGGGAAGAACTGCTTCCAATCATTGTGTACTTGTTAGCAATGTTTACCTCTAAAGAAAGACGTGCAGCCATCATCGCTTTGCATCAAAATGGCCTCACATGCAAGGAAATTGCTGCAAAGAATATTGTACCTGAAAGAACCATTTACTGGATCATCAAGAACTTCAAGGAGAGAGGATCAGTGAAGAAGGCTTCAGGACATTTCAGAGTGTCCAACAAGTGCCAGGACCGTCTCCTCCTGAGGAGTCAGCTATGGAATTGTGTCACCACCAGTGCAGTGCTTGCTCAATATTGGGCATAGTGAGGCAAGGACTTTTGGACAATGGCCTGGTGTCAAGAAGGGCAGAAAAGAAGCCACTTCTCTCCAAGAAAAACATCAAGGACAGACTGAAATACTGCTGGAAGAACAAGGATTGGACAGCAGAAGACTGGTGCAAAGTTATTTTCTCTGATGAAGCCCCCTTCTGACTGTTTGGGACATCTGGAAAATCAATAGTCCGGAGAAGAAAAAGTGAATGCTACCTGTGTCATGCCAACAATGAAGCATCCTGAGACCATCCATGTGTGGGGTTGTTTTTCATCTAAGTATTGGGAGTGGGCTCTCTCACACTTCTGACTGAATGGTAACAGAACGTCCTGCAAGAAGTTGCAAACTTCGCAAAACATTACATTTATGTCACAGACAATACTTTTGGCCACGGCTGTACATCCACAGTTACACCTCCAATTCAGTACACCTATCAGAAGCTAATTGTCTAAAGGCTTGACATAATTTTCTGGAATTTTCCAAGCTGCTTAAAGGCACAGTTAACTTGGTGTATGTAAACTTCTGACCCACTGGAATTGTGATATAGTCAATTAAAAGTTAAACAATTGTTGGAAAAATTACTTGTCATATACCATGTAGAAGTCCTAAACGACTTGTCAAACCTATAGTTTGCTAATATTAAATATGTGGAGTGGTTAAAAAATGTGTTTAAATGACTTCTGATTTAACAAGTTCAATCAAATTGAAATCGGAATCTAATCAAATCAAGAGCTTGTGAATCCGAATCGGAAATCTGTATCAATACCCCGCCCTAATTACCACAGAAAAATATATTTGACTCATCCCTTGTTCGTGTTTAAAAAGCAAGAATCACAGTTATAGCAAGGAACTTACATTGGAAGTGAAAGGGGCCAGTCCTTAAATTCTAAAATTAAAAAGTATAGCAAGAAGTTTTAAACATTATACATGTTAACATAATTTTAGTGGGATTAAAATATCTGTTCTGCATGATAGTTTGATAAAATGGCTTGCAAAGTTTTCCGTAGTTGCAACGTTATGGCAACAACGTTATATTGGATATAACGTTACACTGATAAGGCTATAATTGTATCGCACTGAAATCAAGTTAATATGTATAATGTAATCTTGTGGCTATCCACTGTTATCACATTTCTGTAACTGCAATTCTCTCATTGTTTTATTTAACCAAAATAAATAAATAAATAAAAAATAATAAAAAAAAAAATAAAAAAAAAAAAATATATATATATATATATATATATATATATATATATATATATATATATATATATATATATATATATATATATATATATATATATATGCTGTTGTTTGATCTTAACTTGTTTTTAAACCTGGCAAATGCCTTTTAATAATCCAGGTTAGGGGTTTGTTAATCTCTAACCCCAAATTTGAGCAATTGTAATAGAGATGCTTGCCTTAGCAAAACCGCTATTTTCCAAGAACTGGATGAGATCATTCATGGTTTGAAACGTGTTTTCCAAAAAATTTTGTTTTAGTCCGAGAGCCACACCTCTCCTTTTAATGTTTTATTTTGTCATTTTTTTTTATGCTGAAAAAAGTCATTCACCAGTACCACTTCTTTGTTCCTTTTTGTGGTCCCATAATGATCAGGTCAACATGTTTGCATGTAGGCATCTTTGTCTGAGACGTCTGTAGTCCGATCTGTAAGCCTTTTAACTTTGAGCCCTCTCATTGGCTTAGCTGATCAGAAGTTGGGGTTATTTCAGTGTCTTATCTTGCACATGCACAGAAACCACATATTATGAGGCCTCCTCAGGCAAAGTATGGCTTAGATGTCAGTGGGAACTGCCTTCCTTTTAAGCCCCTATTCTTCTGTGTGCTTGCCAGACTTCTTTCCCCCTCAATGGAAATGGATCCATCCTTAAGAGAGAGAGATGAACTGACTCCCCATGGAGTGGAATTTAGGAGCTTAGGAATTTGATTCTGACAGATAGTGTGATTTATGAAATTGTAGACGTGGGGGCAGAATTTTGGGGAGTGCCTTTTGTCTCAGATTGACGGAGTGCTACGTTCTTTAAAACCTGCTTGTTTAACTAGTAAAATCATGCAATAAATGCATACGTGATGGTGATGATGGTAAACATAATTGAGAAAATCTGTGAAACTACTTTAATGTATATACATGGATAAATGCTGCTCATTCGTGGTTCATTGATGGACTTTCCAATGGCTGATGCTGATACTAATAACTACTGAGTGGGGTGGAGCATATATAGGGTGAATATAGGACACTTTCTGAAAATTTGTCATGGTGTCCTTTTAAAAATATGATCCAAATGGCTACATCAGTGTCAACCCATACAGGTTTAGGTTTAAGCAGAACTTATTTACACAATTTTACTGTTGATGGATGGGCTCTGTGTCCCAAAAGGTTTAATGCCAAGTGCATTCTTTTCATGTCAAGGTTAACTGCTTGATATATGAAACTGTCTGTTTTGTTTCTCAGTGTCTGCTTCAATTTGTTGGAAAAAGATGTCAGCATGGGTAGCACCACTGCCTTTGTGCACATTACATTTAACAGATTTCCAATTACAATATGAGCAATGAATCTTATCTTCATTTTCAAAATATGTCTTCATGCGTGGTTGTCTCCTCATAATGTAATCTTCAAAATTATTGTTCATTTTAGAAAGAGTCATTAACTGTGATTTTATTTCTGGTATGGTGAGCTGTGAGTATCTTGCGCTCTGTCATTTTCCTGTTCAGGAGCATACACACACTTACACACAAACGCATATAGCTAAAATAATTGGGTCTCTCTGGCTGAATTGCATGATGTGTACCCCCCACCCCACATGTGGAATACATTCTGCCACACATTTCTATTTCCCATTATGCCTGACTGTCAAATCTCTTCCCTGTGAAGGAGTGATCTTTTAACCATGCACATATCATTAACTGTGAAGGCATGGCTGCTGGCACCTCATACTTTGACCTGTTTAACATGTTTGTGACTTGTGAAATCTTGAATATGTTGCGTGCACTATAGCACAATGTGAACAAATAAGGCCTTGTTATAAAGCAGTTAACCTCCAATTATTTAATTGTGGCATTCTGTGGTCAAACATTTTTGTGTGAACCGCCTAACTACAGTGAGGAAAATAAGTATTTGAACACCCTGCTATTTTGCAAGTTCTCCCACTTAGAAATCATGGAGGGGTCTGAAATAGTCATCGTAGGTGCATGTCCACTGTGAGAGACATAATCTAAAAAAAAAAATCCAGAAATCACAATGTATGATTTTTTAACTATTTATTTGTATGATACAGCTGCAAATAAGTATTTGAACACCTGTCTATCAGCTAGAATTCTGACCCTCAAAGACCTGTTAGTCTGCCTTTAAAATGTCCACCTCCACTCCATTTATTATCCTAAATTAGATGCACCTGTTTGAGGTCGTTAGCTGCATAAAGACACCTGTCCACCCCATACAATCAGTAAGAATCCAACTACTAACATGGCCAAGACCAAAGAGCTGTCCAAAGACACTAGAGACAAAATTGTACACCTCCACAAGGCTGGAAAGGGCTACGGGGAAATTGCCAAGCAGCTTGGTGAAAAAAGGTCCACTGTTGGAGCAATCATTAGAAAATGGAAGAAGCTAAACATGACTGTCAATCTCCCTCGGACTGGGGCTCCATGCAAGATCTCACCTCGTGGGGTCTCAATGATCCTAAGAAAGGTGAGAAATCAGCCCAGAACTACACGGGAGGAGCTGGTCAATGACCTGAAAAGAGCTGGGACCACCGATTCCAAGGTTACTGTTGGTAATACACTAAGACGTCATGGTTTGAAATCATGCATGGCACAGAAGGTTCCCCTGCTTAAACCAGCACATGTCAAGGCCCGTCTTAAGTTTGCCAATGACCATTTGGATGATCCAGAGGAGTCATGGGAGAAAGTCATGTGGTCAGATGAGACCAAAATAGAACTTTTTGGTCATAATTCCACTAACCGTGTTTGGAGGAAGAAGAATGATGAGTACCATCCCAAGAACACCATCCCTACTGTGAAGCATGGGGGTGGTAGCATCATGCTTTGGGGGTGTTTTTCTGCACATGGGACAGGGCGACTGCACTGTATTAAGGAGAGGATGACCGGGGCCATGTATTGCGAGATTTTGGGGAACAACCTCCTTCCCTCAGTTAGAGCATTGAAGATGGGTCGAGGCTGGGTCTTCCAACATGACAATGACCCGAAGCACACAGCCAGGATAACCAAGGAGTGGCTCTGTAAGAAGCATATCAAGGTTCTGGCGTGGCCTAGCCAGTCTCCAGACCTAAACCCAATAGAGAATCTTTGGAGGGAGCTCAAACTCCGTGTTTCTCAGCGACAGCCCAGAAACCTGACTGATCTAGAGAAGATCTGTGTGGAGGAGTGGGCCAAAATCCCTCCTGCAGTGTGTGCAAACCTGGTGAAAAACTACAGGAAACGTTTGACCTCTGTAATTGCAAACAAAGGCTACTGTACCAAATATTAACATTGATTTTCTCAGGTGTTCAAATACTTATTTGCAGCTGTATCATACAAATAAATAGTTAAAAAATCATACATTGTGATTTCTGGATTTTTTTTTTTAAGATTATGTCTCTCACAGTGGACATGCACCTACGATGACAATTTCAGACCCCTCCATGATTTCCAAGTGGGAGAACTTGCAAAATAGCAGGGTGTTCAAATACTTATTTTCCTCACTGTATATATGGCCCTTCAAGGGCAAATAACGCTACACTATAACTACACATTATGACTAGACCTATCTGTTCAAGGAAAGCATAGTGAGACTGTTTTATAATATTCAAATAGTCATTGCTGGGTTTTTATCAACATATTTTTTTAATGATTTTAGAGATAATGGATAAAGTGTTGGATGGAAACAAATGTGCTCCTTCGAGGTGGATAATTTTTTTTTTCATTAATCATTCATCTGCAAAAACTGTAAACAGATACAGAATATTAAGCCTATCTCCGTTATTAAATAATCGTCTGATTGTGATTATTTGATCTAACAGATTATTGTGCACTTTATATTCCAATCACATTTTACTGTCCAAATAAGAGATCGAATGGCGCAATTTGAGTTTCTCATTAAATTTAACACTGACTGTCTCGCTGAGCCGCACTGCAGACTCTTAGAAGTGTGTCAAGATTAACCTCTTTTTAATAAGACTTGAAACGCTGTTCTGATTTTTGCAGTACTCCAAATTCATTACTTGGATGGAAACATGGCTTATGTGTCCATAGTTGCTGTGTTTTGCCATTACAGAGCAGTATAATTTACCATTTTTCCCAGGCAACCTACATAGTTTCACTTCCCTTGTTTCACTCCGCCATCTTTCTTCTCATATAAAAAAATAATCTCAACTAATTCAGCTCTTGCAACAATTTTTTTTATGTCCATGTACATTTATTTGATAAGTAGGTGTACTGGCTGATTGCAGGATAATATACAATCAGCCAGTAATAATTGCGAAATAAACCTCTTCTGTTCATCAGGACTCCCAACGTGAAATGGGGTCCAGTAATAGGCCAGGTACACGCTAATACATTTTCAATGTAAAACTCATTGATTTTGTTACATTTGGAAATGCTCTCTAGTACTGCATAATTTGCCAAACAATAATGTTCGCTAATGGAAAACCAACTGAGTTTTCAATAAAAAAAACATGTTAGAGATGATTTAGCTATAGTGTGGCCATATAAGGCCTTTCAATTTATTCATTGAAATATGACCTTTTCACAGAACATATGCTTTCTCTACTGTTTTAAAATGTTAAAAATAGAAAGATCTCACTGCTCATTGAAGAAGCTTAAGGCAGACAGTAGTTTCAGAAATCTGCAACAAAAAATCAGACACCCACAGTCACAACAAGGCTGCATAAACTACCCTATAATTGTTTTACAATGCAGCAGAAATTATACCTTGTATTGATGATGTAAAAATGGCTATGCAGTCATGAAACTCCAGAGTGCCTCCTCAGTTGGCAAGAAAGGAGTGGAAGAGGGAGAGATGAGGACAGGAGGGATGGAGAGACTGGATGGATGGATGGATTTTGGGGGGGGGGGGGGGGGCGCATGTGAGCAGCAGTCCAAAACAGGAACTGGGCCATAAATGCTGATTTTCCCCTGGTGTTTTAGTGAGTCAAAGGGGTGAGGGGGAGAAGAGGTTGAGGAAGTGGTTTATTGAAGCATGGCTTATAAGGCCTGTCTGTTGGCAATTCTTTCACTCCTTTGACTTGTATGTTTGCATGCCATAAAGCAATTGGCTCTTGTCTTTACTCCACTCCTGTAAGCTGGAGTTTACATTCTTGGCAGAATGCAAACAAGAGTACATACAGTATAATGCATTTTCACTTTCACAAAGTCACTCTTGCCAAATTGGATATCTTAAGGATGCAAGTTAAGTAGTTTAGTGAAATCTCAGGGGCCACGTTAAAATACAATTCATTTTTTTCTTTTATTTGCATTTTTTTAATCAATGTTGAATGTAGAAAAGATTAGAATCACAACTTAACTAGGTCATTGGCCATGATTTATGCCCATTCTTAATAAAAAAAAATTACTCCATGAACATTTGGCATGTACATAGTTTTGTATTGGTCACTGTGGTCAACTCTCACTGTGAATTTGTAAACATGGGATCGATTTTCACTTTCCATTCTGCCATCTCTGAAATTGCAACAAATATAGCTTCAAAATCAATTGTAGTGAGAACTTTTTTGGCAAAAGTAAGAAGCCCAAAATGTTTTGTTGGTTTTCTAGCATAAGGAGACTTTAATTTGTAACAGTTGTGTTGGCAGGGATGTCAGACTGAAATCTGACCCACAATCCTATTTTCTCACTCATAAGGAATCCTGATATGGTCATTGTCCACCTGGCAGAAAGCAAGAAGCTTAAGTTGACCCAAAAACATGTGCTGGGAAAACTGTTTACGGATTAAATTGTTTTAAATTCCACACATTTACAAGAACAGAAACTGCATACTTTGAAACTTTTAGTTGTTTCCTCTTACCTTTCTAAAATCATAGGTTTTCATAATGATATGATGATCTGATTTCTGACTTTCTTCCTCCTGTGGAATCCAAATGATATTTGGAAGAATGTTAGGGACTAACCACCTCAGTCACCGTTCACTTTAATTCAGAATGCTTGCATGCACTTTAAGTTTGAATTCTGTCGGACACAAAAAAAATTATTTTTTAAAATGTCATGTAAACGTGATTATTGCAAAGTCGGACTAGCAGACCTAATTAATGTGATTGTAACTCTGCTTCATCCAGCATTTATACACCATAAGCAGACAAACAATTGGTCTCTGCATTATGCACATATATGCTCTGAAAGATGTGATGTGTGACATGTATTGAACAAGTCGTTCTTCGTTCAAATATTCGATTAAGCATAATATTGTGTATACTTGGATAGACAGATGAAGACTGTAACTGCTCAAAAAAACAATGTAGTTTGATTATAACTGGACATTTAAATATACAGATTGTATTGAAAAAAGATGCATTGAAAGTTAATTGTGTCTGTCAGTCCATAACTTTCTGCCTAACAACTCAATATAAGAGTGAGTAAATTATTTATAATCCCTTTAAATGCTCAGATATTTTGTTATTCATGCATTTTTTTTATACTGTATAAGAATATTCAGTTTTTCTGCCTCTTCAAGCCCCATTTTAATAAGATGGCTATTGAACCAGTGGGAGATGTTCCAACCGATAAGAAAATATTGTGGTGCATCTGTATCTGATTTTTATGCCAATCTTCAAAGGCTTAGAAGGCCGTGATGGAATCTGCAAACTATTTTTCATATTTTCTGTGCTTAGTTTTTTGGTGAAAATCAGCAGAATTAACTTAAACCGTATGTATGTATGTATGTATGTATGTATGTGTGTATGTGTGTATGTGTGTATGTGTGTATGTGTGTATGTGTATGTGTATGTGTATGTGTGTGTGTGTGTGTGTGTGTGTGTGTGTGTGTGTGTGTGTGTGTGTGTGTGTGTGATTATGTGATCTTTGCTGTAGGGAGAAATTTTACTAAAATCCAAGCTTTTCGTGTCCTTATTTCAACCTTGTAAAGAATTTTCCCCCAAGAAAACATCAAACAAGTTGTGCCTTTATATACTGAAGACATAAAATTGCCTGTTTCAATTTACTTTGAAGTCTGTCCTGTGTGTGTGAAAATAAATATGCACTCAAAGTTGATCATCATTACATTACAAATGACTTCTCTAACAGGGCCGTTTCTTGTAGACTAAAATCAATGCAGTGTAAGTGGATTGAATGATTTCATCATCCATTCATTCCCACCCTCCTTTGCAGTCATGCATTGGGGAGTACCTTTGATCCACAAAGAGGAGGGGAGCTTCTTATGCTCTTAAACTGTCTTATCAAATAGTGGAACTTGTTTTTTAAGTTTGCTAATGAGAGGCTGATGTGGTACAATGTAACAATATCCCCATTTATCTCAGTAAAGTCTAACACATTCCTCCACCTGCAAAGACTTAAGACAGCTAAAGGGAATTGATCATTCATTTAGATGAACCCTAGAAGAATCTAAACGATGTGTTCATCTTTCTTTTTGTCGTTATCTTAGATTCAGAGCAAGATTTAACAAAGCTTCATTGGCATGACTTGAAAGGATTTCAATATTACCAAATCATTCAGGGTTCTTGCATAACCCATTAATTGCAAATAACCGTAAAGTAAAACAAAATACAACAAAAATAACTAAAAAAAGAAAGGGTATACAGGTCACAAGAAATAGAGGCATTAGCATATGCTATGCACTATTTCATAGTCTATATATGTTTTAAATTATTTATATTCAACTTGATCACACAGGAAGTCCAAATGTTTGTCGCAAATGTTCCAGTATCCAGACACTGGACCCATTATGACATTTTTGCATTGGTTTAGTGTGTTTATCTTTTCTTGTGGTGCGAGCAGAAGCTTGTTGCGTCAGCAGTGTCGTTAAAACCAGGAAGTATATGTGTTCGAATAATATGTGATGAGTGCGATTCGGAGGTTCCATTTTCCCTCTAAGCTTACATTTTTACTCTAATGCCGGTTAGATTTAGGGTTGGGATTCGGTGGTTGAGTTAACAAAATATGCATTCCTCTTCACTGTATTACACCCTTCACAGCTTAAAAACACATCTCAATACAATTAGCTTTTGGTGCCCCTATGCAGGCATTTCACCTAGAAACTGGAGCTCACATGTGCCTTTACTTTCAAAATACTTCCAGCTTCGGCCACTAGGAGCAGTGCTCCAAACATTAGTAAGCACAGACAGAGGCCGTATGACACCCATAATGTGGACATGCAGTCTTGTGGCTTTCATTTGTGCATGCCCGCAAAGTCCACGGTACTGTAGGATGCACCTTTCGGCTGAGCCTGCATTGGCGTGAGCTCCACAACATTGTAGTACAGTCCCTGCTGCTTATGCTCTTGCAGAGTCACAGCGGACTGGAGTTTTGTGCCGGAGGAAAAATATTGGTGGACATGATGATATGAAGTGCGGATTTAATATTGATTTCATTTAATTGTTTTCACTGATTGTGAATTATGGATCTTTTGTATGTATTATCACTTTATAATGTGAATTGTAATTGGTTTCAAGTAAAACAATGTTTTTTTTGTCACTCGTATTCGATTTATATTAAATAGTTTTTTTTTGCTTTTATAAAAGTAACTTAAAGTAACATTTGAACGTAATTATATAACATAAAACTTAAAAATGTGCTATTGTTTTTTCAAAGAGGATTTTAGAATTATTGTCTCTAAAATATTAGGACATTAGAGTGTACTTTCCTGGTCATAGCTGTAGCTTGCAAGATTTATTATATTTATTTAAAAAGCAATGTTCTGTCTACCAGGAGCATGGGAGACCCAGGTTCGAATCCCGCGTTGAAACTAGGAAGTAATCTGAGTTGCATAATTGGTAACGAGTGCAATTCAGAGGTTGCATTTTTCCTCTAACATTATAGTTTTACTCCACTGATGGTTAGGTTTAGTGTTTGGGTTGGGGGTTGGGGGGGGTTTAAGTTTATAAAATATGCACACTAGACCACTAGTGACCTAACCACAGCCACTGGCGACATGCAGCGACAAAGCAACTGGCAGTGTGAATACAGCTTTAGGCGCTCGCCTGTGTCCTCTTCTCTGTACAGCTGAAAACAATTAGTTTTACAACTCCCTTTTGGTGCCACTCCATGGATGGTTTCACCATTGACACTGCCATTTCAAATTTTGGTAAGCACAGACCAATTTCAGCTGAAGGAAAGTCAACCTAATTTTTCCGATTTCTCTGTGAGATTCGTCTGCATGCAAGGATGTAGGGTGCCACTGGGGAAAAGGCCTACTGTTTCCTAATTCACTGTGAGATCCGTATAATATTTAGCCATTCTGAGTAATGTTTACCAGTCCCAAGATGCTTTTAATTTGTTCATTATCTTTCATATTTAAAGGTCTGTTATAGATCTCTTTGCTTTCTTTAAACAGGTTTCCTGGAAGCAGTAAATAAGTTCAGAGTAATATGTGATTTGAGACTAGAAAACAAATGAATCACAGTAGCAAGAATAGGAGCATAACTGTCTTTCTTGCTGCTGATGGGTATACGACAGCTGAGCTGGCAGGCTAAAATATAGCCTACCTTTTGGAAAACAAAGCCTTGACAAGCTGCAAAGGGCATTCTGCTGAGAGCTGAAAGTGTAAATGCAGGAAATAAAACAGTCCAAATCAGTCAAGGCAGAGCTGTTTCAGTAGCTGTAATATATATTGCATTTTAATGAGAGATGTAGTGAAATTGTACCTCGCAACTGATCACTTTAGTATGTTGCCTATTAACGGATATGAGCATGTTAGTTTGGTTCTTGGTAATGTTGCTCAGTTAATGCCTTTTTAGGACTACTATGAAGGGTTAAGTGTGTGTGTGTGTGTGTATATGTGTATATATATATATATATATACACATACACACACACACCTAAAGGATTATTAGGAACACCATACTAATAAAGTGTTTGACCCCCTTTCGCCTTCAGAACTGCCTTAATTCTACGTGGCATTGATTCAACAAGGTGCTGAAAGCATTCTTTAGAAATGTTGGCCCATATTGATAGGATAGCATCTTGCAGTTGATGGAGATTTGTGGGATGCACATCCAGGGCACGAAGCTCCCGTTCCACCACATCCCAAAGATGCTCTATTGGGTTGAGATCTGGTGACTGTGGGGGCCATTTTAGTACAGTGAACTCATTGTCATGTTCAAGAAACCAATTTGAAATGATTCGAGCTTTGTGACATGGTGCATTATCCTGCTGGAAGTAGCCATCAGAGGATGGGTACATGGTGGCCATAAAGGGATGGACATGGTCAGAAACAATGCTCAGGTAGGCCGTGGCATTTAAACGATGCCCAATTGGCACTAAGGGGCCTAAAGTGTGCCAAGAAAACATCCCCCACACCATTACACCACCACCACCAGCCAAATTGAACAGGTGTTCCTAATAATCCTTTAGGTGAGTGTGTGTATGTATGTATGTGTATGTGTGTGTGTGTGTATATGTGTATATATATATATATATATATATATATATATATATATATATATATATATATATATATATATATATATATATATATATATATATATTAGTGTGTGTGTGTTGCTTTGTGCAGCCCCTAATGGTCAATTACTGGGATTTAGACCTTGATTTCAAGGCTTTGCTTTTGTTGAAATTTAAAAATCAAATGGGAAATGTGCCATCTTTTAGTCAAGGGTAGAAATGTCTTATTGTTATTTATTTACCCTGTCTGGCTGGTAAAGGTTTATTGTCATCTTAGAATACTATTCTGACCACAATGCATTTATTCTGCAAGTAAAATTATACCCCAAACACACATTATGGATATGGATAAAGGTTGAAATGGCATTTGTTAATGGTTTGTGAGTTTCTGTGAACTTGGTGCATGTACATACTTATAAATGTCTGGTTTTGATATATAAATTGGGCGCCTCAAGGTCTTAGCATACCTGAAGTTAAATTTTTTAATTTTTTTTTCTTCATGGAACTATTGTGTAACCACTTTGTGAATCGAAATCATTAGCCGTTTTTCAACTATCGGGCCAGTGTGAGCTAGGACGATCAATTGGCCAGCCGGGGCCAAAATCGATCTGCATTTCCACCATCGGGCCAATAGCCCCGCAGCATTACCCTAAAACCTGCCCTTAATATGCTGCCTTGGTGCCAACATCACACACTAGCAAGCAAGATAAGTTGGCATTGACAACTAGGGATGCCATAGTTTGAGATTTTGACAGTTTAGATTTATTAACATCTAAGAAAATAAATCGCAGTTTACCGGTTTTACGATTATTTGCAATGCAACAGTACTGAGGCAAAAAAGACATATCACAATTGAATGTGTAAGTAAACATGTTTTCTAGGGATACATGGACATTGAGTGTAGCCATACAAAAGAAAAAACGCTAAATACACAATAAATAAATAAATAGAAGGTATTTAATAAGAGATGCAACACCGCTTATCTGCATCCCAGGTGCAAAATTCGCTTCAATGTAACTAGTGCTTTGAGTCTTCAGGACTGCATAACTGTAAGATTATTGTGGGTGCCCAACATGTACTTTACACCATACAACAGTTTTATCTTCTGCAACAGTTTAGTAAATTGAGCCGTTGTTTGTCAGACACCCCACTATAAAGAATCGGCAACAGACTTCATAAAAATACTTTCCCTTGACCTGTCCTCAAAATCTCAAATACAAATAAAACTGTAGACTTTGCATAATAATGGGACATTGCTTAAAGCAGGCTAAAGTCCAATAATGAATCAAATTTACATTTTATTGTTGAATGTGGTGAATTTTTTCTCAAGCAATGCTTTAAATAATGAGGTTGATTTAAGACCCAGTAGTAACTACACATAAATGTGCACTGTCAGCACTCTTGAACAGTACAAAAAGCTGCATCTTTCAGTTCATCTGTTTAAAAGCACCACAGCTAAAACATATTAAACTGACTGGTTGGTTGGATATCCATTTGTAGGATGTGTAACTTATGCACAAAATTGAAGGACAGTTCAACACCACTGACTCCAGAAGTATGTGGCAGGGAATTAACACCATCACGGACTATAAACAGAATAAAAACTCCGCCATGAACACCGTTGCCTCTCTCCCGGACGAGCTTAATACTTTTTATGCTCGTTTCGAGGACAACAACAACACCGCCCTCGCGGAGAGAGCACTCGCGGCCGATACTACAGAGGTTGGTTCACTCTCCGTCTCTGTTGCAGATGTAACCCGATCCTTTCGACGGGTGAACATTCGCAAAGCCGCGGGTCCAGACGGCATTCCGGGCCGCGTCATCAGAGCATGCGCGAACCAACTGGCTGGTGTTTTTACGGACATTTTCAACCTGTCCCTCTCCCTGTCTGTAGTCCCCACATGCTTCAAAACATCAACCATTGTGCCTGTACCGAAGCAATCAAAAATCACTTGCTTAAATGACTGGCGTCCTGTTGCCCTCACCCCCATCATCAGCAAATGCTTTGAGAGGTTGATCAGAGATCACATCTGCTCTGTTCTGCCCACCTCTTTGGACCCATTGCAGTTTGCCTACCGTAACAACCGCTCCACTGATGATGCTATTGCATCTACAATACACACTGCTCTCTCCCATCTGGAAAAAAGGAACACGTATGTGAGAATGCTGTTTGTAGACTACAGCTCAGCATTTAACACCATAGTGCCCTCCAAGCTTTATGTGAAACTCCGGGCTCTGGGCTTAAACAGCTCGCTGTGCAGCTGGATCCTGGATTTCCTGTCAGGCAGACGTCAGGTGGTTAGAATGGGCAGCAACATCTCCTCATCACTGACCCTCAACACTGGAGCCCCGCAGGGCTGTGTTCTCAGCCCACTCCTGTATTCCCTTTACACACATGACTGTGTGGCGACACATAGCTCCAATGCCATCATTAAGTTTGCTGACGATACGACGGTTGTAGGTCTGATCACTGACAATGATGAAACGGCCTACAGAGAGGAGTTGCACACCTTGACACGCTGGTGTCAGGAGCACAACCTCTCCCTCAACGTCAGTAAAACCAAGGAGCTTGTGGTGGACTTCAGGAAGAAAGACAGAGAACACAGCCCCATCACTATTAATGGAGCACCGGTGGAGAGAGTCAGCAGCTTCCTCGGTGTCCACATTACTGAGGAACTCACATGGTCCGTCCACACTGAGGCCGTTGTGAAGAAGGCTCACCAGCACCTCTTCTTCCTGAGACGGCTGAGGAAGTTTGGAATGAACCAACACATCCTCACACGGTTCTACACCAGCACTGTAGAGAGCATCCTGACTGGCTGCATCACCGCCTGGTACGGCAATAGCACCGCCCACAACCGCAAAGACCTGCAAAGGGTGGTGCGAACGGCCAGAAACATCATCGGAGGTGAGCTTCCCTCCCTCCAGGATATATGTAACAGACGGTGTGTGAATAAAGCTCGGTGGATTATCAAAGACTCCAGCCACCCGAGTCATGGGCTGCTCTCACTGCTTCCATCAGGCAGGCGGTATCGCAGCATCAGGACCTGCACCACCCGACTACATGACAGCTTCTTTCCACAAGCAATAAGACTTTTGAACACATGATCTCTCACGATCTACAATCAGCACTGCACTTTATTAATCCTCATTCTGTCAATATATTCTCGCTCCCAATTCAGTTAGTGTGTGTGTGTGTATATATATATATATATATATATATATATATATATATATATATATATATATATATATATATATATATATATATATATATATATATATATATATATATATATACACACACTAGATAAGGGTATATATGTGTATTCTACATTGTGTGTATTGTGTACATTTGATATGTAAATTGTTGTGTAGGTATGTGTACATTTGTTATGTAAATTGTGTTGTGTAAATATGTTGTTATTGTAAAGTGGTTTATGTCTCGTCACTGTATACTGCAATGTTGCTCGGAACTGCACACAAGAATTTCACCTGCTGTTGCACTCATGTACACAGTAGTGTGACAATAAAGTGATTTGATTTGATTATGACTTCTGTCAGCATCTTTTCCATCCATCGTCTTCAGTCAGTCATTCAAATGGTCCTACACAGACAATTTTATGTCTGGTCTTGTTTTAAGCTTGTGAGTAAGCCCCAGTTTCACATGAATTGAAAGTTCACGTTCAGTCCGCGACACCTACCGAGCACCACGTGGCCGCCATCCGTAACCATAATATCAGCTGCTCTACCTTACCAGGCACAAGCAAAAGAGATTTTACACCAAAAAACTTGGTGTCCCAAGTTGTCTTCCCACTAAAAGCAGGACAATGTCCAAGCACACCGTCCATGATTTCAAACCATGGAAAGTTTTTTTTTTTTTGGGCACCGCTTTGTCCATTATGCTTTTTAATGGATTTGCTCTATGCAAGTACATGAAAACAAATACTTGTAGCTACGCAATCTCAATTTTATCCATTTGTTGCTTAACTGTCATACGGGCAGTTTTCTCTTACAGGTCAACCACTGTCATGGTGGTACAGTTTGAAAATCTTGCTGAATGAGTGGCTACACATACCACCTCCTATGATGTCTTTGCTTCTTTTTTTTGCTTATTTAGTAAATACAGTAGCACACACTCCTAAAACAGGGGTCGGGAACTTGTGGCTCACGAGCCACAAGTGGCTCTTTGTTAAAAATCAAGTGGCTCACCGGGTCTATCACCATTCACCAACAAATGACTGTTTTAAAACTTTCTAGAGAGACTTTTCCAACAGAAAATGTGGGTGTGAATGCAAAGATTGAAGTCAATGATACTGTTTTGGTTTCCTTTCTCCCGAATTTTACAGCCTAATTCTGGTGAACAATGTATGAAATGAACACCCGCCAAATGCAGATTTTTCATGCCGATTATTTTGCTGATGTACCAGCCACTGTGGAAGGCGACCTGAGACATCTGAGAGAGATATATAACAAGAAATTAGACACAAAGACGCGCGTTTGATGAAACGTGATTACATTTTGAAGACCAGACGAAAGAAAAGCCACTGATGCATGTCTGATTTGATGTGTGTGCAGTGAGCTCTGATTGCAATGAAAGCGCTTCTCCAACACACAAACATTCACAGAGTTCTGGGACTCGTTTCCCAATATCTATTGATCTTCGCTATTAAGAGTATTTTCTTCGAGCGATTTTATGAACGTTCATTATTTTTTATGTGCAACCAGGGTGTGATATAGCACCCGCAAAATGCGATGAGACTCAATCCGGTTCACGAGCTCCTCTCCAAATGCATATCATGCACGAGTAATTTTGCTCCTCTACCTGCAAAAGGTGTCTCGGAGTGACACATGAAAAGACATGCTGACGTGTTTAAAGAAAAACACTATTATATTTTCAAGAACAGACAAAAGAAAAGCCATCAATGCTCGTGTCTGATAAACTGTTCAGAGGCATGCAATGGGACACTGTCTCGTGAAACAAGTGCATGTAAAGAGTTATCACTCCTTTTTTCTCCGTTTCATTCAACTGAAACCTGTTTGGGAGAATAATGTAGTCTATGAGAATGCTGCAAATGATCTCCGATCATCTCGTGAGGGACTGTGAGTTTAGTTCGCTCTTGCACATTGTGAACGCATCTCTGCAGGTTCAGTAATATATACAGGTATCTTTGTATTAAATACAGACGAAAGTGATTTAAATCTTAAGGTAATACAAGAAACATTGGCCTTGAACCTAAAATTGAGTTCTATTTTCTTTTCTTTTTTCTTTTGTTCTTTTCGTTTCAATAAATGTATTTAATTTTTAAAGCAAAATCAATAAAGCAAAAATATTCACGACCTTGGGGATTTAACATATAATCGGATATTGATATTTTAAATGTGATTATCATTCAAATATTTATTACATATCGCCCAGCCCAAAGGGAAGTAACATTTTTCATTAAGTAAAATGTAAGTAATTTTAAGGAGACCTGCACAAACGGGTGTACTCAATTCCATATCGCAACATGTTACCTATAAATATTTGCATATTTGTTTGTTTTTGAGTAGTCTATGGGCAATATAAACATTGTATTTTATTGAAAAACTTAGTAAAATAGTAAATTATTAGTTTGTGGTATGGCTCGTTCGAAAAAATGCATCAACCAAAAATAAAAAAATTGGCTCTTTAGTGAAAAAGGTTCCCTGCCCTAAAGTGTCAACATTTTCCTGTAGCTTAACTGTTTAGTGTAGCACTAGCATAAAGCTATCAACACCAATGTTGTGGGTTTAATTTATAGGGAACACATACTATCAAAATGTATACCTTGAATGCACCGAGAGTCACTTTGAATAAGAGTGCCAAATGTAAACATGTAAATGACATGTTTACAGCTAGCTACATGATTAATAATATATCTGGTTTAATGACTGACATCTATATTTAACACTTGGTCACTTTTTTTTTTTTTTTTAATTGCAACAATTATACAAAAATGCAA
This sequence comes from Moxostoma hubbsi, assembly GCA_032164185.1. Taxonomy (NCBI): domain Eukaryota; kingdom Metazoa; phylum Chordata; class Actinopteri; order Cypriniformes; family Catostomidae; genus Moxostoma; species Moxostoma hubbsi. The sequence continues at coordinate 44,946,273 of JAVLUX010000003.1, forward strand.
GTTAAGTGTTCATTAGGACAGCACATTTGCAATATATTGGCCAAGCAGTTCTGTCCATGTTTGTGTATTTGCATAGTGTTTCTGGCCTAACTGTAATTATTTTCCATTGTTTGTGTATGTACACATATGTATATATGTGGAATGTGTATTTGTGTTAAAAAACATAATTGTATCAGATGTATAATGGCTCACACAATCCGAAATCTTGAATTGTCATAACACACAGACATTAACATATATATATATATATATATATATGTGTTAATGTCTGTGTGTTATGACAATTCAAGATTTCGGAGATATATATATATATATATATATATATATATATATATATATATATATATATATATATATATATATATATATATATATATATATATATATATATATATATACACACACACAGTACATTGTCACTTGTCATTATCAGCAGTAAATGTTGAACAGACCCGCACATAGCACTAAGGACAAATGTCTCTTGTGTCAGTGCTTGAGCGAGGGCCTTAAGCAGCTGTATTTGCAAGCAGAGCTCCTCTTCACTGTGTACCAAAACTAATTTGACAGAGTAGGATGAATCTCGTTGGAATTCAGCTGAGTGGACTGCTTGTTGAAAACTGCTAAGTAGAGGGTCAACGTTCGTTGTTTCATGTTTGCTTCTGGTGAATTTCTACTGAAGCCCAAAAGCTGGAGGTTTTCCTTGACCCATGGTGCATTGGCACTGCTAAAATTGAAAACATGCCTTGAAGTGAGCAAAGATCCAGGGGCAGTTTTCCCCCTGTTATGAGTTTAGGGTTTGAGAAAGCACAGCTGGTGAATGGCAGGCTGAAGTGTTGCTCCATGGGGGCAGGGGACTTGAGGAGCAGATGTTAACACTGTGGTTTTGGATGATGGGGGTCGAAAGAAAGCTTCCATGATGCTAAATCTCAAAGTTTTTGCCAATGATGACAAATTGCTATAGTCTGTCCTTCTCAGCCATACAGTTTACCATGTATTGAAGCATGTGTCATGCAAATGAAGGATGAGAGTGCCCCACATGACCAACACGACCCGAGAGAGTCTGTAACCTCTATAGTGGTTGCCGATAGGGGTGGGGAAAAAACTATTCTGATAAAAAAACTTTTAAACCTGTTACAATTTGAACGTTTTCTCTCTGCTAATTTTTTTTTTTAAATAGATGTTTAGCATTATATACTAATTCAATGATAGATATATATAGGAAACTATTCATGCCGAGTTCCACACCAAGAGGTTTTATCTCTTTAATTCTTTACTTTTAGTTATTTTAATGCATCAAAATAACAGCCATCAAAGTACAAAGAATGTAATAAGGAATTTTCCTTTAATAAAGAATCCAGAGCAATTCAAGCTTGTTCAAAGTACCAAATTAATGTTTTTGCAAGTCCCAATCAGCAGGGGGCCATAAGCACAACTCCAGCTAAACAGGTAACAGTTGTATAGACAACAAATCACACTTACTGTTAGCAGATAGCAAAAAGTTCAGGATGCCTTCTTTCAAAAACAGCTGGACGAAGCAACTTCGAATGCAGGGATCTCAAGGTGCGTTTTTCGAAGTGTCAAGCTCTTTGTATAACTTGACAAATCATCCTAAAAAAACAGTATTCCCTTATAAGCTGGGACATCCCATATTTTTGTCAAAATGATGACGAAATACCCCATATTGAAGTGCTTAAAATGCTGTCCTGGAATGTGTAATTGTTGAAGAGCATAGCTGAATGGTAAAGATGTGCTGAATTACTGGGCAGACTGGGAAGGCAAGAAGCTCCGTCTTTGCTATATTTAGTTAGTGTTTTTTCACCCAGACCATAGGATTAAATCCACAATGTTATCCTAAATTTTGTCGTTATTCCTCAAAAATTATGTATTACACTGATAAAGAGCACACTTTAAGGTTGAGCAACTGTATGAGAGCCCTGTATTGAACTGCTAATGATTTGTCTGCGAAGGTTGTTTGCTGCAACATTAAAGGTATCAATAATTTCTCAAAAAAACATCACTAATATGGTCTAAAAATCATTTAAGCCTATGGTACAGCTTCAA